>JBBPDC010000001.1:27339858-27408503 GCA_037974485.1 Hemigrammopetersius urotaenia
TGCTGAAGGTAGGATTAGAACCTGTGACCTCTTGGTCCGGAGGCAAGTATCCTACCCACTGAGCTACCTCCACCCCACTGTGTGCAGTGGTGTGTTCACGTATGAACGAATGATCACTTTCAGTTCACTTTAAATAATTCAGCTGGGTGGACAAATGGATATTAAGGTCGAACCTTTATTGATAAAGTGTTGGCTACTATCCCGTCTACTGTGCTCTCTGTGAAGGGGTCAAAGTGCTTGTCTGGTCGTCTCATGAATTCTGGCTTGAGCCTGTAGCCACTCTTCCCGTTATACTCATACATGCCCAGGTTCAGCTGCATGGACAGATCTGGGTGAACAAGAGAGAGAGGGAACACAGAACGAACAACAATATTTTCAGCTAGCAGGAGATGACTTTTTCTGTACCACTGATTTATCATTTAACACACATTCATGTGTTCATTCTTGTATTTGTGGGATTTTTTTTACCTATTGTCTGGAAGTTAAGTGCCACCAGCTGGCAGCCTGCATTCCAAAACACTTGAGGCATATAGTTGGAGGAGTCAACTCGAGTTCCCTTAGGGTAGATTCTACTGAGCTGAAGCTTGTTGTACCTTAAAGCCTCTGAGTTAAGGGTAGAAACTCAAACAAGCTTCTCAGATTTCACAGATATAATGTATTTCAGGGCAAATCCAAGTCAATATTAAATACCATCAATTACATGGGATAATAAAAACAGGATGACGCTGGTTAAAATACCCAGTGGGAGTGGTATGATAAGCACAGTGTGCTTTATAATTAATCTCAACTGATAATTCACCAGCACTGAACTTGCTTTGGCTGCAATGCCTTTCATTCACACGAAGATCAGCAAATGAAGTTGACAGATTTGACTATTTGGGTCACAAGTAGGCATAAAAAATGGATGCACTTGTCCTCTTTTCTCCTCATGTGCCTAATCCTCTACCCATATGGGTTACGGCGAGAGTGCTCTTATTAAACATGGATTGATGATAAAAAAAAAAGTGCGAAAAGGATGCTCTACAAACTCCACGGGAGTTTTCGTGAGCTGCTCCAGAGCCTTGGTCTCCACAAACGATGACATTTGATAACTGCGGCTTATTTCTGAAAACAGAAATGTTGAAAAGGCATCAACAAGTTGTTTTTCTCGGCAGAGGCACAGAATGCGTTAGGCAAAAAAAATAGACAAAACTAAATAATCTCACTTTTTGAAGTCTCAAAGGAATGGAACTTTGTGGGTTGGATGTAATTGACCAGGGTGGACATTTCCTCAGTAGCAAAGGCCTCTGAACCTGCTGTCCCCTGTGGAGAGAACACACAGACACCTCAGCAACTACATACCATAGTCCTGTAGATATAAACAAATAGCACATCACTCCACGTACCTCATCCATGGACTTCTTACAGTCATCATCGTCATCTTCATCATCATCATCGTCATCAGCCTCTACCTCTGCTGAGGCTAGGCAATGTCAGTGGGGAGAGGCGTGAAATAAAATAAACAACAAGGGCATAAGCTTGAAGAGTCAGTTTCACATATGCTGTATCTTCCAAGCCACATCAGGAGCTCAATAAAAATCAGCCAGGCTGCAGATAAGGAGCTGACAGAAAGGGAAGGAGTCGATACAGCTCACACATGGGCACAGAGGCAGAGGTGGTAAAGTCCAGCTTCCTGCCTGATGATTAATTCAAAACGCCTACTCGCACAACTTCAGCTTTAGAGGGAACTTACAGAATAGGGTGGCGGCAAAGAAAGTGAAAAGGAAGGCATCACACTGAGTAAGTATTAGCAGGTCACTGTACCCAAGGCCTGAATAGAGAAAAGGAGATTCTCAAACGTTTTTGTAAATGGGGTCTGCCAATCACCACGGGTGGTCTGCACTCAAATCCCACTTTTGTCGGAAAACTCAAATGTATTATTCTTGCATGCAGTCAACCATACTTTTGTGTACACTAGGTTCTCTTCAAAGCCAGTCTCCAGTGATCGAAGTTAAGTGCTTGAGGGTGCTTTGTCCTGGGGAGGAGCCTGCTGTGCAGCAGCTGTTTTCTTCCCAGCAAAACTGCCTGGAGTTAACCTTTAGAAACCAGGCTAACCTCTTAAAAACAGCTCCCGGTGCCTTCCTCGGACTTTTGAAAAAGATTAAATATTCCAAACTGCAGGAACAGAATAGCCTACACCACTCTTCAAAGCTGACAGCACTGCATTAGTCATAGACTGCTCTTCTACAAACAAACCACCAGATGGCACTATAAGGATAAGCAGGAAGGCCAAACACCTGAAGCAGGTGGTGGTTTTAAAACCTGCACTTCCTACAGCAATCAGCACTTTTTAAACCAAACCTTCCACTTAAAGCCTCTGAAAAGAGGATAATCCATCAAATGTCTGATGTCATGGGTACCTGCAGGGCCAGCACTGGGAGAGGAGGGCTCAAACACGCTGGAGGAATCACTGTTGGTGTTTGAGGCTTGCTCTGATAGCTTCTTCTTTGTGCTTCCATCAGCTGGTTTGGGATGAGACTTTTTATTCTTGATGAGGATCTTGCCCATAAGTTCCTGTGGACTGGGCAATGGAACCCCAGGATCAAGCTAAAACACATAAAGCAGAAACAGCCATTTCTTCACACGCTGGTCATCCTGACTTGTTCTTGTGGATTTTATTGACTATAATTGTAAAAGTGTAAGAGTAAAAACAGCCCTGAGCGTCATATACATACAGGATATTTCTCAAGTGGCTCCGTTAAAATGGCATCTCCAAAGATCGATCGGCAATATTCCGCCATCTTGGCCTGTTGCTTAGGACTGCGATTAATTACAAGAAATAAATGAATAAATACATAAATGGTAACAATTAACATGCATCTTATTTATAGGCAAGCATGCATCATCACTCAAGCAATTTCATGACCTGCTCCTGAAATATGTTAAACCCCTTATTCATATAAGGGCTCTTATTCTGTGTAATGAGCTTTCAGTGTGTTACGCTACATTTTCTTGCACGCCACAAAGAAACACAGAGACGTCTCAAGCAGCAACTGTGTATGACATCTCAAGAGAGATGACTGAAAACAAATTATGCATTACAGAGTCTGCTATAATCACTCTACTCCTTGTTGCCATAGTTGCAATCAGCTCTTAGTGCGGAGAACATTGGCACACCAAGGCGAAAGGTAAAAGAGGCTGCTGGAGGCGGCCAGTGTGGCGCTTTTACTCACGAGTCCACATGGTTCTCGAAGGACAGAATGACAGGAAAAGGAGAGGTTTTAAAAGCACATTCGGCGATGGCCTCAATTACTTCCTGAAAGAGAATAGATTAAGAATGAATTGAGAGAGGAGACTCACAATTGTAACACAGTTCAAATCTGATCCAGTTCATGTCAGTTTAAACCCTTTGAGTTTTCAGCTTTTATTATTTGTGATGGAAAAGACACACCAATATATAGACCTGTAATTATTAATCTAACACCAATCACATCTAGATGGGTGTTAGATCAGATGTATTCAGGGATATCATAGAACCCTTAGTTAACTTTTAAAACTCTCAGACTTCCTCACTTTCTTAACTACATATCTTACAATTAGAATTTATTGTTTATAATATTCTAATGGGAAATATGGAAGAGCAAGCATACAGCCCTTATCGGGTTATAATCCAGGTTTAACAGTTTACCAGCCATTGATGTAACTGTTCAAATCTACTGCGCTTGATCTTGTCACAACATCCATTTACATTTACATTTACGGCATTTATCAGACGCTTTTATCCAAAGCGACTTCCATTTCCTAACTACAGGGGACAATCTCCCTGGAGCAACTCGGGGTTAAGGGTCTTGCTCAGGAACCCATTGGTGGTGTGCTGAAGGTAGGATTTGAACCCAGGACCTCTTGGTCTAGAGGCAAGTATCCTACCCACTACGCCACCACCACCATGCTTTTTTAAGTGTGTCTTCAATGGCATTTTCAACTATTTCAGACACAGTAAATTGCTCACTAGAAATGGGATGCATTCCAGATTCACTCAAGGTTGCTGCAGTAAGACTACTACTGAGAAAAAAAAAAAGATTCAGACCTCTCGATTACGAACAATCTCAAATTCATACTTCTAACACAAATTTATGAAAAGATAGTGCTTACTAAAGTTTTTTTTTTTTTAAATGTCAGTCAGCACCCTGAACAGCAACAAATTGCAAATTGTGACTGTGTTTCTAAAAAAGTATCTTTATGGTGTTCCCCAGGGGTCCATTCTTAGTTCTCTTATGTTGTTTGTGTATATGGCATCAGTTTCATAGCTTTGCAGGTGACATTCAATTTTACATATCTGGATGAATATTTGTCTCCTTAACCTTAACTTCCTGAGACCCGGCCCATTCATTTATGTCCCTTATAGTGGACGCTTTGTCCACCTGTATCTTCCTTAAGTACTTGGAGATTCTCCATCAAGCCCTATAGTGTTTTGTACAGGAGATTCTGGGCTTTCCAGTGATGGGCCTGTGAGGGTTTGCATGCTGGGAACAAGGACTGCAATGGCAAGACATACATGAGGAGGACCAAATGCAAGATGTTCCTCTGCAGAACCAAAAAGAAAAGCAGGACTATCACAGCTAAACTATCCAGAGGATGTTCTAGAACTTGTAATTCACTGTTGAACTAAAATACAGGTTGTCCTTGCAAGCAACAGAAGAGAGATGCAGAATTTTATTGTTTTGAACAAATTGAAAGTGTTCTTGGGTTAATATCACGTTTTCTATTTTCTAAATTCAGTTCTATTTTCACACGGAAATCATCCTGTTGTCCTCTACAGTGGGCATGCTGGGAAATTAAAATGAAAAATATATTCTAAGAAATTTAAAGGTTTTTTTTAGGCACAAATAGAGGAAACCACACAAAAAATGAAATTGTAAGACACTTTTTTCTTCGGTTCTCAGGAGGTTAAGTTAAACAGAAATTATTCTTGCTGGGATGAGTGCTAATAGGAAGAACATTATGAGAAAATTAGGCAATGTACACTCTGACTCTGAATTAGATTTTAAAACACACATTGACAATGTTACTCAATTTGCCTTCTTTCACATTGTTATTCGCTGTTTAGGAATTTTGCAAAAAAGAGTAACTGATAAGTTGTGGCGTATCCAGAATGCGACTGCCAGGGAACTACAAGTTGTTTTAGAATAGCTTTGCTTTAGTCTTGGTTTACCTTAAAGGAAATCTCAGAGGTCATAGTAAAGCCGTGGGTGATGACTGGCTCCTCCTCCGCTGTGCGGCCTTTCCAGCAGTCCAGCTCAACACAGCGGCAGCCCGACAGCAGCACCTGCCTGTACATCTCCACTGAGGAGTTCCCTGCCAGCTGCCCAGCTGAAGATAACACACACCATTTAGAATCTTAACCTGATTTATTATATGAGGACTACTAGGCTAGTGCAGTGGTTCTCGCCTCTTCTCTTGTGAGTACCTCTGGCTTGCATATTTTTGTACTGTACCTGCTCTAATGCACTTCAACTCAAGAAGGGCTTGTTATCCCTATCATGGCTAACATCTCACTTTCAAGACACGGGGGGTGTTTCCATTTCCTTTGTGTGTGAATGTAATGTTATAAAACAGCAATAGTAAAGTGTATCATCGTGGAATTTGAGCTTTCTGCAAAATACCATGTTTTCTTTCAGCACATAAAAGAAACACCATTGTACCTTTATTGTTGGATGACTGTCAATAGTTTCTGGACAAAAATGATATGTGTGTTATCAAAGGACCAATGAAATCCAACTACAGAGTAAAGAACACTGCTAATTTTGTGCTTGCTTGTTTAATAAAAAAACATTTGTGGCACCAAATCTACAAATGCTCAGCCTAAGTAAAGAAGATTGTGTTCCTATCCAATAAATGAAACAACACACTGAGACATCACATTACTAAACCAGAAAATCACTGTTGTTTTTTGAGTAGGCAATAAAGGGTTTGCAAGTTGGATCAGATGTGTCATAGCAGAGAAAACATGAGAATATGCTGGACAGCGGTAGTCCATCATCAAGTATTGAAACCGCTGAACTAATTGAGAGATCTGGGTCAGGGCTTATCAGCATGTGTTCATTTAGGCGTGATGATCGCCATAATGAACGGTCATCAGAGCCTTCATTGACTGAGCTGGGCTAGTGGAGGTGTTTTGATCAATGTATGGACATACCGGAAAGATAGGTATTGTGTGAAGAGTTGATGAAGTAGTGGGAGAGGGGGAAAGTCATATCTTCACTCTGGTCCAGCTTCTCAGGTGGTATCACACCATTCTCATCACTAATCAGATATCTGGAAAAGCCCTCCACTGAAATCTGCCCTGTAACACAGCAACAAATCAATTACTTTATAGTATCAGTATAAAGTTTGGACACATGAATGTATCAAATAAAAATTCTATTTAAATGGTTCAGTGTAAAACACTGTAACAAGCAAAAGCTTGGACACACCCAATCAGTTACATTTGCATGTTAAATTGTATCACTTCAATCCAATGCTTGACAATGTGCCTGCCAGTCAACTAGGAGGACTATACAGCTCAGAAAATAATGTGTTTCACTCTGCCTTTGCACCCAAAGTAACAATCTGTCTCGTCAAGGAAATTAGCACTGGAACTGCAAACAGACATGAAATTAAACACAAACTGTAAGATCCGCACATTCCCTAAACAGACAACGTTCTTGTAGGGAACACTCATGGATGGGTGTCCCCCGTGACAAATTCTCACCAGTAGTTTACATTAATTAAAGCCATTCTTCGCAGAGCTCCAAAGGTAATTAACCGTGGCCCTTTTTGCAAGCAGGGAAGCATTGCATAGCGACACTACATTAAGTGTTTCAGAGTAATCTCAATGGGCCTGCCACTGTCACTGTCACCATGAGGCAAACAGGCTTTAGTTTACATAAGGCAGGAAACAAACCACCTTGCTCTCCCTGGAAAAGAAAGTCAAATGGATTTTCAAAGACTACAATTACGGCACCCTGCTGAAAGTTAGCAATTGTCTCATCAAAATGGAGGATAAAGGGAAAGCGTAAGGGAAGCAGGGGTACAATTCAGAAAATATCTTTGTTGCAAATAGTCACATTCAATTAAGCACACAAAGATGCATCAGTCAAATCTGAATTTAATTTGCCATGACTTTACTGACAGTCTCACGCACATAATCTTTTCGGACTCTTGAGGAAGACAGTATACAGACTGTGTCTTCAGAGCACGGCCAATGGCTAACCTAAAAACGTCTATGCTCGAATCTCCAAGTAAATCCTGAAGTCTCTTGTGTGGGCAACTCATATGCCCCGTAACCATTGTTCCCTGCCTGTCGCTGAGAGTGGGCCAGGAGAATAGATAGTTTATAATCTGTGTGACAGTGAGGTGTCATGCCAGCACTGCAAGCTAAAGAGCTCAATGATCACTCCTATCTATCCCAATCTCCAGCCTCTCCAGGCTAAATATGTTTAATCAATCAAATGTCACAAGGTAACTGTCTTTCGCACACAATCGTCCAGTGTCCGGATCCCCCAGTGTAGCCTTGCTGGTGGAATTACATAAATAAATGAGCTCAACTGCAGTGTTGCAGATGGACTGCATCTCAGGAGTTACTGTTGCTATGGTAATGAAACTAAGGGAAAGGTGGATGTATGAAAATGTTATTTTGTGCATCGAAAAGGGAAAAAACAACAGGCTTAATATTACTTTGCAATTCAAAGTAATTAATGGAAGAATTCCAGAGGAAGACGGAACAACTAGGTTTCACTGTGGTCTGAACCATGCATCATGTGTTTGGGTTTCATAAAGTCTGATGTTATATAGAGGCATTCTTGTTTGAAAACCAACACAGAATATTAGAAAAGAGGCAAAAAAAACCAAAAAATTGGCAGCTACAAAAATTCAATTTACCTGTGACCAAAGATGAAACCTTATTGAAACTGCCACAGTTCCAATGCTAATTTCCTTGATGAGACAGGTTGTTACTTTCCCTGCCACAGTCAGACTGATGGCCAAACAAAAACACTGAACACGCCACAGTTAGACTGATGGCAAAACAAAAGCACTGAACACTTAACAAAAACACTGAACATGCCACAGTTAGACTGATGGCAAAACAAACAAACAAAAAAAAAAACACTGAACACTTAAAAATAACACCACAAGACCTCACCTCACTACACAATACCCCACACACCCCACTCTTGTCTGTTTAAGGTGCAATGTGTTAACTGAAGCAGTTAGATTTGTGAAACTTCAGGTACAATATCAGTTGCAATACTCAAAATGTGCAATAGTAAAATGTGCAAGTACTTGTATTTTAAAAAAATCCTTTGTAGATAACCCTCTTCTTGTACAGTGATACTTATATATTTATATATATATCTTTATATTTTATATAATACTAGTAGACTGCTCTATTCTCAGCTTTACTTTTCCTGTTTTTTCTTTACCTATCAAAAAATTTAAGTTGGAGAGCTTTGCACAAGAATTCCAATGTGCATGGACTGCTGGTCTCATGCACAAATGGCAAATAAAAATCTTGAATCTTGAAACATGATTGTATTCTTAGCAGTAGCGTTGCAATATATTTCTCTGATGTTCTTGGGTACCATATAATCACGGTCTGAACAAAACTTTGTATCTATATAATATATAATATAAAAGTTTTTAAAAATACAAAGGTATGTGATTTCTTTCAATTATTTTGGGATGATTCCTACTGGTCCGTTCATCATGAGGTTTTGAAACAACGTTCAGGATCACTGATGTTTTCAAAATGTGAAAAAAAAATCTGATGTTCAGTTTCAGCTGATAATTTCACAACGGTGAATATAAAGTTTTGTTCCGACAGCAACGATATGCTCAATATTAGAGGCAAAACACATTGAAAGCAAAGCTCAAGTCTGCCGTTTATAGCACTGCTCATGGCTAATTGTCATCCCTGGACAGTGTGGGCTGATGTGACATGACAGCACATCAACCAGCTGAAAGAATCAATGGGCACCCGAGGCAGGCGGAACATGATGGCTAAGGAGTGTGCATGTTTAAGGCTGACCTTTCTGGATCATGCTGTGGTTGGGCTCAAATTTCTCCATGAGGAGCTGTGTCTGCTCAGTCTTCAGCGGAGGATAAAGAATCTCATTCAGACGCGGATCTCGCTGCTTATTGTTGATGAAGTCAGTCATCTGCTCCATGCTCAGGTGGTTCTTGCCCTTGGCTCCACTAGGAAGGAGGAACGAGAACTGGGGGATTTTTCTTTTCAAACATATGCTTCATGCTTCCATGTGAGACCTACTCGAAAGTTAAGCAAGTATTCAAAAATTCGTAGGCTAACAACATTGTGACTCACAGGTCTGCGAAGATTTGGTTGATTTCAGGCCGGGGACAGAGGTTGGCAATGAATGATTTGTAAACATCAGGAGTTAAGTCATCCAGAGGAATGGAATCATTCTGCATAGACACCAAAGAAAAACACAGCTGCTCAAAACCCAATCAATGCTTATGCATTTATCCTAATGTATTGCACTAATAATTCACCAGTCAGCTGCTAAACACACCAATCACCCAGCCCGGAGCAACGACGTGCTGTAATATCCATCAAACACTCAAACTAAATACTCATGAACATGATCCAAAACATCAATGAGTCTGGACTAAAAATAGAGGATGAGCTGCTGCTTTAATGCCATGCTGTCCAATATTAATAACGACTAAAAGCTCCAAGAAGGCCTTCAAATTAATTCATGCTTTCTCTCCAAGTCTCCAAGTCTGGGGACTATCCGGTTAATTTGGCTTTAAATCAACTGGATCATTTTAACAAATGCAATAATAAACAAAGTTGTCGGAGAGCAAACATTAGTCAGTGTCATCTCAGTGTTGTCCCAGATTCATCACTCCCCAGAAAACACTGAAAACATTTGAGCCAGGCAGTCAATCTTGAAGGCCACGCCAAGGCCCAAGGCCGACTGATGCTTTGTTGGTTAAAAAATTGAAGAGACCCCGAGAGAAAGAGATGAAAGGCTCAGGCAGTGTCTGACTCATAGAGAAGCACTGGGAATTAAGCACTTTTTGCTCCAATCCCCAGAGACCTTTTAACATTATGGATTGCATTCTGATTTTTTCCTCTCTGAAATAGGCCTTCGTTTCTTCTACAAAGAAGGAGGCATTTGTTAAATATTTGTAGAATGAGTATTGTAAGGATAGTGCAACCCTGTTTAAAGAAGGAAGAAAAAACTAAATGGAAACAACAAATGACGCATTTCTTTTTATGTGGAAAAAACACCATAAATGAATGATTTTTCCACCGTGAATGAATGCAGAGCGGTATAAAGAGAATATTAACAAACACTTGAAATTGTAATCCAGAGAGCAACTGAAATACATGCTATTCATCAAAGGATGCATAGCTGCATAGATTCCGTGGGCAAGCCTCAATGGCGTTACTGGTAAAGACGATGCAATCACTTCCTGTCAGAACGGGAACTCATGCCACTTCTCAGCAGGAACTTGGAGTGATTAGCTAAACATATGCTCACCCTGCCTGACGGAAGATTACAGCTCTCCAGCGCGGTTTCTACACGCTTCCTGTCAGTCGAAAACATGCGAAATATGCTGCAAAAAAGAAAAATCATAATCAGATGATTCTAAAGTAAGAAAGTGGTGCATTTAGCATCCAGCTGGTGACTTACTTCTTCACTGGAATACGTCCCTCTTGGTTTGGTTGCAGCTTGAGTCTTGTGTAACTGATTTGAAAAAGAGGCATATTTCAAAGAGAGACAAAAAAAAAGCATTTAATATACAGCTTTTGGGGATTTCAAAGAAAAGCGAGCAATAATTAAGAAAAATAAAAGCCAACTTGTACAGATAGAAAAACTCTTTTGTTGACACATGAATGAGTTTTGACACAGTGACAGTTTGGTACTGTCAGTTCACTCCTGTGTGATTCTGCCCTGAGGCTAATAGTCAGGTGTGAAAAGCTCCCGGCCACCGTCATATTTCATTTAAAGCCATGTTGATGAATTTACACCATGAGAGATTATCTGCAGGTGCTTACGCTTTTTCCAGGCTGGCCTCTCTATTCATGTTCTGAGCCAGCAGGTTGGACGCCAGACTAAACAACTCCTCTGCCCACTCCTTTGTGGATGACAAAACACAACAAAAGAGGCAATATCCATTAAAATAGGTCAAGTGCCCCTCCTGAAAATGTTCTGCACAGATATCTCAATGGCAAAATGCACTATTAGTGAGTATTTGAATTGAATTACTGACATGATAGCCCCTTAGTAGCTGAAGTATCAAATACCTTTGCCACTTCCTCCTGGAAAGCCATGAAGTTTAGATAGGTGATGTTGACCATGTCAGGCCCTGTAACCACCGTCAGCATCTTGTTTTCGATCCGTCCCACCAAGTTCCCAACATCTAGTAACTCTCGCAGCTTGGCTTCCTGAAGAAAGATTGAAACAACTGCCAGTTAAGAGTCAGAGGTTAAAAACAATCATCAGATGCCTGCAAATGTCTCCTATAGCACCTGTTCATAGCTAGAGAATAGTTTACTTTAACATGAAGTCAATTGACTTTTAGATGCTCATACAATTACATAATTTTATAGTTACATGAACTTGTTTGTCAAACAAGATGCAGATTCCAATGTATCCAATGTAAATGTATCATGGTAATGGTAATACCTCTTCTATTAAAAAAAACATGTCTTGAAAGTTATGAATATGTATTTTAACAGAATTCGTCTGATTGTTCAGGGCTAATATTCCTAAGTGACAAATCATTTATATCCATAATAAGGTTAAAGGTAGAGCAGGCAGGGTTGCTCAGAACATGCTTTTGTAATTACCAGCACTGACAGCAAATTTCAAGGGCTAAGAATGGTTCTGAAGATGTGAGAAAATCTGGATCCCCTTGAGCTGCCAGGTGATGGTGATGGGGAGGGGGAGGGTTAATTAGAGCCTATACTCTGTGTTGAAGGAACTTTCTGGATACAGAGGAGAGCCCTTGTTGCCAGGGGTGATGCGCTGGTGGTGGGAAGTGAGCAGTCAGGAGCTGTGGCTCATTATTGGTGAGAGTGGAAGTATGTGGTGTGCAGGGTGAGCACTACCATTATCCGCAGCATTGTACCTACCTACAGAGAAAATGAGTAGTCTGCTGAACTTCACGAGAACTAGAGTGAAACCACCCAGCCCTCTTCTGATTTCAACACTTTCAACCCAACATACATATTCACATTTACAGAGATAGCGGTACCTATTTAATGCCTTTGGATCTCAAGAACCATAATAGGCCAATAGAGTTTGTAACGATTCTTCTACAGGTTCCCTATCTGACCTGCTGTTTGCTACACATTCATCAAAGCAAAGAGAAGACCTGCAGCATTTAAGTGCATTTGAGCATTAAAGGAATGTTTATCCAAACAAATCTAATTTACACAAATACCTTCTTAGTCAAACACGGTTAATTAGCCATTACATGTTTAGTGAACCCAGTTTTCTTCTTAAGATACGCATTTTCGTTGAGAGCAATATATTAGAAGCCTAGATTCACATTATGAGGTTGCACGGTACAAAGTGGCACAAATCCATTTTTTACCAGAAGTGACACAGATCTTTAACTTTTTCAAGCGTGATCCTAAATCTGACACATAGCTGATTGCGGAGCGTGTGACCTTAATGAGAATGCTTAGCACAGAATTGATGTGTTTTTCTTACACTGCACCATCATTCAATGTTTGTCTTACTCCAATTATGAAAGGCTGAGAGATATCACCATTGGCCTTTGTACCTCAATGGCTCTCAACATCCTACATAGTACATTACTTTTGCAATTTGAGCCATTTGGGATTCAGTCTGTATGCACTGCAGATCCCTACATACTATTTAGGTGCGGAGATCATGGATACTCGACTCACTGAATGCACTAGGGAGCAGGGAGCCATTTGGGTTTGAGCCTTAGTTTGACATTCATGTGTCATACAGTTTATTCAGGAGACATTATTGCTTTGGATTTGCTCAAAAGAGTCATTTCAAAGAGCAAACATCACTAAAAACTAGGGCAATATATACTTCATCTGTTAATCGCTTTGGCGATATCGGTCTTTGCAATACTGATCAAAGCGAGTTGCCGTATGCAAATAAGACTCTAACCAATCACCAATTAGTGTTTTTGACAGTGTTTGATAAACTTGAATATTGATGTAATACAACAAAAGCCAAATGATTTTTGTCCAAACTTTAGCCATTAAACAATATTTACACGCTATACATAAAGGTATTTTTAATTCCAAAATATTATATGGATCCTTTAATATACTGAAAGGCATCACAATAGTAACATGTAGCAGTATAACTACAATAATAATATTTTGTCTATATTGTGCAGCTGTACTAAAGAAGTCACTTAACCACTTAACCAAAGTGAACCATCAGATAGGAACCATTTCAGATCTGAGCAAAAATCAGATCTGAGTAATGAGGAACTGAGGCTTGCAATGTGAGAGTTTGTGAGGGGAGCAATTATTGCTGTTTGGGAAAAGCATTTGTTTACATTTGAGTATATGGTGAATCATCCCTTTACCCACTGTGATTTAATTGCAGTGTATCAGACATAGAATTAAAATCCCTATTCTAATACTGTGTGGGTACCTCTTGCACCACCAAAAATCTCCCACATGTCAAGGCATAGACTCCACAAGACCTCTGATGCCATGCTTGTTATCTGGCACCGAGATATTAACAGCTTATCATTTAGAATCTGTAAGTTGCGAGGCGGGGCCTCCATAGGTCAGACAGGTTTGTCCGGCGCATTCCACAGATCTGAAGAATTTGAGATCGAGTGAACACCTTCAACTCTTGTTGTTTTCCTCATACCTGTCCTGAACAACATTTACAGTGTGACTTTCCTGCTGAGAGAGGCGCTGCAGGTGCTTTCAGCAGTGGTCAGGGGTCAGCATGGGCACTTGAACAGGTCTGCAGCTACATAGTGCATAGTACAGTGCAGTATACCGTGGTGCACTGTGTGTTCTGACACCTATCTATCGTAGCCAGCGTGAACCTTTTCAGCAGTTTGTTCTCCATTAGCTCTTCTGTGGGATCAGACCAAATGAGCTAGCCGTCGCACCCCATGTGCACCAATAAGCCTTGGAAGCGTTTGACAATGTCGCCGGTCCAGCATTTGGCCTTCTTTGGACCACTTTTGGCAGGTAGTACCCACTGCATGCCGGGAATACCCCACGAGACCTGCCATTTTGGAGTTGCTCTGACACAGTTGTCTTGCCCTCACAATTTGGCTCTTGTCATAGTGACAGATTCTGCTTGGTCATTTTTCTGCTTCCAACACATCAACTTCAAGAACTGACTGTTCACTTGCTGCCTCATATATCCAAGCCCTTGACAAGTACCACTGTAACGAGATAATCAATATTCACTTCACCTGTCATCAGGTTTTGCTATTGTGGCTGATCTGTGTAAACTAAATCATGTGCTGTGATCAGTATCAACAGCAGTATCAGTATAATACCAGGCCCGACGCAATACATATCCCTCCCCTCCACACAGTTCCCGCCAGCCTATGAGACTGTTCAACAGGTCCATAGGACCCTACTGTTCCTGCATCAGCTGCCAGAGGATAATTACAATGAAATGCAATGACTTTCCAATCAAGAAGCGATTTTCCGCTTGCTATCTGCTGCACAGCCGAACAAACGGCTGAACAAATATAATTCATAGCAAAAAGACGGAGACTGGTGATTCTGGTTGGACGAGCACAAGCATGCTGAATCTGCAGAGAACACAGAGATAAAGCAGAAAGAGGAAACGATGGAGAAAAACACCTCGTCTTCACAGGTTCATAACAAAAATCCTGCCAGCTGAACGCAGAAAGAGTGCTTTCAGTTTATCAGAGAATGAAAAAAACAAAAAAGCCTCTTTAATCTAACTGAATTTACTTATGTTCATCAGCAAAGTGAGGAGGCCGGAACACTCTCCAGCCAGAATGACCTCACAGTCAGCACGCAGAGGAAGGTTATACAAGGCAAAGCGGTGAAGAGACGCTAGTCGCTTTTGTAACTGGTTTGCTAGACAACACCAGTGTTGCTTCAGTGATACCAGAGCGGGGCTCAATTCAACTCATCATGACTCATAACTCTGTTCTGGCCCATGCTGGCATCTTTGATATATTTGGTGCAGACACACAGGCCAATTTTACACTTCAATTCAACACAGTTTGCCAAGAAACAGTTGGAGAGCTTTCACTTCCTGGATTTCCCTGCTCGGTTGTCTCTTGGTGTGCTTATTATTTCTAAACCTTTCCCACCCTTTCTTTAGATAATATTCCAGACAAGGCGAGATGTTAAAGAGAAAATCCGTGTGTTTTCATTTTTTCCATGTATTATTGCTCATGTCTCTGATTTCAATTTACTGATCTCTCTCAGCACACTCCAGTCTTTATTATTGTGTGCCAATCTACAATCACTGGACTTTAGTCTGATGAGAGCTCTATAGAATGGGCAGATTAGATTCTAAGAAAATCCCCCAGAGGGACTACAACAGATTTAAATAAGAGTGGAAGGAGTTTGATAAGTCCTCTACGTTGTGCCAGTACTTCCATCAATTGTTTTTAAACTCATGCACAAAACTGATGTTTGTCATCATTTCTAACCATGCACAAGTATTACTTTAGCACTGAGGAGAAATGTATCACTTCTCTAAGTTTTTCACTGGCTTGGTAAATCTGCTGTTTGAAAATAAGAATTTCCACAAAACAATTATTTTTGTTACAGTGACACTGTGCTGAGGTTTTCAATATTAAAGCTATAACTCAGCTAAAACAAGACAGGAAACGAATTGGATATAATCTAAATAAAAAAACAAGTGCAGCAAGTTGTTAAGCAGGTTTTCACATGTTTATAACTGACGGAAGATAAAAGGAAAGTAAACGGGGTTAAGAATGATCTGTGCACATGCAAATACTGTGTTAATTATTTTTGAATCAAATAAAATTATAATCAAATAAAATTCTGATTATTATTCGGGCTTTTTATGCCATTTTTAAGAACACTATGTCGTCATCATTGTGCCTGTATTATCATCTATATGTTCTGAATGGGAAAAAAAAACAAAATTGTGCTTCATGTTATAGCACTCAAGGATATTTTTGACATAAATGCTACGGCAATCACCTCGTCCACCCACACCCTCAATGATGATTCTCCTCAAACATTCTCTCTCTGTCACTTCGGTCCAAAATGCATATTCATTATTGTTGCCGTGCTGGGGAGGCGGAGGCTTTGGATCAGATGAGTCAGCCACGAATACAGGGAGGGCTGCAACCTGTCTGCAGTGAAACACTGTTGTTTGTGTTGTCACCTTGTCCTTGCTTCGGCTCCTCGCCATGTTGGATGCCCTTTCTTCCTACCTCATTAGCTCATGTGCCTATGGCTTTGGTCACACACAGCGAGCCTTTCCACAAGAGTTTCTATGGCAACAATCCATCAAGGCACTGCTGCCACTAGGAACAGGATTTTGCCAAATGTTTAGCTGGTCCTCTAGCAAAGTGAAGCTCCACAGTGCCTCTGGTTCCACCAGCTTTATACTCAAGGTGCATGTTGGCTGTGTCTCTTTCCCAACCACTAAAGCAAATTGACTGGGTGCCCTCTACAACAATGAGACTGTCTCTGCCAAAGAAAACAAGGAATTAATTTTGCCCGATAAGATCATTATAACAATTCACCGACATGCTCACAATTAAATTTGTGGCTGCGATTATTGTAATTGCTAAAATTTTGAGAGGGGGTGGTACTGAGCATTTGTTCTTTTCATGTGACAGCTGAATGCATTGAAAGGCTTTGTTAATGAGTGCTAATTCTAGCCTCTGTACCATCCTCAACCTACAAAAAAAATCCTTTATGTAAGACTTGACTCACAACCACCATATACTGTGTTTTAAGCAAAGACAGTATATATATTTTTTAAATATACTAGACGTTAGACCAGGGAGAGGCACAATAGTGAATTTTGACATCCAAACCGACATTCAGGCTCTGCTCTCCTTGAGAAGCGTGTCAACAGATGGGGTGGCCTGATTTCATGGCAATGATGTTGAGCTGCTAATCCTCCTAGAGGTACTTTTTGCTTGAGAAGAAGTGGGCAGGAATCAGAGAGCAGTCTCTTCCTGCACTCCTCTCTGGCCCCGGTCCTGCGCCTGCTGGGCTGAGTATGGATGGCTCAGCACCCAGAGAGAAGAAAGTTGGTGCTAAGGCAATGTATGTTTTTGTGAATACCAAGGTGCAATGCAATTTAAAGGTTATATATGCGCACACACACACACACACCCAAATACACATATACACAATCACACACCCCCAAATACACATACACATATACACAATCACAGAAACACAAATACACATACACATATACACAAAAACAGACACACAAATACACATACACATAAGCACACAAAACAAACACACACACCCAAATACTCACACACACACACACACACACACACACACACACACACACACACACACACACACACTAGCAACAAAATTAAAACCACTGATATGTGAAGTTACAATGGTACCTGTGAAAGACACAGGCAGCAAAAAAAGCAGGGATATATATATTAGGCAGTAAATCAACAGTTCATGAAAAGTACATGTTGAAAGCAGAACAATGGTCAAATGTAAAGATCCGAGAGATTTTGCACAGGGTCAGTTGTGACGGTTTGACGACTGAATCAGAGCTTGGTTAATACCTATCAAAATGGACCGAGGAGGGACAACTGGTGAATCGGCGACAGGGTCAATGAAGGCTCAAGTGAAGGCTAGCCCATCTGAAAAAGTTGATGCTGGCTATGACAAAAGACATCAAAACACACAGGGTATCACAGCTTGTGGAGCCGCAGACCAGTCACAGTGCCCATGCTGACCTCTGTCCACTGACAAAAGCACATATGATGGGCACAGGAGCATCAGAATTGAATCATGTTGCATTTAAATGTGATTTTATACCATGCAGATTGCTGTGTGTTAACACTGCTTCCTTGGGAAAGAGGGCAGAAAAAGCTGATGGTGGCAGTGCGATGCTCTGGGCAATGTTCTGCTGGGTCCATGCATTCATGGGGATGTTAATTACATGTTTGCCTCAATATTGATGCAGACCAACAACACCCCTTCATGGCAACAATAATCCCATTGGCCACTTGCAGCAGGCATTCATGTGGATGTTAATTTGACATTTTTGCCTCATCACTGATGTCGACCAACAACACCCCTTCATGGCAACGATATTCCCACTGGCTTCTTGCAGCAGGATAATTTTACTATACTGCAAAAATTCTCCAGGAATGCTTTGAGGAACGTGCCAAATTCAAGGTGTTTAGCCTCTAGATTTTCCAGATCTCAAACCAATCAAACATCAGTGAGACATGCTGGCCAAAGTAGGGCCCACTGAGGCCCAACCTCCACACTTACAGGACTTAAAGGATCTGTTCCTAAGGTCTTGATGCCAAATACCAGTGCGCAGCTTCAGAGGTCTTTTGGAATGAATGCCTTAGCGTGTTAGAGCTGTTTTGACAGCACGAGGAGGACCTGCACACTATTAGGCAGGTGGTTTTATGTTATGGCTGGTTGGTGTACATACATAAGTGTAAGTGTGTGTGTGTGTGTGTGTGTGTGTGTGTGTGTGTGTGTGCGAATGAATACATTGAAACATTCTGGCACATAAGCCAGTGAAAATGGTTTCTAGGGGACCATATGTTCATTACCAATAGCAGCGCCATTAGCAAAGCACCAATGGCTTTTCACCAGATGGGTACACATAAACAACCCACTACTTAATCCCACAATGCGATCTGTAACAGCGCCTTAATTCAACTCGTGTACATTTGTGGTATAAATGTCTCATTATCTCGCCTCCAATTTCCACTTCTCCACAATATCAATCTCCTGTTACAGCCCTTGTATTAGTCTGCTGAGACTGTCAAACACGCTCACTGAGGCTTTCATCAAACTCTGGAAAATTGAAGAGACATACAGAGATGACAAGAATTAACAGACAAAGACAGACATTAGTGGAAGATGACTAGTCTTTGTCTCTGATTATGTGCTCCTTTGCTGTGCCATCGAATTGATTATACATTTAATAGCGTTGTTTTCAATTTTCACACCTTATGATAAATTTTAGACCAGGAGAGCGTAACAAACAACGGCACGGCATTTGTGTTCCCTCAGTACATAATGGCAATGAAACTGTGTTGTGCAATCATGCGCATTAAACCAAATGGTTTTCTATTATGGGCTCACTGTGCCTTTGGGAATAAGAATAGTGATTAGAGATGGAGATCTCATTGCTCCTGTCTAGTCCAACCTTTCGGTTTTCACTGCAGCCAAGACTGCATTCTTTGATCATCAACGTGAAATATTATGTACCTTCCTTGGACTGTTGAGATATATGTGAAGACAATTCTTCATCAGCTGTGTTTCGGTCTCTCTGCATCATGCTTCGTTTGTCATATTTAATTAGGTGCTGAGTAATACATTCGATCACTCCGGAAACATTTCTTCAGACAACTCAAGGCTTCTGACATGAGATTGAGTTTCTCATTAATTTTCTCTATTTTTTTAATTTATATATTTATTTTAAAAACAGCTTCGCCCTCACTACTCACGGGTGAGTGGATGCTTTGTAGAGAAGCTGCAGGCACCTTTGCACGAACGTGAAACCATTCGGTTAGCTCACAACACGTTTCCCCTGACTTACTTTCAGCCAAGACCCTTAAGCCATCCCGCAGCCTTTGGAAATCTAGGGCTAAGACGCTCTCTAAACTGCTGAACAGTTTGCCTCAACAAAGAGGGAAAAGGGGAGGGATGTTGATTGTAAACCATGTTACACACCACAGTACACATCCAATCTCTGAGGGATTTAGGGACACATCCCCTAGTTTGGCCTGATTAACAAAAATAGCCATGTGTGTTTCACATGTTAGTGATACGTTTTTCCCCCCTCTTTGTCCTTGTCATCTGTAATTACGTTGCAGTTAGCCTAGGTACGGACCCTGTAATCTCATTTTGTTGTTTGAGGATGTGTGTGTGTGTGTGTGTGTATGTGTGTGTGTGTGTGTGTGTGTACATGAAAGTCAGAGAATAAAACATTTTTTAAAAACGTCCCCCAAAGAGACTCGGAAAACACGGATACTTTTTTTAGCTTTGAGTTTGGGTCCAGATGCCTGCCTCTGGCAGTCTAGCCCAGACTGCATAACCCATTACCGTCGCTGAGAGATTCTTATCACCCACAAGTGCCATTAATCTATATTTAGTAGAGAGGGCAGGACGTTCAGTAGGTGTAATAGGTAAGCCTGCTATTTCACTAGGATGTACTGGAAACCTAATAAGAGCGAACAAATGCAGACAGGTTGGATTGTATGTTCTGCAGGGGACACAGTGGTACTCATAACACATACAGAGCATTCAGGCCAGCAGCTGACAAGTCTTACCTTTGGTGTTTTGGTACATTTCCCAGTCCTTGCATCTTTGATATAGGTGATGTCCAACAGATCGGTTTCCTGTCATGAGAGATAGAGAAAGAATTATGCATCACGTTGTTCATAACATTTTCACATATTTTTGTATACAAATACATACATTCACAATTACAGTATTAAGCAGATGCTACAGCTTTCTCCAGGATGGCTTATTAGACAAAGGCAAATATAGAATCAGCATTCTTGCTAAGAACACGGTATACAGTGTGGTGTGTATTTTGCTGCTGCTTTGAAAAGCAAAAACAATATTTAAAGTGTTTGTTCATTGCCTTATATAGCATTATATAGTTCCCCAAACTACATTTAAAACAATTTACTTAAAAGTGTAGATTTTGGTGGCCTAGTAGAGCAGAGCAGCTATTTCACAGTGTGTTCTCTGGCATGAATAGTGAGAAAAACGTATGATACTGTTGCAAGAAAAAGAGACGATCTTCAAGTTTGTCGAGTTTTAACCCTGTTTTACAGCAGTTTTACGTCAGCAAAGGAAGGAAGAAAAATAAGCTGATCTTGCTGCCTAAAGCCGTTACATGATAGATCTGTGTCGGACACTGTGGACTGGGCACATGTACTTTTCTTATTCTACAGCTATGTGATGTCCAAGGCCTTACCTAAAAATGTTTCTGTAGTTTAGGCTAAATAACTTATCTTAATATAATACCATACCGTGCATTATATAAAAAGAATTTGATTGACACAGGATATAAAAAAGGAAGGTGTAAAACAGAACGGTTGTTTCAGGCTAAAGCCACTGTGAATCCAGTTCAAAGACATACGCTGACAAATCTAAACATAAAAATATTCCGGAGAAAAACATGCAATTACTGAGTTCTGCACTGTCTCCTAGCGCCTTAGAAATAGTGACGCTTATGCCTTCAGACAACTGCAGCAAAACCTAACGCCATCCACAGCTGACAGCATCCTCATGGCACGATCGAGGAGCAATGAACTATACCTGGGCAGGAATAAATTAAGATGGCATTTGCTGTTCAAATTCATTTGTCTAAAACTGAAATATACTGGAAGTTAAATATGATGAGATTAATGAGGTTTTCTCAGCCTGTACAGCTCTGTATGTCTTTAAATTGTATCTTCTTTGCTTGTATCATTAAATCATTTATAAAGGAAAATAAGCTGAAGTTGTGTTCAGAGATAGGCCTTTTCATTCTTTAAAAATCTCTCAAACATTTAACAGTGATACTAACAATAACACTCCATAGTCTGGAATCTGGCAAGGACACAAAATTTCAACATACTGTTTTCAAACTGAAAATAAAAGAAAATTTCTCAGGGAACAGGGAAGTCTTCTGTAAACTCAGAATGTGGTTATACTTCAAATACCAGCTGCCTTGAAAAACCAGACAAACGTGAAAAAAACGAATTCTCACACATCTCGACCAGCTTGGAGTTCTCTATATCTCAGGGTAAACACTGATATGTAGCTTGTGACGTCACTTCTTCTCTCACTACTGCTAAAACAAAATTCATTCCCAGCATGACACCAGCAATCTGATTGGACATGGGTTGAAGGTTGCGTACATTGCCTTACAGAAGCAATAACCAAGCTGTAACAGCTAACATATGTTGCGTGGGTGGGTTATGATCATGGATGTTTATTTTTTTTTAAACATTTCAGGTAATCTACATGAGTTTTGCCTTTTATTTAGAGATTTAATGCATCTAGGCCTAACAGCATCCTATTTAATGACCATTTTCTTGAAATGCTGGGAAGGTTGGTAGCTCACTCACAGCTGACCGCTGATACATTTAATGCTGAAAGTCATTTAGGGAAGGTCTTATAATGCCAGTGTGAAAAGACCAGATATAAACCATGATCCACAAAGTAGATATGACTCATACATGATTGGTGGCCTTAAATAAAAATACAATTTCTTTTTGCAGAATTGGTTCAAACTAAAATGTCTACTGTGTCAATTATGCAATATTAATGATAAGGTAATCAATTATTTATATGGCAGTTTGAATAATGGGCCTCCGTTTTACATGTTCTCACGCTCTTTCTCTATCTCCATCACCTGGATTAACAAGACAACTATGAAAATTCAGACACGGCAGTAAGCGTTTGACTAGCGCCATGGCAACAGGGGAGGCAGGTTGTCTGTGAGGGGGACTTTGGGTTACAGCACTTTCAAGGCAGGAATGAGGCACACACTCAGAAAAAAAAGCTGTGGAAGGTACAGTCACAGACAACCGACCCTTAAAAAACATAGTCGTAGTGCTACACTGAGCAGTACAGTTTACTGACTTCCTAAGCAGAGAATAAGTCATACAGCTGATAGAATGGCAGTAGCCCGGTGCTACCGGCGACTAAATGAGTGTCATGTTTTCTTTGCCTCTTACTGTTGACAAGCCAGCCTGCAGTGCTATAAAAATAGAAGCACAAGTATTGATCAAAAGACCCTTGGTTTGCATAACACTACAGCAAGCTATGATTTTACCCCCACTGGCAGACATTTATGATTTCCTTGCACATTCGGTACAAAAGCTTAACCGTAAGCTGTGAGCTCATTGTAAGCTGTGGTTTGGTGAGTGGACTGCTGTGTTTCTCTCAGACACACTTGTTACACGGAACACAGTTGTTCTGTACACAACGTCCAGAAAAGTCACATGTAAAGTGTCTTAAAACCACGTGTGCTCATCACATGTGAATAATATGTGCACGGTTTCGCATGTAATCATATTTTTTTACTATGTAAGAGAAATATAATGTGTAATTGTGATTAGTCACATGTATAATTCAGGACTGCATGCGATATGCCTGCCTCTACCTGTTTATTATATCCGCAGAAGATAAATAACAGAAAAAAAGAGCCAAGTCATTAAGGCATAGAAATATCGCTCCATGGATAAGCCTTGGCCTCTTCACTGTTTTATTCAACAGCATCTGGGACCTAAAATTTTGAAATAATGAGAAGATGCACACCACTAGATTTCGGTAGAAACCACCCAATTTTTCTCCATTTCAATAGATTATGCTCAGTTTGTCTGATGTTCTGTTTGTCCCAGCCATGAAGGATGTATTTTGTCTAATGAACTGAACCGGAATTGATTTTTAAAGGGGAGAGCAATAGTTATGTGTGGGTTAGCCTTTATTTCAAGGTGGCCACAAAAAGCTGTCCCTCACAGAACTAGACAGCCAGTACAAAGTCACCAATTTCCGGATCTTTCTCTTTAGCTATATTACAGGACTCTCAACTGTAGTTGCTATGCCAAGAAAACGCATTCAAGGTCAACAAACTGCATGTGTGGGTAGCCTTCCTACAACATGAAGAGCAAAAAGTACAGCCAGGTTTCCAGACATATCGTACATTAAGCCTAGTTCTGGAATGCTAAGTAAGGTCAGCGGAATTAACACTGGAGAACTTTTTTTTTTCTTCTTCATTTTTATCTAAACATGTGATGATCGAGACTTGAGCAGGTCATAGAAGGACAATCTCATACTAATCATCACTATGGGAGGAGGATTCAGGTCAAATGTGCTAAAGCTGAAAGCCCAGACTGTCTTTAGCAATTAATGGCACCACCTCAACATGAAGTGTGAAGCTGAAATGGCTTCACACTATCACTGTCGTGAAGGTCATTTGAGTACAGGCAACAATACATTCCTTAACCAAATGCCTGAACCTTGGAATATTTAATGAGCACCAAAGGCGCCATCCATCTTTGTGAGAGCGCGAGATCTTATACTGCAGAATTCTCAATGTTATCCTAAGGAGAGAGAAGTGAAATTTAGCACTGGTTCAAATAAAATAACAGCGGCATCGTTTTCTATTCTAGCATCCACTTCCACTGAAGCACAATACCACCTCATTTCATTATGTGCTTTCCTGCACTGCAAACTCACCCACTCATAAACCCATTTGAATCATTTTGAAAGCAATTACTATTGAGCACAAAGTATGAGAAGCTTTTTTAATCAGCAGTCATGCCATTCATTTCAGAAAGATGTCTGCTTGCCGAATAGTCGCAAATGAGCAAAACTATTCAAAACGTCTCCAAAACACTCAACAGTGTTTGATTTGAAGAGCATTTCCCACAGAGGATTAGGCAACATATTTGTCTTTCCTACACTGAATCGTCCCATTAATGTAGCTCATACTGGAAGCACTTCTAAAGTAGTTACATTGGCAGGCAGAGTTGTTAGGCGTGGTCAACATATCAGCGGCCGAAAGTCACTAATAAATGGAAAATTTTCATTTTAATCAAAAGATTTTTGGAATTATAGCCAAAAATTCCAACTGCCCCATTTTCAGTCATGTATGCACTGACACACATACTGCTCCTTAAAGCTGCAGAGTGTAGAAGTCAATGGTGTACAAGATATTTAATATCAATAATATAATTCTGCAATCAGTACTCCAGTATATGCATCTACAGCACAAGAAATATGAGGCAGCTAGTAAACTTTAGACCTTGAGGCAAAGGTTCCACCCATAATTGATCCATTAAACAAGTAGAGAAGACTGACTGTAAAGAATGAACCAAACAACATAGAAAATAAATATAAAATATGACAGTAATCAACTGTCTGAAATTATTAGACCTTCAATGGTTGACCTCCAATAACAGTGATGCATTTTTTCTGGAATCCGTCACTATTCAAACCAAAGTTTCCGCCACAAAAAATGTTTGACTGAAAAATGTTCAAGTGTAACACTTTGTATTTTGGACTGAAGGACTGAAAGACAAAAAGAAGAAATATCAGAACAAAACAAAAACTACCAAAAACAAAAGACTATTACTCGTTGTTATTGATCTTTAAAAAAAAGGACAACAAATATTTCCAAATATAAACCAATGACTCACATACACAGCACTTGTTTGGGTAAATGTAATAAACTTAGTTTTAAATATGAGAGAGACCATAAATAAAATGCCAACTGAATGTGATGTCAAAAAGACACTAATCAATACTAAAATATAGCATCGCGTTCAATATCAATTAGCACTGATATCAATATTTAAATGTCAGTTTTGCATCTGGCGGTTCACCGGAATTGCTGGCAGACAACAATTTTCAACAGGCTTTGCAGGGGACAGCCCCTCCCCCGGCTACCCGGATTACCCAATGTTTACAAAACAGCTGACTTGGGACTCATTTAAAGGTGCGTGGCGCTACAAAGGTCTGAGCCGGCTAAAACGAAGCATTTTACCCCGTAGCTCGGCCAGGGACAAACCTGGTGCTGCGACATTTTACAAGGACCCTCAGTTCCCAGAGACCTATCGAACAAGGCCAGTCACGAAGCTCTCCTCTGCATAGAACTGGCGTGCCAGTCCCATGAATACACTTTAAATTTACTAAAAAGTTTGTGTTTGTTTTTTCTTCCCCTGTCGTATCGAAAATAGTATCGAGTATCGAGCACCATCCTTAGTATCAGTATCGGGTTTGAAATTTCAGTATCGTGACAAGCCTAGCTGTATGTATTTCATATATTTTTACACAATGAACCATCATCAGTACTTGTATTTTCAACAGCTCTTCACATTTAGGCCAATTACTGAATTGCTTGTCGATTCATTTATTTAATCAATTATTAAAATTCAGGAGCCTAATTTGGATGTTAATGAAAATGGGAACTTTAAAACCGGCATTACACTGAAAATGTCATCCATGAAGAACTGCTTCGGTTTCTACGGGGAAGACAAAGCGATTTATACTCAGTGTTCATTCAGCAAGAGGTGCAAGCATGCCCAAGGGCTTATTAATTACAGGTTTGATTCCACTTGAAAACACAACATTCCACTTGACATGCACAAGCAGGAATGTCCCACAATGATGCCATACCACAGCTTTTTGAAAAGACAGACATCACAAACATTAGTGCTAACAGTGTGAATTACATCCTAAAAAAATTTAATTCATTTCTTTGAGTGATGAAATTTGAATGACCAATACATTGTGCCGCAATACAGGTGAGTGATATCAGCTGCATTCAAATAATTATACTACCTAATGCAATTGGATTTCAACACAAAGGTCACAACCCACACTGGTAAAATCAGTATCATCCATCACACAACCAACTTTAGGCCTTGTGCCTCCCAGCTCTTGTCTCATTAGCAGCCTGTGCAACGTGGAGGTTATCAATTCATGTCTTACAGCAAACATCAAATTGTGAACCAAATACAGTGAATCAAATCATATTGTGAGCTGAGAGTATCATCACACCCTCACAATGCATGAAATACTGCAAAATACACCTTTTAAGCATAATTTATAATATGCACCTGTCTCAAACATGAGCTCCCTCAGCACTCAAAAAGATTCCAGATTTTTTTTAATATCTTTGTCCATCTAACTTACATTTTACACCCGTTTTCCTATCCCTGGTTTTATTTAAAGTGGGACATCTCCATAACCCATACTGCCAGGCAATCTGAACAGTTGGCGGTACGCCGTCCATCTGGAATAAGGACGTTCTCTCCAAAATATCTGCCTTCAGGCTAGATTTCCACTTCAGATCTGAATGTGACAGCATATTCCAGATAAATTTAGACTGCTATATTGTTATTACGAAACATACCACATCCCCCAAGTATGCTCCCACTAAGATAGCGAACTTAAAAGTGTGCTACATCAAATCTGGCAGCTTTGCTTGGAATCAGCTGGCATGCTAACGCACAGAACACATTACAGCTGCCTTGTACACTAAACACACATTAAAGTAAGAACAGTTTCTATTGATTAGACTTTTTAAAAAAGTACAGCAAACCTAAAAGCATAGGCTAGCACCTAAAAAAGTATAGTAATCGTATAGTAATAATAACCTTACCTTATTCTGATCAGTCCAGTACAGAAAGTAGCCCTGTGGATCCACACGTAAGGTCACTGGGGTCACTGTGGAGGAATCCTTGAGAAGAGAGAAAAGCATGTGACAAAAAAAATCATTTGAAATACTATGTTTGGCATGTATATTTCTGAGCCACAGGTCATTTTAATTTAGTTACAATTATTTGTAGAGTGTTTCAGCAACATTTAAAAAATTAGGCCTAGGCACTCAGGCTAGTCCATTTTTATGCTGATACAACAACACTGACAATAACAATAATAATAACAATAACAACAACAACAACAATAATAATAATAATATAAAAATAGTCTATCCACATGCATGTTACTCCTGAATTCTTTGTTTATTTGTAATCCTATTTAAAATTGGCACGGAATATTTTCTTTAAAATACATTACTTAATGTGCTGTGTGGCCTCTGAGTCTTGGGGTGGATCAAAATGTGAAGTTTGAGTCAGACATTGCATAAGTGTTCTACATAAGCATGATTCATGTAGGATTTTTAATAATTTCCCCTAGTGGAAGTCACAAAATTCAGGCAACATGGACTGAGTGCACCTCCTCTACATAGATTTGAGACTGTGGTCTTATTTTAAGATTACATGGACCTTCCCACTTAAGAGCGACATTGAAATGGTGTGGCAGCGGAAGCAAATACGTCCTCTCTGGAAGGAAAGGGACAATTTCCTCCCTCAGCCCAGAGCTCTCTGTCAACCAGAGCGTTATGTACCCTTTGGAGATCTCTAACTGTGTTATTTTAGATCTGTTGAGGATCTGCCCACATACACAAGCACATCTAAGTTGGGTGGCAGAGCGCATATTAGCTAATGTAAGGCAGGGAGGACGAAGGAGGATTAAAAGCATGGAAGTTGCCATAGCAACAGACCAATATTTTCAGTTTTATGTGTAGTCTGTAGAGCTTTGAACTGGCAACAATTTCAGCTTAAGCATGCAACAAACCTTTATTTGCTGTCTCCTTTTGGTAGCTTTCAAGATTTTGCCAGCGTAATTATACACAGATCTGAGCAGCATTTATTAGACATGTGTGGCTCACCCCACCTGACCACTCTCCTTGACCACAATTAATCAGGTGGGACCACAGAGAACTGTCCCCGAGATGCACCACAAAGCCATATGGATTTACTTTACATAATGCTCTTTTGAATGACAACTGGAGTTTTCTAATAGTTTTCACAATACACATACAGTGTCCTCATTAAGCAGACTATGTGCTTTACTTCAAGGAAGTAAATGAGTAAAAACCGTACAGCTTACATAGACATATGAGGAATTTATTTATGATATGAGGTGAATGACTGGAGACAGACTCTGAGCAACAGCCAGAGACGCAAGAGCAGAATTTTGCAGAAATATTTCATATGTCAATTCTGTCAAGAGTCCCTTTCACTGTGCATGCCTGAGAATCCCTAATAACCACTTTATTATTGGTTTTGGGGGGTTTTTTTGCAGGCGATGGTATTAAGTAACATCTTTTCATTAATAATTAACAGCCTCTAGATCCCCTACTCTATTGTGTTAATTATTCAGGGATCAGAATCAGTGCCACCAGACTGTGAATACTACACCTATCCTTAGAGGAAAAAAATGATAAAACAGAGTTTGTTTTTAGCTCAGGTTCAGTCCCAGCAGTGGTGAGTTTGCAGTATCTTTGAGCAGAACTCTCTGAACCAACAGGTGACACAGCAGCATCTTCCGCAGCACCGTTTCTCCTCCACCATTTACAGCTGAAGTACTGCATGACACACATCACCCCATATAGAAGTCTTACAATTAAAGACCTTGACAGGACATAGTTTGATTTTTAAATAAGAGGCAGTTAGATGTGCAGAAGTGGGTCCATTATTTTAGTGTAGCATCTGTGCTTTGAGCAGCTGAAGTCAAGCACATCAGGGTAGGAAAAGTAGCCAGATATTCCATAAGAGCAGCAAAACATTATGGAGTAACATTAATCTGCAACGTTAAAGAACAAGTGGAGAAATCAGACTGTGTGGATGCATAAGGCTGCGCCTTAAGGACGTTTAGACAGTGGGGTCAAATTAGGGGCTGGGAGAGTAATGAATCTGGGCTCAGACATCCAATCTCACATCCAGTTTTGAAACATTTCTTGCATGTATATTCGTTTGGACTGACAGGACAATGGACAAGCACTGGTTCCGCTGCATGCGCTTTTCTCTCAGCTTTTGGATGAACTTGGAATGGAGATCGCCAAGACTGCAGAGCCCCCCACACACACATACACACACTTCCACAGCATGCACCGATGTCTTACCTCATCCCATTTCATAAACCTGCTGCCTTTCTTCAGACTCTCCGGGACCGAGACCGGCTTGAGCTGCAGCGCGTGAACCCCGGGCTGTGCTCCGGCCATTCAGGCTGCACATCTACCTCCAGAGTAGGCAAGAAGGAAAAAAGAGCAAAAAGACACCAAGGAGAGCTCCCCGTCTTCTCCGAGAGCCCTGACGGAGGGTTGCCTGAGAGAGAAAATGTCTGTTGAATGAGGTCTGTGCTCACACACACGCTCATTTGCTCGTGCAGCCCTGCTCTGGATGTTGCATGTTCTCTCTCATTTCTGTTGCATGGGATTCCGGTAAAGGACGAAGAGGGGGTAAAAAAAAGAGCAGCAACGGGGGGGGAAATGGTCACAAATGATGGAGAGTAATGGGGGCAGCTGCCAGCATGACTGGCCTCCGCACATTGACTCATGTGCAGTTCTGAGAGCTGGAGACGCTCGCGCGCTGGGATCCAGCGCCTCCTAGTGCGCGCGTGAAAAGCTACGGTGAGGGAGTTGGACAAGAGAGGAGGAGGTGGAGGAGACCACACAGTCAACTTCACACAGTTCTACTACATTATATGGACAAAAGCTATGGGACCTGTTTTTCAAGGTTTGGGCTAGATCCCTTACTTCCAGTAAAGGCCCATCTTAATGTTTCAGCAAACCAAGGCATTTTGGACAACACCATGCTTCCAACTTTGTGGACACGACCTGAGGAAGAACCTTTTCTATTCCAGCATGACTGTGCCCAAAGACATGGCTGGATGAGTTCGGTGTGGAAGAACTTGACTGGTCCACACAGAACCCTGACCTCAACTGAACGAGAACGGCATTTGTGAGCCAGGCCTTCTTGTCCAACATCAGTGCCTGACCTCATAAATGCTCTACAGAATTAACAAATTCCCACAGAAACTCCAACATTTTGTGGAAAGCCTTCAATGAAGAGTGGAAGCAATTATATCTGCAAAGGGGACCAACTCCATATTAAACCCCATATTAAATGTTTCCAAATACAGTGTCATTAAAGTGCCTGTTGGTGTAATAGTCAGGTGTCCCAATAGTTCATATTAGTGTATCTCTGGCCTTCCTTGCATGTTTGGATCTTATCAGTTAATGCTTTCACATGGGTTAGTGTATACTGATGCTGTTGCTGGAGTTCTGGGAGTTTATGTTGCACTTGTGGGTTCTTCTCAACCTGTGCCCTTGAGTGGTATAGAGTGCTTTTGAGCAAACTTCTTGTAACCTTTTGCCTCTAAGCTTAACTTGCATTGATAGTGCTGCCTTCTAGTGCAAATTAGAAGGCAGCATATTTTTTTTCTCCAGCGAGAACCTTGTTCATTAAACTCATTGCATTAATATGGTTCATGTGAGAAGTAATCTTACTTGTGTTTTTGGTGACTGTTTTTGGGGATTGGCTCATGTTCAGATTTCAGCAGCCAACCAGGTGTAAACAGACCCAGAACACACTGTGATACATTCTGAGGTATTCATAGACAGATCTTGACTATATGCAACACAAGTGTAAATTGAATGTAACTGTAAGTTAGCCAGACTTGTGGATTTGTTCATGAACGGTGAAAAAGTAAACAGATGTTAAATGGAAATGCCATGTGTTGGATCTCATCCAGGTACAATGGAGAAGCAGTTTAATTAAAAATGCTAACTGAAATCTATAAATATATGAAATGATTCAATTCCAACATGAATCGTGGTTGTTTTAGTCCCCCATTGTTGTAACTTTTCAATGAACAGAGTAAAAACATGACTGCGGACTGTCATGAATGACTAAACACACTGATAGTCTTGCTCTTTACAGTCTTTGGCCTACCCATTATGTGCAGGAAAGTGTATGGATAGCAGTGGCTAGCTAAAGACCAAAAGCTAAAATCAAGACTATACCTGTAGTTAGCCACTGTATAATCAAGGGAGCTGATGATAGTTGAAACATGTTGTCTAATGTAAGGTGCTTTAAGGTGGTTTTTGAATAAGGTGTTGGTGAAGGTAGCATAAACAAAAGTAAACATTACTTTGCCATTACTATTCATTTAGCACTCAAAATAGTGTTTCTTTAACTTTGGCTGGTTGCTTCTTTCCTGCTCAACATAAAAACTGCACTGTGTCACAAGCTTGAATGTGTTTTGGGTTCCAGAGTGGGGATCCATTAGTGACTCACTAGCACAAACAAAATAAAAGTCCCATCATTCATTTCAGTTACAGACATTGTGGGAAAGCAAGCACTGCTGCTAGAGACTCTTAGTTTTTGCTTTTTCCTTTTGATTCTCCACCTTTCCTCTGTGTACCAAAAAAATGATTTTGTAAAACCTACCTGCTGGAGAAATCAACTTGGAGGAACCCAACTATAATTCAAATTGTTTTTGTTTCTCTTTAAAAAAATTCTTTACTCTTGGCTTTTCTGTGACTTGTGTTGTTCAGATATAGTTTGGCAGGTGCTGGTTGGGTATTACTTGACAGATGTTGTATAGGTGCACCAAATGTGCAGTATTTTGATTAAATAGTGGATTTGAGCTTCTTTACAGGTTTAAGAAACAGTTGTGGACTACTTGAGCACAGATGTACGTCGCTCTGGATAAGAGCGTCAGCTAAATGCCATAAATGTAAATATAGATTCTCTGTTTTGTGTAGCCTGTACGTGATTGTAACAGAACATTTAAAACATGGAGGAGGCTACACAGCTGCATATAGTTGGCAGCAACAATTGACTACCAGGAGAAATAGGGGCGTGCTTTCAAGCTAACACTGTGATTGGTTAAGAGTATCAACGGTCTCCACGTTCCACCCTCTTCTCTCCTTCCCTTGATACCTCCACATTCTTCCAGGTTCTGAATGCTGCCCAAGTTAGATGCGTAACTAAAAAACATTAAGTGACAGCAATGACTGTTCCATTTTTGTTTGGAAATTTGATAAGATGCTTCTTCTTTCCAAGAACACAAAACGGGTGTTGAAAAATTAGCTACATCTGAAATGCCAGAGTGATTCATATTATTATATTGTATTCAGATTATTCTCTTATTGAATGTAGAGGCGGGTGCAGAGCGAGCACTAGGTATTAACGAAGAAAGGTGTTCAGAAACTATGGTATTTCAGTTTAAACTAATGTACCCTTCCAGTCCAACGGGTAACACACATACGCGCGTGTGTGTGTGTGTGTGTGTGTGTATGCTAAGGTGGTTCAGCTATCGTCTAATCTCCCAACTAGTGATTGGATGATTCATAACTGATTCAGGACCAGCTTTTGCACGGCGCGTGTACATAATGTACTACGTGTTGTGAATTGTGAGGCTGATTCCAAATCAACACTGCACCACGGTAACCAATTTTAATGCAAAATCAATCAAATAAATCACATACATGGTACATTTTATATTATTTTAGACCTATTGGTCGTATAGACCTAAATGACACGAAAGGACAGAAGTGAATGAAAGCGAGAGCTATCATCTGTAGCGAGCAGATGTTGGTCTGGGCTGAGGGCGCCAGTGCTTTCAGTCCACCTTCAGAAAAGAGGAAGCGATGCGTTTCCTGCTTGCTGGCAAATCGGGTGTGCAGACAATATGGCGGGGCAAAAATTCCCCTGGAAGCTGCAGTGTTTGAGGAATATGTTTTGCTTTTTGTTCACGTTTCTTATCCCGAATCTGCACCTCCAGATCGCCAGGGCTCAGAGTGAGAGTCGGGTGGTGACAGTAGCTGATGCAAACTGGACCCTCATTCTGGAGGGGGAGTGGATGGTCAAATTGTGAGTAGCGTGTACTGCCGTGTTTTTTGAATAGTGCATTGGTGTAGATTAGTCAAAATGGGCTGTTAAGCAGGAGATAACGTGATACTTTAGGTTGCATGGGTGTTATTTTCCTTTTATTTCCACATGTTACGCCCCATTCCACGGTGCCTGTGTCTGCACGGAACGGAAGTAATACAGCCTACGTGAAAAATCAGCCCTGTCTGATTTAACATCTCGTCTCGTCATAAAACCCACGCGTTTTCATGCAGGCTCCTTTCTCACTGGTTGGTCGTTTCTTTGTAGTAGTGCAGCAGAGGTGGCTGGTGGTGTTTTTGCAGCTGGGTGCCCGTAAAAGACTGGAACCTCTGTACATAATGCTCATTGTGGACATAACGATGCACGTTTCTGGTTGGACTGACTGGTTCGGATCAATAATAACACATGCACACGTGTTACTAGAATGCTATAAGAAACGCTTTGCCTGCAAAAGGGCTAAGTCGACTGTAAAAGACTGCACATAATGTTCATCAAGGACATAACACACGTTTTAGGCTCGACTGACTGGTTTTGATCAATAATCAATCAATCAAGAAAATATGCACACAACCCTGCCCCTAAAGATTTCTGCTTTTTTCCTTTTGAACCTTTCCTACATGAACCAAAAACTAATTTTGTAAACCTTCTAGCCTGAGTAATAAGCTTGGAGGAATCCAACTTTACTTTTCATTCTGTTTTTAGACTCTTTGTTTTGTTGTAGTCTGTACCTAATTGTAAAATAACATTTAAAACATGGAGGAGACTACACAACTGAAAATACGTGGGGTGTGTGTAGCCAATAACGTTCATCAAGGACGTCACGATAAACGTTTCATTTTCAAAGACTGGACTCGATTTTTGATATGTGTTAAACATAAACACTTCATTATTTACCACACTGACTGGTCAATAAGAAAATAAGCACCCAAGCCTGATCATTCACAGTGGCTTCCGTAGTGTGTGGACAGGACTTATATTTTTAAAGGTTTTATAGACTGCACTCCTTCATGATGGCTGCTGGTCTCACTGAAATGAAAGGTGAATTCATCCAGTTTTTAAAGATGTAAGCCAAGTCATTCAAAATGGTTCGAATTGCTCACAGTGTTGGTAATAGGAACAAGAAAAGCATTTAAATGAATAAACAAAGCGTTTAGTAAAACCTTTCATGTCCCTTAAAGTTGCCTCAAAGGAGTATGAATACGCTGTGCCATCACAGGACGTACTATATTTAGACTGCCACAATTAAATTATGCATTAATTTAAAAAATTGTGAGGTTTAACATTTTTGGTGCCATGTTCCTGGTCATAGTGAGCACAGTTCAATAATCACATACACCGTGTCATATTTAAAAGACAAATGTTGTTGTCACACTTTGTAGTGGCTTTTTCCTCCCTCTAAACCATCATCATCTGATTTTGAGGGGATATATTTGTTTCTCTTTCTCTTCACATCGCCTGCCTCTCCCACCACCCTCACCTATCACTTAGAGAAAATGCACAGCTTGCTTATAGACCATCACTGAAAAGGGAAATACATCCCAGTTCTAAAGGAAAATGCATTATTATTTGACTTTAAGGTGGTTGTTGAACAATATAAAAAGTGATTGCAGTGATTTCACCATGAACTGACTATGCTGTTTTGTTTTTGTTTTGCCACAGCTATGCCCCATGGTGCCCGGCGTGCCAGCATATACGAGCAGACTGGGAGGCGTTAGCCAAACAGAGTGAGGACCTCGGGATATCAGTTGGAAAAGTTGATGTTACACAACAGCCAGGTTGGTCGATTGATTTCAGGTTGAGGTTACACAAAGCAGGGCAGTTTACTGAGATCAGCAACTACAGCGCTGGTCAGCTGAGGTTCATGGATATTTATGGAGGCCTAAATCTCTAAACACCTAGAGACTTCCAAATGGTTTACAGACTTAAGAGAGGCAATTTCTAAAATCTAATATGAATTGCCTGCTGTGCTTTGTAATGTGGCACTCAATAGCATAGCTCTAACCGAGTGCTATCTTTAATTTAGAGGGAGATCAGTAAGAACTGGTTCATTTCTCACATCCACTTTATTGGAGTATATTGAGATACTGCAGTATTATCTATGTAAAAGCTTATTGTTGTTAGATGGTCTGGACAAAAACACACCAAAGTCAGCTCTGATTTATTTAGCATAATTTGTAACATTATTGCAATAATGACATTACAGTTTGTAATACATTGGATTAGAACACAATGGAGCATAGTTCCTGACATTGATTCCTTATTTGTATGAAATTAGTATAGTATAAAAGTGCAAAGGATATTTATATATCCAGGATGGAACACAGATAAACCTTCAGATTCACTTAAAATACACTTTCAGTAAAAAGTGCAGTAGTTAGTGTTGGTTAGGGGTTTGCGTGTTCTCCCTGTGTCTGTGTGGGTTCAGCCGAGAGCGTTTGTTTTCCTCCTGCAGTCCAAGGATATGTACATCAGATGAATTGGAGATGCTGGATTGCCCCTAGGTGTGACTGTGACAGTGAATGTTTGTGTGTGTATGTGTCTTTGTGTGCCTTGCGATGGCCTGGTGGCCTTTCCAGGGTGTTTCTCTGCCTTTCTTAAGATCCAGAATAAGATCCCGTGACCCTGGTTAGGATAAGTGGCTCAGATAGTAAATGAATGAATAAATAGCTTGTTTGTTCAATTTGCCTGACTTCTTTATTGGTTTCTTTTTTTTTTTAACTGCAGTGGCTCTTAAGAGATAATTTGATAAGCAGCCATGGCTTCACTAATGGGTACAAATAAACTGCACTGTTAAAATAGAAAGCCTGGGTCAGCTGCTTAATAAAACAGATCTTTCTAAAGGACAGCACGTAACCTTGATAAAGACTAACCTGGAGAAAGGAGTGCCAGGGGAGAAGGGGAAGGACAAACCAAGTTAAGGACGTTCGGTACACACATGCTTGCAGTGACGAGAAAAAAAAAAAATGCTTTCTTTTAGAAGAAGAAAATGCTGCTTGGGGCAGCCATGGGGATTCTTTATTCGAGGGAACTGATCTTTTTCTTATTCTGCTCAATATTATCTCCACATCACAGTGTGAGGAAGACGTGGAAGCAGATGGATGGACCTAGTGTAAAGTCTGAAGCAAAAGGTGGACAAAATCCCAAATAATATATTGGGAAATGTTGCATGAGCAGGTATTTACAAACTTGTGTGCCAGATGTTTACACATTTATGTGTCCAGTTCATTATGCTAGTCATACAGCAGTTCAAGCAGGGCACAACCCATCACACGGTTGCTGCATTTTTCATGGCCCTCATACGCACTGCTGCAAATCAAATTTTTGTTTGTAGTTACTTCAGCTTGTGAGGGGAAGACTCTGTGCTTCCACAAATAGCTGACTGGCTCCTCTAGCTCTGTCTCTTCAACACTGCCTCTCCCAGGCTGTGTGAAGGAGGGGGCTCTCTGTGGAGAGCTCAGCTGCTGGAGGAAATGAGCCCCTCGCTGCAGCTCACTGTCATGAAGAAATGAAGCTACTTTACTCATATTACAGTTTCACTATTGAAGTGATGGAAAACTCCCACACCAGGGAGTTCTGCCTGTAGGACCCTCCATAGAGCCCTGTACCCTCTATCTCTGCTGTACACATTTCTGCAGCAGCTCATTCTCTCCCTCTTCTCTCTCTCCCTCTCAGGCCTGAGTGGGCGGTTTCTGGTTACCACACTACCAACTATTTTTCAGTAAGTCCCTACGTCTGAAAATTCATCTTCGTCTCTTCATGCCTTTCAGACACCTGCATATACAGCAAAACTATCCAGGCAAATATCTCCTAAATGTAGTCATGAAATATTTTATATTTCTCCTTACAAGATTATTCAACATATTTCTACTTTAACATTTTTTATGAAGGAGTGTACACTATAGGGACAAATTTTTGTCCAACATCAGCACCCAAACCTCATAAATGTTCTTTAGAATGAATGTGCGTAAACTCCCACAGAAAAACTACAAAATGTCTGCAAAGCTGCATATTAAAGTCTATGTATTTAAAAGCAATGTCATAAAAGTCCCTGTTGGTGTTTTGGTTAGGTGTCCCAATAATTTTGTCCATATAGTGTATCAAGACATTAAGCCCATAATTCAGTTCAAAACACTGGATTGACGATTCTATATTTTCACAATATTTTGAACTAAATTTCAATTAAGAAAAACAAGCGCTATCATCATGTTTCACCTCTTACTTTAGAGCTGGGATGCCAGAGAAGTGCTGAAGGGGTTGTTATTGGCCATTTGCAAAGTTTGGTATTCAAAGTGTCATTAACTGATTGTCTATTCTCCACTATGTGCAGCATTTTCTTGCTATGAACATGATATCACATCTTTTAGTTTTCAGCAGTTTATCTAGTGATCATTTCTTATTCTGTGATCATTTCTTATTTTGTCATTTTTGCTTATTTTAATCATTCCACCTGTAAGATGACCACCTTTCACATGCCAAGATATGTTTCTTGCAGTGTTACCCAGGTGAGCCAAACTATTAGGCAGTCCAAAACCTGTCAGTGAGCGCAGGGTCATAAAAAGTGTCATGTTCTCAATTTTCAGCCTAGTAGCCCTTCTGCTGAATGTTATTATAGATTACATAAACTTTAGTTTCCGAGTTCTCACCTCTTTTCTACCACAGTGCGAAAGACGGAAGTTTCCGAAGATACATGTCATCGCGGACCATTGAGGACATCCAAGCATACGTTGTACAAAAGAAGTGGGAAGCTGTGGAGCCTCTGCCAGGATGGAAGTCACCATCATCTGTTTTGTAAGCCACACTCGTATCTCTGTGTGCTGAGTTAGATATATTTAGTTCTTCAGTGTTCTTACACAAGAGTATTGAACCAAAACAGATCATCATTCTTTTATTGCAGTGGGGTTTTTAACAGCTCAGTACCCTGATCAGCCGTAACCTAAAATCCACCTGCCCAAAACTGGCATGGACTCCACAAGATGTCTGAATGTGGTACCTGGTACCAAGATGATAGCAGCAGTTCCTTTAGGTATTGTACATTTTGAGGTGGGACCTCTAGCACATCCCACAGATGCTTGAACAGATTTCGATTTGGTGAATTTGGAGGCCAAGTCAACATCTTGACCTCTTTGTCATGTTTCTCGGAACATTCCTAAACGATGTTTGCAGTGTGGAAGGGCACTGAGCTTTATTACTGTATTGAAATAGGTGACTTCCATAAGGGAATACAGATATCAGGAGTGTGCTTATTCTGTTTAGGTACACAAGATGTGTTAAATTAACATCTACGTGAATGCAAGGGTCTGAAGTTTCTAAGCAGGGAATTGCCCTGAGCATCACACTGCCCTGAGCGTCACACTGCCTCCACTGGCTTGCCTTTTTCCCCACAGTGGGGTTTGAAGATGAACTGACCCAGTCCTCGTACCATCACAATGTATCACCTGCCATGTACTAGCTCTTGTCCTTTTCCCTGTTTCCAAGAGATCAAGAACTGACTGTTTACTTGCTGCCTAATATATCCCATTCCTTAACAGGTACCACTGTAACAAGCCAATCAGTGGTTTTCACTATACCTATCAGTGCTGATCTGTGTATAGTGTAAAGGGTTCCAGTTAATAATCTACAAGATACTAATCTATGCTATAATTGCTCGTTCTTTATTTAATACATTTTTCCTCCTGCAGAATGTCAGGAATGGCTGGGCTCTTCCGGCTCTCTGTTTGGATAAGGGTATGATCTGTTTTTGATTTCTTTTGTTGTTTTTATATTTTATGCAGACTTCAAGCTCTAAAAACTGTAATAACCTGAAAAACTCTTTGCATAGTTTAAGGATATTTGATAGCTGTAGATTTAGCAGTGTTGTTATTTTCAAAGGAGTTTAAAATGAATAGCCTTTCTAGAATTAGTAACATATTTGAGAGAAAATAACAAAAGGTTTTGTGTCTCTTCTTATTGAATTTAGCAAATCCACACATACCTCACCGACACTCTTGGCATTCCCTCGTGGGGCTCTTACGTAATCTTTGCCATTGTCACCCTTTTCATGGGACTAGTCCTCGGTCTGGTAAGTTAAGAACACCTCTACCAAATGTACTGAAACAAATTGTCATTCTGTTTGACATGATAGAGTGGGATGTTCTATCTTTTGTGTAAAAGGATTTCACGCATAATATTTCGAGCGCGCTGCAGAGAGCGCAGCCCTAAAAGGGCTTTTGACTTCTCTGCATTAACGTCACAGTCAGGGAAGCTATGCTTGACTTCTCCTTTTATAATATTCCGATATCTCTATCGAACGTGCTGCAAAAAGAGATACATGATGAATTCCACCATTAGGAATTATGTAATGAATGAAGATGTTTGGTTACTGTATTATACAACTCTTGGTTGTGTAATCGTTGTCGATTCCACCTCACTTTTGAGATGGAAGTGGGCGGTACAGGCACCTCACATTTCGTACAAAGAACTTTTGGAAGTGTACTTCAAGCATTTTTTTTCTACTCTGTATTTCCAATAGATGTTGGTGTTGATCGCTGACTGCATTTGTCCGTCCAGGCCAAAGCGAAATGAGGTTAAACCTGGTAAGATGAATATTTTTCTCACTATTACTCTTACTAATTACGCGTCACTTGTAAACAAACTATTTTCTACATAACATCTAAGTTACTTACTGTTACCTGAATCTGATTTTCTAAATATGCAGTATATGAAATCAAGGCTAGGCTAAATATCAATGATTTAATGAGATTTAAATTCTGAAAAACAAAACCATATTTTATACTATATCGACTATATATTTTACACTAAACATATTGGGATGCATGACCATCAGGAACATAGATAATATTGTATTCAAATACATAGACTTTAATATGGAGTTAGCAATATTTTTTCAGAATTTCCAATGAAAAATATTGTTCTTTAAAGCATTTTTTAAAGGAAAAATGACAAAACATCAAAATAAGAGAAATGATGTAGTGAATAATATTCACTCTTAAACAAAATGGCAAAAATGGCCTTTGAGGTACTTCTAGTACTACTTCTAGTTTTGTCACTATTGGTCTCATTGCAAGAGGAGAGTGTTCATTACAGCAGTGTTTTTATACATTTCCTCATTAAATAAGATGTGATTCAGATGATCAGTAATCGGTACCTCAGAAAGCAGAATGAGGTGCTTGTGTAGGAATTTAATAGACACTGGTATAGAATTATTATCATATTCAAAGATGCTGATACAAAAAACAAAACTTTTTATTAACACTAAATATCATCCTGCATTATGGTGCCATGATATATTTGGAAAATATCATGATATTAAATCTATATTTTCCAGCCCTGTGCTGTGAACATCCAGATGAAGACACTAAATGAAATTTCATGCAGTCCAACTAAGGTTAATTATTTTGCCCAAATAATACTGTCTGGCATTTAACCATGCTATTGATTCCCTAATGCTTTGTAATACATTGCGAGGTGTATCACATTGCTGTGTATTCTTCTGCTGTGCACAACCAAAATAGTTCACCCACGTAGTCCGTAAGTACGAGGTTAACGGTGTAAGTCGAGTAAACTGGAAACGTTGTATGTCGAATACTGTTGTAACTCGAGGACCCCCTGTATTTTGTGTATATCATGTTGCTCTACTCTTTGTTTGTGATTTTAGATATTGTTGATTTGGTTGCAGCTTAGTTTAGGAGTTCATCCAGAAAGGGAATGTAAGGTACACAGTATGGAATATCTGACAGTAGCCACTCTTCCCTACATGATGGCATCACATTAATATCTCTCAAAGAACCAGTACATTCCTATGTCTTTTCTTTATGCTTGTGTGACCCTGAACTTTATTATTGTGGTATAGAAATGCAATTCCTCTGCTAACTCCATGGAAATGATCATATTTCTGCCTTTCCAGTTGTGTACGCAAAAGATGAAGCTTCCGAGGATGAGGCAGACGACACTGTGACTGAGGAGAAGCGCATGTCTGACGCGGACAACGAGAGCGAGCGGGTTTCTGGTGAGGAGTCCACAGAAGAAGAAGGCGGCCCAGTCACGGAGGTAGCAACTGGCAGCCCTGAGCAGCCTCTGCCAGAGGAGGCAGCAGAGGGCTCAGTGAGGAAGAGGAAACCACAGGGGCCTAACAGTCCAGAGGGGACATAATGTCTCAACACACACTACAAATCTGAAATGAAGTTTGAACTAAAATAGGGAAATCCTGCATCTACAGGGCCGTGTTAAATGCCACACTGTAAGTGCACAATGCTTATTTTTGCTTCCACGCTCTTTGTCTAGCTACAGTATTGCTGACTTTTTTTTTTTCTCCAGCTGTCCCGGTCCCTCTTCAAGCTCCACCGCTGGAAACTGCAGTATTGTTTTTGTCTTGGAAAAAACTAGAAACCTATTGTACTTAAAAAAAGAGATTGGTTGCCAAGGATTTATTACCAAGTAGATAAATTAGTTGGCTTTTAAAAAATATATATTTTTCACCAAAAATCTGACCATACATTGTATGTTGAATGTTTACAAATAAGTGGAATTGTCGTGTTTACACAGTTTTTAATTACAATAATGTCTCTATTTTCCATTTTATCTCTAATGCTTTTCGCATGCTGAATAACATTCCGTTGGCAGGGACCAGAACGTCATGTATTGCCTCAATGGAACTCTTTTTGTACTGGTCGACTGCACATGGTAGCACGCCCTAGCAAAGCTCTGATGTGGTTAACTGAAGGCATCTAATGTTCATGATGGTGAGTGCAATGTGAGGACAATCATCATAATGCACATGTCAGAGTGGTTCAACACGAAAGTCTCAGGAAATGAAGTTGTGTGTCCCAGGTGGGGCTTTGCCTGCAGAATACAAATATATTTTTCTGTTTAGAAATCCTGTATTGAAGGAATTCTCCATTGCATTCAACAGTAATTTCCTAAGACTTCCTTTTAATTTTTTATAATGGAAGCCAATGGGCAATTGCTTTAGCATGAAGTGTTTGGAGTCATTGCTTTTGTAGTCCAGATAAACTTGTAGATTGGGCTGGAAAAGAATTCCTTCATAGGTTCCAAATTGAACATTAACATCTGTTAAGAGCAGTTGGCTCTGTGCTGATCTAGAACACGAATAAAGCCAAATGAACCAATGTGATGGTTCTAGGACAGTGTGAAATGGGGAGAATGTTTACTTTGTTTGTTGGAGAACATTCTATAGCAGCGGTGTCGAACTCCAGTCCTGGAGGGCCACGGTCCTGCATGTTTTGGTGATTTTCCTGATCAGAAACACCACTAACAGTTAATTGTCAGGTTTAGTGAATGTGTTTGAGGAGGAGAACCATCAAACTGTGCTGGACACCGGCCCTCCAGGACCAGAGTTGTACACCCGTGCTCTGTAGGTAAGCTCTGGGCTTTAGTGTGTTACACCTTCTTGAAGATTTAGTTTGTGCATTGTGGCTGAATTGCACATATATGGGATGATACTGTGCCATAGTATACTTCTCAACCCTGGTTCTGGAGGCTCCCTGCCCTGTGTGTATATATAGGCACAGCAAACACTCTGGCTGCTTCCAGGATCAGGGTTGAGAAACACTGGCATACAGTATCTGACAAAAGTATTGGGGCAACGATGTAATACTGTTATTTTTACTGTATAAATCATGCTATTGGCATAAAAAGGAACATAAGGCAAAAGTACAGCAAGTAATCTTTTTTGCGTATTTATCAGCATCTGTGTTTTAATTTGATTCATTTTTTAGTATTATAGATTTGTGTGTGTGTCTTCCCCTCCACCTCACGTAAGAGAAGTATAGACATTAGTTAATTTATGAATATTTAGGTCAGGGGGAAAAAAAGAGAATTTTAGGTAGCATACCATCCTCATAAATACTGCATCCAATGACCAGCATTTTCTGGAGGCCCACATATTTTACTGAAATTATTTATGCAATATTAAATGAATATGCCTATCATATGATTATATGATAGCTTTTATACGGTCGACAATTTGAAACAGGAAGTATGTTTGTTTGTTTTCATATGCGATTGTGCTATACCAAAATTTGTATTGATCATTGTATTGTTCAACTGTCTATGAAATAAATTAAGATCAATACAAGATGATGCTGGCTGAATGACTTTTTGAGACTGTAATGCTTTGTTTTATCAAAGATAGATTGAATGCCTGGGATAAAACTGGTGTGTGGTGTTATGTTTGTGGGTCATTGGCCAAATAAATTTGATCTAGATTTTATTTGTGCTTGGTTTCCTGTGGTGTGAAGTTTAGAAGGAAGTATGTACATCATTAGGCATGGTGTCCTCCCCTGAACCTATGTAGGATACAGAGATGAGATGAGGCCTGCAATTCTGTTATATAAAACTGCAGAGGAGGATATATAGAGGAGGATCCAATCGGCCAGGAATATTAACAGCCTACAGCCTACACAGCAGTGTGGTGCAGGATTTGTGCTCAGAGGGAAATCTCTGCGAATGTGAAAACTGTATACCCATTATCCTAGTGCCAAGTAACACTACAAGCTCGTTTAATCTTGCATTCAATCAGACATGATTGGGTCCTTCTCCTCTTAAAGATAATGTATATAGAGCAACCAAGCTGTACGGGGGTTTTCCTATTCTTACAGACAACATGGAGCATTGATTTTTTTTTCTTTTCTTTTCACTCAGTGTGGGCTGCTCCGCATATGTGTGAACCTTTTACAAGGCGAAAGCTCCTGTAGCTATTTCAGGAGAAACCAGGCCCTGGGTAGATAAACATATGTTGTAGAACTCTGAAAAGTTAACTTTGGGAGTTAATTATTTATAGGCAGCCCACTGATCCCTGAGAAATGCTGGACAAGGGGAGAGAGGCAGATTAAGGGTTGTCTCTTAGGAAACATGTCCAACAGGCCTGTTTGTGTCCATGATTTCGAGCACGGTGCTAAGAGAGTTTTGCCTAAAGCAGTTTTCGACTATTATTTCTCAGGAGCAGATGAGCAGGAATCTCTAGCTGATAATGTAGCTGCTTTCTCAAGGTAGGTACCTTCATGTAACATGATTCTTAATGTGAACTTAGAAACAAAGAACATAGAAAGAAGAGCACAGAAACCTACAATTGTGAAGTGGAACTGCTAGTTCAACATGTAAAAAAAACCCCATTATTTTCAGCCGTGGTTCAACAGGAAGCATCTCAGGAGGTGAACCTGTGCCCCTTATTTGCATCGTCTATCTTTGTTGTCTCTGCATAATAGAGTCATCGCCCTGAATTTCTAAATGTGTTCTTATGAGCTAAGGAAAATGACTCACTTCCTATGTTTTCAGAAATTTGACCTGGTCTATTTCGGTTACCCCGTTAAATAATACATGCTTATATCTCATCTTAGGACATTTCTGATGGTGCAAAGAAGCTCGAAGAAGAACTGATTAAATGTTGCTATTCCTACTATCAAATACTGCAGCATGTTTGCTTTTGTGTTCTTATGGGTTATATGTCTGCAGTTATGTTGAAGAAGTTGAACTATGGTGCCACTATGCATGCAATGTGAATGTCCTATAAAGAGTACTGGTAATTGAACACTTCACATCTTATTTTAAAACAGAAACACAAACTGTTCTCAAAGGGCTGCAGATTATTTTCCACATACATAGGGATTTTAAAACTGTCAATCTGAAACAAGTAACACAGACATTTTCTGTGGTGGAAATGAACCCAAAAGCGTACCTTTGAACGCTGAAATATCAAGCAGGTAATACAGGCCATCACAACAATGGTTTTGGGAAATTGCTTTTCAGACAGCAAGTTAATAGCATGAGTCATTCCATTACAGCACACGTCAGTCTGTGCCTATTCGCCGGCTAAAATGTGCCTTAACCATTTCAAAACCTTGCCTTTGGCCTATTTTTAAGAGGACTCCATTTAGACGCTTGGAGTCAGAGAGAGTTATCATTATGGACATTTATCAAAGCTTTGGCCACTCTGTTCGGCTGTGTGGGTGGTCAGACAGTGCATAGAGACTGACTGAGGTGAGGGAAGTGCCTTGAAGTGCTGTCAACAAAAGAACAGGCTATCATTATCCAGATAAACAATGCCACATTATTTATGGAATAATCAAGAGCCACCTATAAGTCCTGGTTCCAGACAGTCATTATGCAAAGTTAAAGGCTGTGGTCAACCGGCCCAAGCTTAACCAGTCTGACTGCATTGACCATTAACAGTGGCAGGCAACAATTAGGAGTCCAACAGATCGCACATTAATGTGTCTACATCAAACAACAGCCCACTGAATTTAAGGCAACTCTTCAGAGCATACTATATATACATACATATATGTGTGTGTGTGTGTGTATATATATATATATATATATATACATATATATATATTTATATATATGTATAGATATATATATTTATATATATGTATAGATATATAGATATATAGATATAGATATATACACACATTTTGTTTCCTAATTTGGTAGAACAGATTAGCGAAGGAAGTAATGAAGAAAAATGGCTTTTTGTGAGCATGAAAAGAATTTTAAAAATTAGATTAACCACCCTTTTATGTGCGGGGTCAGTTTGACCTCATTCAACATTTACTGTCTCTAAGTAAATTACATCATTTAAATGACAGCTGGATAAACACAAAATTAACGTCATTATTTTTCAATGTCCTGTAAGCATTAGTGTTCTTTGGAAGCTGTTTGACCCCAGGCTCCTTCAGCTGTGGAAAACATTCTGGAAATATAGTTTTACATGCATTTGTTTTGGTTGTTTTGGATGATATGAGGGCGCTGTAATATGGAAACTTCCTTCTGCTTTAGGACCTTAATCTAACAATCATAACTGTTGTATTTTCCAGAAGAACTTTGATATTTCCTGTGCTGTAGGGCCATTACATGTATGTTTTATTTTAAGCATTATTTAGGTAATTAACAAAGAAACATACCTGACACATAAACCTGGGTTGCAATTTGTATTTCAGCTATTTTCTGGAGGTTTAAATTGGAGTCAAACTTACACCAGGCATAAAGGATGGTAGTTAATTTGAACATGAGGTAAGGGTTAATAAACAAGAAGAATGGAAAAGAAACATACAACAGTCCAAAAGCAGCGTATTGAATTGGAAGAGTGCAAAAGTCCAGTCCAAAGTATGCTGGCTTTAGCTTGAAAAAAAAAAACAGATGAGAGCACTGATGAACACTGAAAGAATACAAGTAAATGACTAACAGTCAAAACCTGTACACTAAATCTGGTTGATCTAGGGTGTAAGTTACATTGTAGGAGTGAAAGTAGTTTTAAAAATGTATGTTTGAAGTAAATAGAAGTGCTCAGTTAGTAATGTAGTCTATAGTTAATTATCCAGAGAGGAACATTCTTTTGTACTATAGGAAAAACAGACATGTTAGTTAATTTTTCACTGTCTGATGTTCATGATTCAGCACACTCACTGATCCCCCTCGCATACAGATGGCGCTTGTTCCCCCGAGTACTAAGAGATGTGTCCAGAGTGGACATGTCCACCACAGTGCTGGGCCAGAAGCTCAGCATGCCTGTGTGTGTGGCAGCCACTGCCATGCAGAGGATGGCCCACCCTGATGGAGAAACAGCAACTGCAAGAGGTAAACCCCACAGCTAAAGACCAGTTTAAAGACAATTCACCACTTGGTGGAGCTCCAGGTCCATGTTAGACATGCCACTGCTGCAGGTTCCCAGCCACCAAAATGACTGAAGCACTGCCACGTACTTGTGGCGGTCATCAAGTTTTCCCAGCAGTCTTTTGTACTATTTGTGTTACTGTTACATGCTTATGCTCCAGTTATGGAATTTAGTTTGTGTTGTGTTGCAAAGGATACAATATCATTATTAGTTAGTCATTTCGCACTTTTCATTTTCCTCCACTCTTCTCACAGATGTGTTCTCTCAACGTAGATTCTTTAATAACTACATTAATCCTAATTAAGGTTCTTAAGGCCGCTATTGAGAATTGAGGGCAGTGGTGTTTCAGGCCACTCTGGTGTTCTGTGCGCGTTTTGTGACTGTAATGAGGAAAGAGGAGATGTTATAGATGAAGGTTTGTTGACAGGGTTGGGGAGGGGCTCTAGAAACACTCCTAAAGTAGGGACAAACAATATCCCACTATAATATCGAGTGTATTCTGAACTTCCAAAACAGAAAACATTTGTTTACCATACATCACAAAAAGACAGATTTGTCCACATTTGCCAGAGTGCTTCGAGATTGGATGTCAGCCGTTGGTTTTTAACCAATAGTTTATTTCGGTTTTATTTTAGTTGTTTGTTGTTGTTTTTTTTTCAAAAACAGAATTATAATTTTTTTTATCACAGTTTCTCATAGCTTTCCAGTTTGTAAATGTTTTGTCACTACTGTTTTACTTGTGCAGTGTGTCCCAGCATGTTTGGAAACTTTTGAAAAGTGAAACCTTGTGATAAAGGTCTTTAAATATTGTTATATTTCCACCACATCACCCACCCTTTTTGACAGGGATTATGCATTTTCTCCTGTTTGTCTCCTAGCGTGCCTGTCTGCTGGTACAGGTATGATGCTGAGCTCCTGGGCCACCTCTACGATAGAGGAGGTCGGTGAGGCGGCCCCGGGCGGCCTGCGCTGGATGCAGCTCTACATTTACAAAGACCGCGCTCTGACTCAGTCTCTGGTCAGGAGGGCTGAAGAGGCCGGGTATAAGGGTATCTTTGTCACTGTGGACACACCTTATCTTGGCAAGCGCCGTGATGACGTGCGCAACCGCTTTAAGCTGCCCTCTCATTTGAGGTAAAAAAGCTGAGGCAACCACGCGTGACATGCCACTGAGCCAAGCGTGGGGTTTTAACAGCTATTTGTGAAAACGTATGAGTGGAGGTCATACTGCATGTCATAATGTAAACAGCAACGATTCATCCTATAGCATCTTTTAACTTGGTTAATTACTTTGTCAACATCTTTTGTTAAAATAAAGTCTGTTTTCTTTCTACACACAAACCGCAACACAAATCATAACACAGAAAACTATCTAGGTCACCACTTTCACCACAGTGAAAATATGCTGGATCTACGTTAGCTGTGGGCAGCTGACCTAAACTCAGCATTAGAAAACCACTCATGACTGATTGCATGTCTGAGAGAAGCGTCTAATACTGACACTTCTTGAAAAACAAAGCCTGCCTGAATCTGGCCCAGCGCAGACATCGTTCTGAATCGAAACTGAATCGCTATCAATGAAGAGCTTTATGCATTTTTAGAAACGGTTATCTGGCCCCTAAACCAGGGAAACCTTTTCCCCGCGTCATACAGCAGATTAGCAAGTCGCTCATGGGGATTGATAGGAACTAGTCGATCTTTGCTAACCCTCGTTACATTTTGCTAAAGAAAAACAGCTTCATGAAAGCAAAGGCTTCCTGTCCTTTACTGCTGGGTGAATTATTGCAATCAGAAAAATGAAAAGAAGTTTGTGAGCACATCATATATTTTGTGAAAGTGCACCCCAACACTTTTCCAGTGACACAACTGAAACTTCTTAGGCTTTACTGAAGACCTTTGACTCGGCCTCACAAATCAAAGTGCAGCAGCAGCAACAAGGTAGCATTGAGCTGCTGGTCTGCGAATCCTGAGCTCAGCTTTCTCGCAGTGACCAAAAACAACACGCTCAAAATTAATTCCTTTTTTTCTGCCCTCTTTCTTTTCCAGGATGGCCAATTTTGAATCCCCTGATTTAGCATTCTCCTCAAAAGAGGGCTACGGGGAGGACAGCGGCCTGGCAGTGTATGTGGCGCAGGCCATAGATCCCTCGCTGAAGTGGGAGGACATCGCCTGGCTGAAGCGGATCACATCCCTGCCCGTGGTGGTCAAAGGGCTTTTGAGAGGTGAGCGCTCCAGCTGGGAAGAGCAAGCCCAGCGTCTGCTGAAGGCAGCTTTGTGGTTCGGACTCAGCAGTCTGCGGCTTTTCAGCTCCATTATACTCTCCCCCTTGGAAGTGGATCGCTGATATGCTGTGAAGGGGGTCATTTACATAATCCAATCCAAACACAAATGATGTGTGACTCGCATGTCAGCAAGAGGGTGTTAATTAAAGACACCATGATGTGCATTTTATCTCATGGTAGGGAAGATAAGCGGCAAAGTACACAAGCTCTTTGCCAAATTGCCTCCATATGGCTGTGAGTTGTTATCATTTTTTTTTAGATAAGCCTTTATCTTTCAGGTCCCACTAGGCCAGGAACTATTTTACTTCTGTAAAAGAGTTTACAGCAACGGTTTGAAGACAAAAAACCTTATTTCAAGCAAAGCCATACAAGACACATTTGGTGTCTAAAGATGACTTTAGTATAAGGTAATAGAAGCGTATACCCCATCAATTAGCATTGCATGCAATAAAGGACAAAGTATTTTGCGTTACTAAAATGAGTAATAGGAAACATCCAGAATTTCATCTGTATAATTTTTTAGATATCAGTATGTCTCAGTGTGTCATAGACCACATAAGCATGGTTATTAAAATGTATTAATAATTAGTTTCATGTAAGTAGGCATGTATGTGGAGATTTGTGCAGTGTGCACAGTACTATTCGGTTTCACTGCAAAAGAGCAACCTGAAACCTGAAACAGGCTTCATACAAATGCATGCTGAAAAAGAACAATACCAACAGTCAGATACCTTAGCTTATCCCTAGCATAGAGCTTAAGACAAAGTACATAAACCAGCAATGTTAACAAAACATAATCACCACACAAAGACTTATTGACTTGCTGCGTGCATTTAGATCTCCAAAAACATTGCTGCTTCATTTAAATGTCTTTCTCACACTAAGAAGGATTTGCACAAGAGATGCTATAACATAGGGATTGCAGCATTGTGTTTATGTTCTCTCTGTTGCAGCGGAGGAAGCCAAAGAAGCTCTGAAATATGGTGTCGATGGGATACTTGTGTCAAACCATGGAGCACGACAGCTTGACTGTGTTCCAGCCACCGTAAGTGCCTGGTGAAAAAGTAAAGCAGTATTTATTCTTTGGAGTTCTCCTTGCCACATGTCATCTTTTCGGTAATCTACTGCAGCCTGAAAATTACAACTCAGCTACTTTGCAAAAGTGTTTAAAAGCTTTGATTTAATACACACCGTAAAATAATACATTATTATACCTACCATATAGTGCTTGGCCTTTACGCAAAGCCAGTCATAATTCAGTCATAATGTTTCTTTTGTTCAGGTTGCTCATCAGTTTTATTTTTAGAAGCTGAGTTTTTTTGTCCCTGCACAACAGAATTCAAGCATGAGTTTCAAAATTATTTAGTGAAGGAATTGTTCACTAAAGCAAATGTCTCTCTTAGCCCTTAAAGCTAATGATAGTCGAACAGCAAAAAGATTGACCAGGCTCCCATGCAAAACTAAAGAAGTTGACTATTTCTTTAAATAGTTTATGTATTCACTCATTTGTCCTCTAACTTTTGCTCTTACTAATATAACTTCAGAGTGAAACTGGAAATTAAATGCATGTAAGATTGAACTGAAATGAGATTAAGTTTACCTCACCCAAGAAACTGTTGCTAAATGTGTTTACATCTCCTGCTTGTAAGTGTAATGCCTTTCTTTGTGAGAGCAGATTGATGCCTTGCCTGAGATCGTGGAGGCAGTGGGTGGTCGAGTGGAGGTTTACCTGGATGGAGGGATACGGAGGGGCACAGATGTGCTGAAGGCTCTGGCATTAGGGGCAAGAGCAGTGTTTGTGGGGAGACCCATCCTGTGGGGCCTGGCCTGTGAAGTGAGGAACAGAATGCACTGCGCTTTTATGATTACAGCTGTACATTTCATTTTATAGATAATAAGAGTACTACATTGTGCTTAGAATTCCTTTGGGAATTCAGTTTGGGGCAGCGAGTGATTAGGGTGTTAACCCTGCCGTCAGAGAGTTGTGGGTTCAATTTCCAGGACTGTTAGTGATACCTCTGAGGTTCCCTGAGCAAGGTACCATCCCCACACCTTCTCCCTGGGCACTGCTGCTTCACTTGGTGAATGGGTTAAATGCAGAGGAAGAATTTTGTGCTATTTACACTGTGTGCTGTGGTGTGTTCACATATGACAGAACTGTCACATTCACTTTTCACTTTTTCACTGAATTTGAGGCCCATGAGGTCAGGGCTCCACATTAGCAGATATCTCTTGTTGCCTTTAGGGTGAGAGAGGCGTCAGCGATGTGCTCCAGTTGCTGCAAGAGGAGCTCCACCTTGCATTAGCCTTAACAGGTATTTCATCATGTGATGATATAGTGTATAGTGTAATTATTATACTGTACTGTAGGTATAGTTTTTATTGTGTTGTTTTTAATGCTGCTCTTATCTTGTAATATCCAATTTATGCCATGACAATGCAAATTTCCCACTTGTGGGACTAATAAAGGATTATCTTATCTGATCTTATCTTATAAAAAAACGATAAATGTTGATATACTGTTGAGTATCTCAATTGGTATCTCAAAAATGTAAGCAAATATTACATTTTTAAATATTTCTTAAAAGGTTGTCGTTCTCTAGAGGAAGTGGACAGAACTCTTGTGAGAAGATCTGGACACATCTCAAGGATCTGACGATCATCATGTGCTTGGAACCTCTGGGGTCCAGTTAAAACATCACCCAAATTACACTGATACCAAAAAGTAATTAGAATGATGTTGTTTTAATGTTGTTGTAGTGCATAATGGACAGTGTCAAACCTCTACTTATAAATGATTGTAAATGACCATTTACTTACTAGTCATGCTTTAGATATTGAACATTTGTTAATTCATGTTAATCTACTAAATATTTACAATTTGATACTACAAGCATTTATAAAGGCAAACTATTACATGTTTCTTCCTCCTTCAGTAAAAGCACCCAATAGAATGGGTTCATTTCTGACATATTGTCCTCATTAAATGACTGTATTAAATACAGCAGCATGGCCTTCTTGCTTGTTGTGTGCGTGGATGTCTGTGGTAACAGTAAGAGAAAATCATATGTCCTGATATAGCCTCCTGCGCAGCACTGTTGCTGCTGGGTGTCTCTCATGAATATGTAAACTCCCCCAATGAGGCCCAAAAGGCAAACGGGTTTGTAAGAAGTTCAGGAAGGTCACTCAAATCCCTTGGGATTTCTTTACTAGCTCTTTCCATGGCTGCTCCTGAATGAAGCCATTATATGCATGGACTTGGTGCAGAAAAACAAACTTTGTCAGGACTGTTCATTAGCACCTAGCACTTTGTTTGAACCTCCTCCGTTTGCAGGGGCCAGCGAGGGGAACATTTCCCTCCTGCTGAAATCAAATGAAATGTTCAGTTTATGAAGGAGGCACCGTGAACTTGGGAAGAAATAAAAACCTCAAAGCCACATCTGACCAGTTCATGAAGAGAAAGGTTTTGTTTTTTAATGCTAACATTACCTGCATTAACTCAGGGCTGTCACGATTACTCGATAAAAAATATAATCGAATAGAATTTACATAATAATAATTACTTTGCAATTGTCATGATGATTTTTTATGAAGTCAATGACTGCATATTTTACTGACTACCAAATAAAGAACAATACTGGTCATTTTGATTTTACCCTTTCGTGTTACCTCGGGATTTGAATTGGGCATAACTTTACTGAAAGACACTGGTGTGACCTCTCAAAAACTAATCAGAGTCAGGGCACACTTTCAGTCCTCTATACACAAACCAAGGCTTTGTTATGTCCGACCAATCGGCAGTGAGAGAACTAACTAGCATATGAGAATCACCCCTTACAGTTTTTACTATGGTAAAATGAAAATTTAAAGCAACACATCCTTGTTTGAACAATACCTTATATCTGCTAGTTGGGCAGGTGCTTAAGTGAAAGAAGGGCATCCATCTCATATTTATTTAGAAAATAAAATGATATATAATAGAATATATTTTACTTTCCCTTTGTACCTGTTTTTGACCAGCAGTATATGATGTTTATTTGAGTAAGACAGGTTGGTGTCAGAGTCAGTGCACTATAACACAAAGTCTTACCAGACTCTTAACACTCAGTACTTCAAGTACTTTATTACAATTGAATGGGCTAAATGACATTTGTCAATGTTTTAATAACATATAAGGTAAATGCATGATATAGATCATTAATAGATCAAGTGTTTTATGTAGACCAAAGATCTATAAGATTACTAAAAGCTGAAAAAATACCAATATTCAGCTAAAGTGGCTCCATGTCTGATTTAGAATCCCCAAACCACTTTGTGTAGTTCAAATAAAATCCTTACCTATCACAATGGAAATTTTAAATCTGAGCTTGTAAAGGCCTTGGATGACATGAATTTATCTTGCCTACAACTCCCAGCAAATGTTGTGTCATGGATCATTTACTAGGCAGTATCTTCAAGGTTTACCTGATTATTATGAGCATGTAACAAAGGGCCAATCATTTGCACATTTTCTTCTGCTATACACTGTATGGGCAAGAGCATTGGAACGCCCGACCATTACACCACCAGGAATTTTAGTGACATTGCATTCAAATACATTTTAATATGGAGTTGATCCCCCCCTTTTCAATTGCAACTGTTCCCACTCTTCTTGGAAGGCTTTCCAAATGATTTTTTAGTTTCTGTGAGAATTTGTGCCCATGCATTCTGTAGGCATTTATGAGGTCAGTCTCTGATGTTGGAAGAGAAGGCCTGGCATACTGTCTCTGTCCCAGTTTGCCCCAAAGGTGTTGGATGGGGTTGAGGTCAGGGCTTTGTGCCAGGCAAGTCAAGTTCTTCCAGACTCATCCAGCCATGTCTTTATGGAGCTTGCTTTGTGCACTGGGGCACAGTCATGCTGGAATAGAAAACGACCTTCTTCAAACAGTGTCCACAAGGAAAGCATGGGGCTGTTCAAATGTCTTGCTCTTCTGAAGCGTTAATTTTGCTCTTAACTAGAAGTAAGGTGGCGAGCCCAAATCCTGAATAATATGTGAGGCATAAAAAAGCAAACTACGAAAATATGGATACCGTAGAGTTGTTTACGTTGCCATGGTTACGCCACTGTCAGTCACAGTTATGAAACGGCCATGCAGTCCAGAACAGACAGAGCAGGTCAGTTTGGGTTTGTTTTGTTTTGTTTTCCTTAGCTTTGCTTTGCGTGTGTGTATGTGTGTTTGCATATATATAGATGGACAGATGAATAGACAGATACACATACTCACACACGCTGTCTCACATCAACTGCCTGCATGTCCTCCCTCACCACATCCACATAAACCTCCTACTAGGCCTTCCTCTTCTTCTCTTCCTTGCCAGCTCACATATATTTTTATCACTACCAGGTTACACCTCTATCGGATAATACTTGTAAGCAAGTCGCCAGCTTGTCTATCTAGCTTTGAATCATTGAATGGCTGTTAATGGTTTGTTACTCACATGAATCTGACCTTTTGAACACATAAATCACTCAACGAGTTACCAAAATGATTAGTAGATTCTACTACAGTCAATAGTGGCAGCCCTACTGAGGCCATGACTGTCTGATTTCAACCAGAATATGGTCTTAATTACTGTTCAGTCAGATGTGTTTGGCATGGGGTTATATTTGACCTGGCTGTTGCGGCGCTGATCTTTGGTGTGGTGGTTGAAGCTATCCCATCACCAGTGCTGGCAGAGCTGAGCACCAGTTATCTCAATATATCCCTGCCTGTTCACCACAGACAGAAAGAGAGAGAGGAAGGTCTCCATTTTGGAAATCGCTTACATCCCTGCACCACTCGACTGAAAACAGCCACCATCACACAGCTGTTGTTCTAATTTGTTAGAACGTTTGCAAATAGCACAGAGACCACACTGGCTGTAAAAGTTCGCAGAGGTTTTGCTTAACAAGGCACTTTGGCCTGACCAGAGTAAGGGCAGGCTGCCCAACACGCAAACTGAAGAGAAGGAGACAAAAGCCACTCATCACAGGTCCAAAGAGGGAAGACGATTGTGATTATTGCTCTTTCAGTGGGAATGCACTTAACAGGGGTGAATATAATACAGAGGGTATAGAAGGAAAAACGTGAGCCACTAAACCAAACTGCTTATAATAAATAAAAAGCAAAGGCCAGTAACAGCATGGGAGAACAGTGTAAGTGTGTGTGTGTGTTTATCCAATAAGATTAAACTTAGTCTCAATAAGTACATATACAAATACATAAATATATGCTTATAAAGATTAACACACATAGATATATAAACATATACATACATACACATATACATATAAAGACTAACACACAGACATATTAACATATATATACATATATATATATATATATATATGTATATATATATATATGTGTGTGTGTGTGTGTGTGTGTGTGTGCATATGTACATACGCCTCAAGTCCTGACAAGGCATAAAATATGTGAAATACAGCCCTGGCCTGAGTCCAGCACTTTTGGCTTTCAGTTTTTCCACAGTAAGGGCCAAGGAGGATGCCTGCATGAGACAGGCTGTACCTTGTTGACTCAAATGACAAGACACTGCTTCAGTGTCCCGGGCCACAGGCCTCGCTGTGGTTAAGCCTCAGAGCAGCTGGTTGCTCTTCACTCCCTACCTGTTTGCACTCTTTTCCTTACTGTTGTCATTGCATGGGATGCAGACATAGCCTGGATACATGCACACTAGACCATACATAAACGTCTAAGAGCAATGTAATGCATGAGAAATATGATGTATGATTAAAATACATTTTGTTAATTTATACCTTTATTTTAAAATGTTCTTTTTTGTTGATATTCTGAATCTTAACAAAAATGGTCTACTATGTTGACAAGGGCTGTTTCGTTGAGTTATCGTCTTTTCCAACCTGTGAAAAATTGTGTTTAAAGTAAAAGAAAAAGTTGACCGAGTTAACAGTCAGCAGTTTTGTTGTGCTAACTAAACATTAGAATCTTTGTTAACTCGCACTTTTAATGGTAACCCAGTAACATAAAACCTCTTTTATACAGTGATATCTATCTGTCACAGAGAAACTGTTTAAAATTACTATCATATGTAACTCTATACTACAGATACAACAAATAGAGATTAGGTTGAAAAGCCTGAGTTTTTCCTTTAAGCATGAACACACCTGGTAAATCATTTTGATTTAAACCGACATCATCAGCATCCTCAGAAACTGTATAAAAGGGAATGAGAGCACCAATAAAAACCCTTTAAGGATAAATACAAAATAAAAAACTCATCATTTATTGTCGTTTACAGCAATCTAGCAAGAAATTCTTTAATTCTCATTTTTACAGCATCAGTGTAAAGTGTAATTATAGTTAGTGTTTAGTCTCCAGCAGAGGGCAATGTTTCACTTCCTAGGCTCTTTTCTGGGACAGCTCACTCTTTGCTAAGGTAGACTCTGAAAATACCCATCCAGAAAGACTGTGGCAATCACAAATGTTTGGAAATACACATTTGTTTTTGCAAAAAGAGACCACAAATACATCCAACATCTCATTTCAAAAGTGAAAGTCTTTAAACAGAAGACGAGAGAGAGATGAGCAGAAAATCCAGCTTGAAGTGTGTGGCGCAAAGAGTGTGTGACTCAGTCAGCATCTTCTGTATCAGATTGCTCTTTTATTAGCCTCACATGTGATGGTAAAACTGTCCACTCAAAAAGGCAGGCGCGCGTGATGCAATGCAAAGTAATGGACTGGAAAACCATATCATTGTGCAACTAATTATCCCATCATACTTTCCTCAGTACTCAGAATCAGGCTATTAACACTGCTCACACTCCAAGAACTCAACAGTGGGTTTTCTTGCACTTGATGAAATAACAAAAACAAACACTAAATTAAAACTACATTTAAATTTAAAGGCCCAAACCATGTAAACAAAACATTTCCTCACTTAATCATTGTTCAACAGTGTACAAACATTGTATGTGTACCATCGTTCCAAGTTCATATATGGAAACAAACAGTCATAGAAATGTGTTGTGTTTGTGATGTCACAAAAACAAATGCATTTGCATATGTCTGCCTACCGCAGTTTAGGCTCTTTCACTCATGTTGATGTTATTCGGAGCATTCCAGGCTTCCATCGACTTCCACAGGAGCCAAACACATGTATCACTTTTGAACGCACAGTAAAATTATCAGCATGTTTATTTCTAAAGGATAAACAGACATGGTAGATGATTGCATAAAAATGAATTAGGGACATTTTTAGCACATAAACCACATTGAAAGAAGATCACAGGGGAAAAAATAAAAAACACAAAACACAAAACATGCAGGATATGGGCCCTTTAAAATGTGTGTTATGCTTTGCTAAGCACTGCGGTGCCCAAGCTTTCCTTTTCACTTTCGACTCTTCTTACAAAATGTCGGCTCCTGCTCTTTGTTTTCCTTCGCTGCGTGTAAGAATGTGCACGTTCTCAAAATGACTGTTTAAGTTGTACCAGGTGAAGAAATATGATTATAGGGAAACCAATTTTGATCCCCAGGAAAAACACTCAGTGTCTTTTTAGCACTCAATGACAATTGCCCTAAATTATCCATTTATTTTTGCGCAGGGCCGGTGACAGTATGTGTTTTCAGATATGGACCTCACAGCTGCAGTCAGTTAATAACAGCTCCATGTGCAACATTGTAGCAGATAGAAAAAAAGAGGGAGTGGGAGCTAATTTGGTTTTGGAGTAAGCTGAAAGTTGGGGAGAGAGAGAGAGAGAGAGAGAGAGAGAGAGAGAGACATCTGTTGACATCAAAAATTGTGGAACCTTGGAATTTTTTTCTTTCATTGTGGTATTTTACTACCACGTGTCCCAGTCCAACATCTGGGCCTGTTGTTTTATGAAACATTTCCCACAGATCGTTCTGTTTTGTTTGCCAATTCATGGACATTTAGAGCGAGATAAAAAAAAAAGAATCAATAAGACATGAAAGCGAACAGATTGTATGTGGCCTCTCCCTCTGACACGACTGGGTCTGTTCGATATCCATCTAAAATCAATATCTGCACAACACCGCAGCCAACGCTATTCCTTCTTCTTCTCGGGATGGGATGTGGCCTGTGGTCAGCAGATGTTCGGCTACAATTTGCATTCCTGTTTGCTTCCCATTTACCAACAGATGTGCAGATGTGCAAAAATATAAGTGTGTGTGCGTGTGTGTGTGTGTGTGTGTGTGTGTGTCTGGGGGAGTACATGTGTATGTGTTTTGCAATCTGCCTGCCATTAGTTTAGCATCTGTCCATAATACAGGTGGAATGCTTTAATGCAGATCAGGGTGCAGAGAAAAATAGCTGCTTGAACTGAATGTATTGCATGTCACTGACTAACTATTATTGTCTTTTTATTGACTGTTATTAATCAGAATATTGAGAGGTGAAGCAGGAAAAACGAAAATGCTCTGAGAATAACAAGAAGTCACATACTTAGACACACACACACACACACACACACACACATACACACACAACCCTTCCCTCTTTCTTTCTGTCATCCATTTGTCTCTTGTTTTCTCTCCTTGTCTTTACCTTCACACTAATAGACTTCTTCACTTTTTCTTCTGCCTTCTCTGCCTCTTTCTCTCTTTTTGTGAATTTACTTTCACTCTAGTAGCTCTTATTCTCTCACTCGCTTCTTTCTTTCATTTTGCTCCCTTTCTTTCCTCTCCCCCCTTTCTCTCTGGCCTCTCTCTCTCTCTCTCTCTCTCTCTCTCTCTCTCTCTCTCTCTCTGTGTTTACCTTAACCCTATCAACCCTTCTTCACTCACTATCTCTTCTCTACCACTCTCTTTGTTCTCTTAGCCCCCACAAACACTCCCCCCCCCACACACACACACAGCCACCCACCCACTCCCCCGGCCCTGTCAGTACAGTCAGACACATAATTGAGATGACAGTTCTTTTGGCTCTGCTGTTGTGGTGGCACCCACTGATATATAAGATGTATAAAAGATCACTTAACAGGCTATTATCAAGTAATGTTACTAAACGAGGCTGTGGTTTGGATGAGCGTCGGTAGGAAGTGATGTAGAGGGAAGATAAAGTCAGTGTGTATGAGTCTGTTGGAATGGTTGACTGTGACCTACACACCAGCTCGGGGCCATGACGCATAAGACCATTACCTGAGTTATAGTTTGGCAGAGGTACCGTCGCTTCAAAGGAAAGCACACAACATGTAGCCGCAACAACAAACAACGCTGGGCGTGGGGCGTCTACAGGGAAAAAGTGAGGCGCTAAAGTGTGTAGGCATTGGCTCTTGGGCAGTCCAGCATATAAACAAGGTAAGCCCAAAGGCACAGGCACCCTCAAATCTAACTGCATAAATAAACCTACTACACATAACACACAAAAAGGAAAGTATGTCGGTGAAATGGGATGTGGCTTTGTGGAGATTAAAACACTTTTTTAAACATGGGAAACAAAGACAAAGCTATCCACAAGGGAAAATGTCTGAAACAATTTCATTTAAGGTCCAAATTAAATAGGATCTTTTTGCATTATATTTACAACAGTTGAAATCTATTGTATTTGTTAAGAGTACTTTTTAAAGGATATACATAAGATTAGATCAGTTGTGTTAATTGTACACTCTCAGAAATTGTTTCTTCAAGGGTCTTTTATTAAAGGCAGTACAATGCAAAGTTTCTTTGTATAGTTCTTCATGGGTTTAAATGGTTGTTATGTATGAAAGAAAATCTGGGGAATACCGTCATAGAACCTTTACTTTGGTACAAAACTGGATCTTAACCTCTGTCTACTCTCTGGAACCCCATTATATAAGCAAACTATTTTGAAATCTGAATCATTTCAATCTGAATTACACAACATTTTTTAATCAATATTAATAAGTGCATTTTATTTGTCTTGCCCAAAATGCTGTACAAAGCAAATATATGCTTCAAATAATAATATTAATAAAATAATAAATGAAAAAGAAAGAAAAAGAAAGAAAAAATATAAATACAATCAACAACACTGGGTCACTCACGCTAAATATCATCATATATATTAGGCTCTGTTCATATTTATAGTGCTCTGTGAAAATGAAAACAAACAGTGACTCACATATGAATAAGAGCTTCTCTCTCCTTCACAGTGACGCAGTGTGTGCGCATGCATGTGCGTGCGTGCGTGTGTGTGTGTGTGTGTGTGTAAGTACAGAGGAAGACTCTTTATTTGAAAGCCATTAAGCTCTGTCAGAAACTACACTGCTCTTGCACCTGCAGGAGAACCTTCAAAGCAGGCCTCTGCCTTCTCCTTTAGCTCAGCTCCATGACTGACCCTGTCTTACGCAAAAGCCATGCATTTACAATGCAGGTGTACAAGTCTGACAAATTCCCCAGCCCTGAGACCACTGCCAAACAAACAAAAGCCACTGCCAACTTTACTGAGGAACAGCTCGTCCTGCTTGGCTAATGCTGGGCTGGGATCAAGCCTTTTCTTCAGTCAGGCCCTTTGCTTAAATTTACTTCTCCTGACAGTAATTGAGCTGTAAAAGTGTTTATGAAAAAACCTCAAACACAGCAGACTTCTCAACTAACAGCATTTATCAATATCAGCTTCAGTTTTTCACACATTGATGTGGATGCAAAGTGCAAAAAAAGACATATCCACTGGCTGTCAAAAGTTTAGAGACACGCTCTATGTATTATTTCCAAGATCTTCACACAGTTTTTAATGAATTAAGAAATGGGTTTGTCTCTCAGTATACAAGCTTAAATCAGCTTCAGCTTCATGTAATCAAAGTAAGAAGAAGAGGTTTTCTTTTCCAAACTATTACTAAAAGCACATATTTGTGCTTTTTTATCCCAAAGGCTCGAGTGCTGATGGTTTCACAACAATGGGGTTAAACGGTGTCATTCCCAAGATGGAGCTTTTGTCAGTTGTTCCTTCAAGTTTGCAGTTTTTAATGAAGAAAAATAACCTTAACCTTTATTTAAAAAAACATTTTGAAAAGCTAGGTGTCCCAGGCATTCTGAGAGTCATGTAAATGTTTGAATAGGACTCACAGGGCCCCGGAGGCCTGCTCGAGAAAGGACTGCGTTGTGCACCATCAGCTTTGTATACAGCATAAAAACCACAATCAAAGCGGAAAAGTAAAGGGTACACCACAAATATTCGGCTTGGACAAAAGAGATGGTGAAGTTTAGGCCATGCACGTACAAGGACAAGCGTAAAAGAAAGGTACAGTAATGCACCCCACTGGATTAGCCTATTCAGCTGCTACTGGTTTTCATTTCCATTTAACAAATTCCTCAATAATGAATCCCATCTGCTCTAATAAAGGACTTATAGAATTGCTCTCTGTGTCTTGGCAGCTGGCTTTAATGGTATGCTCCGTGTGGTTTATTAACAGTTCATGCTCATTAAATAGAAGAAACATTTGACATTCATTACTGCGGAACTCATTTCTGTTTTATTGTGTTTTTGTGCTGCGTGGTAGCAAACCATGTCAAATGGTGTAGCAAAGCTGAGACTGGCAGCACACTGTGGCAGTGACTTGATGGTCAATTAGGCAAACCATCTACAATCTGTAATGACCTTTTTTATATGCTAACGGGATAAATACGACACTTATTACCGGGCAAAAACAGGCTGCAATAAGTGAACTGCAACAATTACAGGGCATAAATGTTTTTGTAGGACTTTGCTCTTGTGCACACAAAAGACATTGTAAAACAAAATAGTAGTTACGGAATCTAAGAAATGATTTAAAGCTGTAAAAACTACCGCACAGTGGTACACCCTCTGACAGGTTCACGGCTAAAACTCCATGTATGTAAAATAAAGTGATGCAAAATTCATACACCTCACTCAGGACTGCTAACATTTCAAGAAATCAGGGGTAATGTGGGACAGAAAAAGCAATCCAGCAAGACTCTGTTGAATAATGGAGCCGCTGTGGGGCTTCATCTGACGTGGGAGAAAAATCGGCATCTAAGCGGAGATTTTGACAGGTGCAGTTCTGACATACTCATCAACCGACTTGCCGTTTAAAATGTGCAACGTTGAGTCTCTAAACGTAATTTGGCAGGACAGTCCAATCAGAGGATGTGGGTGTGACTTTTAGACAACTTCAGGCTTCCATACGAGATGCATTACAGCAGATTCAGTGGGAAGGTCAAGATAGGATTGGATCCGGCAACAAGTCAAAAGACATTAACAGCAAGGGGTTCCTCTTAAAGTGAGTCATCGTTACTGGGAGCATTTGGAGAGAGTGCGTATCGAAGGAATTCAGCTTTCAGCTTTTATGATACTCCATACTGGCTAACTTGATTACGTGGTTCGTGCAGTTTGGGATAGGACACTGCTGTTTGGAGGGTGCTCAGCCCATCTGTTTTATACGAATGCTCAATCAAAAAGGGCTCAGATAACTGTTTTATTCAGCTGTTTCAGTTAGCTAGAGATAAACTATGCTGCAGCCAGTGATGAGTGTCGCCACTCATTCTTGAAAATGTCTTCACTATCTTGAAGTAAGCTTTGTTTGCTCCCAGCTGAGGATTCAGATAAAAAGGAAGATTATCAGGGAAGGTCCAGCTTTGGCATTTTTTTTTTCCACACAAAGGAAGTTCTGTTGTCTAACAGTGCTTGTCCTGTTTCATGGAGGTTTACACTGTTCCAAAGGCACATTTCATGGAACAGTTAACAAGGTCAAAGCATCGCATCAGCTAATGCGATACTACACAAAGCAGAGCCAGCCTGAGCACTGGCCTCACTGTTCACAGGCCCTGGAGACTTTTAACAGCCCAACAGAACTTCACACTCACACATAAATGCACAGATATATGTCTGTATATATAAATGTGTGTGTATGCAAGCACATTTTCCTACAAAAACTGGTAATTACAAACAAACAAACAAACACACACACACACATTCACTCACATTACAAATATTGCTCACCCTTAACCCTAACCCTAACAAAAATTCTCCTTTATGTGACCCTGCAAAATGTGCCCACATCAGAATCTGGACACACACACTTGCACACACATGTCAGTCACATACGCACCTCTTATGAGTATCCACCCCGTGGAGCATGTCGGCCTGTGTGGCTCCACAAAGTGCTATGCTTTGACTATTCATGATTGCAAAGTTATGAAACTGCTTCCATGTGTGCAAATACAAAGAGAAAGAAAAAGCCTTCATGATGACATGCTGTAAGTGAATCTGTGTTCTCCATATTTTCATACACCAAAGGCGAGCCATTAGAGAAACAAGAGGTTCTTGAGTCTCACGCAATTTGTTTGTTTAAGCTTGTAATACCTCTGCAGAGATGTGGTAGCCTTCCTTGAAAAACAAGCAGCTCTTTAATTGCAAGAGGATTTGAATGAGGCCGAAGAGACAAAATTATTGGAAAAAACCTGTAATTGCTTTAAAAAACAGTTATAGTTTTTGGTTTTCAACTCTAGTTATGGTCCTAGTCATTTGCAACATGACAAGCTAAACATGATGATCTGCATTTAAAATTTACATACCGTAAGTTGCACATTATGAAACTACGCTCTTAAATATAAAAGGTCATAAATGGTTCTTGGCTTGGATGTATGGTTCTGTGAAAGATGTTTACGTGGTAGAGAGTTTAGACTTTCTCTAAAATGTAACATTTTTCTGCACAATTCTTTGTACCCTCACATTTCCAAACAAATGTGGGTTATATGATGGGTTTATATCACGGAAAATACATTTCCCCCCACTGTTTGTACATGAAGTAGGCTAGAATCTCCCATGACCCCTGGTTAGTATTAGTAGGTCAGATAATAGATGAATGGATTTTAAAATTGAAGAGTTTGCTCTGGTTTATTAACACTGTTTCAAAATGTTATGTCTCAAAAACAACACATTGTATATATATATCTGTTAAATTTATGGCTGTTAAGATCTGCTCAGTTGGAAGTTTGGTGTTTCAGTCAGGACTGAATAAAACACAATATAGTGCAAACAACAGAACAGAGATTGTTTACATATATCTGTCTTAAAGACACAATAACAAAAAAGCTGCGTTCAATTCCAGGGATAAAGGGATTGGTAAAATTGGGATGTAAAATGATTTTAGAGTGTTTTGGTATAAAAAGGATAAATTACAGAAAAGAGTAGGATGATGTAGGATGATGTGGACTTTTAAAAGAAAGTGAAAGGCTCTTTAGGGATCAAATGCGGGTCTTCTATGGCATCACTTCAAAAAAGGCACCTTTATTTTTAAGAGTGTATGGTATGTTCTGGGGGATTTTCCATCACTGTGGGTGCTCCTCCAACTGCTTCTTTTTCAGTTCACAGCCATTTCAGTCAGGCAGGCCAGGACAGCACCAAAAGCACAAAGGGGAGCAGAGAATGGGGACTGAGGGAGTGCGGTGCTAATGTGGAGAAGCTGAAGTGTGAAATGCCTGCACCTGGACCAAGAGCATAAAGAGTCACATTCACATCCCTAATGCATTACCAATGCTGGGAACAAGGACAATGCCGTGGTTTCATTAACTTTCCTCGTGTATTTTATACTAACAGTTAACATTCAACCAGACAGTCTTATCTGTGAGTGGAAGTCTCTCCTCATGATGCTGGTGTCTGATGATGCTGCAAGGACAGAGACCAAAGGCCTCAATAGACCTGGACTCATTTAGTGGATCTCAGTCCACTCATCCAACCATCACCTCCACTAAGCTCACTCATTTTTACACACTTCTGTAGTGACAAATTACATAAATAAAGAGAAATCAAACTCTGTATCCAGTTAAAATGCTAATTTGATTAATACAGGGGAGTTTGCATTTATGTAAAATGCAGTTTAATGATGGATTGGTAGATAAGTAAATTATTAAATGCGTGCATTTCAGGTACAGATTTTTTTTTGTTTGCTGCTCACTCCTCCATTAACCAAAGTGGAATTCCCAACTGAACAGTTTGTGTGAAGACACGTCACGAGGGCGGTAACTTTAAGGATACATCTTTAGTACGTTTAGTCAGGGAATATTGTGCTATTTTCTGTTGAAATTATTTTTCAGGACCTTTTTGTTTTTTGCTCGGGGGGTTTCTCTTTCTTTGCATTTTTATTGAAGCCCTGTTCACGATTGACTTATGGCACCAGGGCTGGGACTTAATCAGGCTGCACCAGGCTTGAAAGATGCCAAATGATGGGCTTTTTATTAATAAGAAAGTCTACATGTTATTGTTTTAAATAGAGCTTAGCTTCTTTCAAGGAAACTTTTTTATAAAACATATCTTGAATATAATTACAAGAATCCATACATTACATTTATGGAATAAATAAATCTAAGCAGCAAATTCACTGTTTTGTAATGTCAGGAATCAGCATAATTACATGTGTCTGCTTATTCAACCCTGATCAGTTTAGCCTGGCCTCTTTACGCTGATGTTGTAAAGATTGTTCCAGCCCAGATTCCGTTATAAATGAGGCAAAATATAGGACAACCGTCAAAACAGAGATCATTTACAAATATCCATTTTAAAGGCTAGTAGCAAAAACATCTACCACCATTAGTATATTACAGTAAGTGTCTTCTTTTTATTTTCACTGGGAAAAAAAGTGTAACATATTTTATAACTTATATATCAATCTTTAGTCTATAGTTCTATAATTATTGGCACACTGGGTTGATGATGGTTAAAAAAATCTTAGAAAGGAAAGAAATAACATTTTTTAAGCTCTGTTTATCCCCAGCATTTAATACCTTATGCAAACCTTCTTTTGTCAATTTAACAGCAACATGTCTGCCAATATGTTTTCTTGTTGAGACTGGAGAACACAAGTAAGAATTCAAGATCACTCATAATACAGAATCTCTCAGTATCATCCAAGTGTGGGTCCTCTCTTTTGGACTCTTTCATTCTCACCACAGTTTTTCAATAGAGTTTTGGTCAGGTGACTGGAATGGCTACGTCAAAAGTTTGATTGTGGTTATTTTCTGCTTAACTGTCCTGTGTGCAGTCAGAAAGCTCTGACATTGTTTGTAAAGGATACAGTCGGTAAAGGCGAAGTGAACTGACTGTACCACACAATGGCTCATAATAAATTGGCAGAATCCCTAAAAATAAGGTTAGTCAAGTTTATGTCACATTGCAGTGTTTTACATCCATTGTCCTGACCTCTCATGACCCACGTGAAGCTTTAAGCTTCCTTGTGACAAGTCCTGTAGGCTTCTGGAGTGAAGAGTGAGCAACATGGCTTGATGTGGGTTTAGAGCAGAGCTTTCTTGTAAATCAAAGAGCCTTTTCCCTTTGATGGTGAGAGCTCACTAATTAGTGTGTCTCAGGAGCTCAGGATTAACCACTTCCGAAGCCCTTTAAGATTTATTACTCATTGGGTCTCTCAGTTTTGAGAGCACTTGTTAAATCAGGTTCCTTTCAGCCCTCCTCTCGGTTTTTGGTCATCATATCAAATTAAATTGTGACACATCTTACAGAGCAGTGAATTAAGAAACTTCTTATGGAGAACAGAGTGGAGGAATTTAGCATTATTCTGTCTGGGATAAGCAATGAGGTGGGCTTTACGTGATTCACAGGAAATTATAATTGTCAAAGGAAATAATCAGTTCTTCTAAATCAGTTTATTTCACCAGGTATGTTTCACATTTGAACTTATTTTATACAGTGTTCCAACACTGGCTCATTCCCCTTGGCAAGCTATCTTTAAGTCCCTAAATTGAACTCGCAATTTCCAAATCCTCCATAATTTTTCAATGGAATTAAAGTGAAGAGACTGGCGAGGACATGCAAGAAATCAGAAATTACAGATTCAGTTTACTGTTTGCAGAGAAAAACCTATGTAATGCTACTCCCTCTTTAAACTGTTGTTCCTGCTGCTTCATACACACAGGTCTTCATACACCTTTTTCAAGTGACTGCATGGCACACCTGATTATCTTTCCACTGGCATAGTTTTAAACCACTTGTATTGGATGTTTGAGGTCTATGTTTGAGGCTCTGTTGTGGTTTCCATTTGAGTGTTGTTTAGCAGTAACTTTAGGAAGCTCCTTCACCTTACCTCAAATTCATCTTCCCCATCAGTCTTTTATATTGATGCCAGGTTCAATTTTCACTAGATTTCCCAACATTTTTTCTCGTACCACCATCATATTAGTGTATAGAATGTGTTCTATTTTATATGGCCTTTAAATACACATACACACACACACACACACACACACACACACATATACACACATATACACACATATATACACATATATACACATATATACACACACACACACACATATATTGATTTATTGTAATACTTTGTTATTGCTTATGATTACATATTATACATGCATACATTTGAGGTGGATATATGCACTGGAAGTATCTTAACAAAATCAGAAATGTTTGAATGTTTCCTCCTCACTGTCACTGTAACTGTCTTCACTTGTAGTAAATGCTTCATTAAAGTAAATCAATTGAGTGGATGAGTGCTATGGATGGTTTTAAACAAATCCATGCAATGTTTGGGGCAGAGCTGGTGCATCCATATAGGTGAATTAGTCAGTTACCAACCCCTTGTCCCTATAGAGGACTATAGCTGTGTCAAATTTCTATTTTACATAATAGACAGCTTCATAATTTTTGTCATGCTTTCCAAAAGTTTTTTTAAAGTATCTGCTTTCCATGCATTCTTCACCCATAATCCAGACTGGATTTTCCTTCTCTTCATATTTCCCAACATAGACCCAGAATCTCAATGGGGTTTTAATGAAACCTGACACACATCAAAACAGCTGCTAAACAAAAGTATGTGATATGTTTATTTTTGACTCTCAGCATTATTTAAAATAACTTATATTAATGTACAATATATAGTTCCCTAATTATTGTCACCCTGGCTTGATGTTGGTGAAATAAGCCATGAAAAACATTTCTAAGAAAGAAATGTATTTAAAACTTTATGCAAAACTTGCAAAACAGCAACAAGTCTTTATCAATATCTTTGTTTGTTTAGACTAGAGACTACAAGTAAGAAATCCAAGATCACTCAGAATACAGAATCTTCCGGGTCCTTTTGGACTCTACTCATTCATTCTCACCACAGTTTTTCAATAGAGTTTGTCAAAAGCTTGGCTGTGGATATTGAACCGTTTCTGTGTAATTATGAATGTTTATTTTGCACATTGCAATGCCCATTTTTGACAGATTTTAATTTAAAATCTATGATGCCGTGTATCTTAATGTCACGGGTCGGGCCATAAGACCCGGACTCGGAACTACCTGGAAGGTCCATGGACAAGGCAGGCAGGCAGAGATCCATTTCTCAGGAGTTACTTTTATTCAAAACA
>JBBPDC010000001.1:27438004-27452573 GCA_037974485.1 Hemigrammopetersius urotaenia
CACACACACACACACACACACACACACACACACACACACACACACACACACACACACACACACACACACACAGTGCTCACTGCCCATTCAATCTAAGTCTGATCGCACACGTTGAAGTGGTCAGCAAAGTATTTATATCGGCCCGTATTTTGTCTAAAGTGAGATGGACTAATGGTTGCCATCTGCTGGTGGGATCGAGAGGAAGTAAAGCATGTATTTACACAAAATACATCTCCACGGATACAGCCAGCGGCTCACAAAATTACAGCTCTGTAGCATCTAAAGCCGAGCCGACTGAGCATAAGGAGCTGGAGGTGGAGGGGAGCTGGGGGCGCTTGTTTTGGTGGAGCTCTCCTGTTGCTGGCCTGATGGCTGGGCTAGGCCAGTGTCACTGGAACCATGGAGGCAGGAACTTTCTTTGGGGAGCAGCAGTGGTTTTGTTTGAACTTGAAGCTTCTTTGTGTGTGTGTGTGTGTGTGTGTGTGTGTGTGTGTGTGTGTGTGTGTGTGTGTATGTGTGTGTGTGTGTATGTGATCCTTCGTTCTCCAAATTTAACTGTGACAAAACCGTTCTAGTGCTATATAATTTATGTTGGTTCCCAGGACTGCTCAGTGACATCAGCTGCTTGCACTGGAAAAAAATACATGGGGAACCTGACAACTTAAAGTGAAATTACATCCAGCCTTTCAAATCTCCACAGTATTAAATAACCAAGGTGTAAACGGTCATTCAGAAAGGTCTGATGTGAAACACACTGTTTCCCAGTTAGATTTTCCAAGCAGTAGAGATTTGACTTATCCTAAGAGCTACCTCACAGAAGGGTATTGTATGAAGTGCTTACAGATATACTACCTGATGACTGACACTCTTTCATGATAGTGTTGATAAGATGTGGCCTAAAGCATATGTTTAAATCCTTTTGAGGTGGAGAGATAACCTATTTGCAGTGCAGGGTAATGTAAGGCAAAATTGGTGCCCTAATTGGTATTTTTATTTTTCAAATTTGCCACCATTTTCCACTCTAGACATAAAAATGTGACATTTCTCTAGTTTTGGATTGTAAATTGAGTGGCCGTGTCTGCATCTTAGACATACAGTCATGACTCCTGACTCCTATCACCACTAATACAAGGAACCCAAAGGGGTTAATTTCTCAGCAGTGAATCATTTTACATCAAACCACTTGAAAAGAGTTTGTTCCCGTCTTAATAACTGTATAATTTGGAACATTTTGATGGAATTCACTGATGGAATTCACCTTCAAGACTGAATAGGGAAAATAAGGCATCCCCTTCGAGCACATTACAGATTGTTGTATTCAAATGTGATCCATTACATGAAACTGGAAGCCTCAAAGCAATGACAGAACAGGATGGAAAGGACAGGACACATCAAAGGACATGTGCATGCAGCAATGAATCATGAACATTATGTCGGCTTCCTTGGCCCTGCAGCGAAAACAAAAGACAACTACATCCGCATATACCTTCCAAAAATATCCAGATGCCCCTTATAATGAATGCATTCAGATACTTAAGGTACCAATTCTGAATGGCTGAGGGGCAGTAGAAGTGCATTCTCTAGAATAATGGTGCTCCATCCAGTAATTTGTAGATAAGAGTGTTGTAGTGTGGTTTGTGATACAGAACTAATCATCCAACATCAGAATCAGAATCAGAAAACTTTATTTATCCCGGAGGAAATTATTCAACATCTGAACCTGACCTCTCTAATGTTATGACTGTAATTGAATACTCACAGCAATGCTCCAACATTTTTCCAAGAGAGTAGGGGAGGTTACTATAAAAACACCTGATTTCAGAAGAAATTTGGATGACCAGATGCAGGGACGACACTAGGACGGAAAGACGAGGGGGGCTTAGCCCCCAGGGTTGTAGGAAGGAATTAGCGTGTATAGAGAGGCTGAAAACTTTTCACCAAACCTTTCCTTTCACTTAAGGAAACAAGTAAAGTTAAGCAATGAAAAGTTATTGTCACCTACTCATAGTATTGAACTGAGTACAAACGGCGCTACCAGAGAAATATTACTAAACGGGCTCCGGTTGCTACTCGCTAACATGCAGTGCCGTGTAGCTTCGCCTGCTACCTACAGCAGCTTCAACAGCCACTACATCATTTTAATTCAATAATTATAGCTAGTTTCGTTTAAATTCATAGTATTGTTTCTATTTGTAAAATCTGCGCTCAGTGATATCTTGGATATATAATTACTATATATTTAGGGTGGCTTGGGATCATTTTGGGGGGGCTTCAGACCCTCCAAAATAGACCTAACGACGCCCATGACCAGGTGTCTACTAACATGTACTGTAGTGTCTCTCGGGGGACTCGATTTTTTCTTTTTTTCTTGCAACAGGGAAGCCCTAAACTAACACCTAACACCAGGGCCTCATTTCCAGTAAGGCCCTGCAGCAGCTTCAACAGTAACCATAATGACAAGCAGTCATAAAACACATCTTTAAACCTGTGACAGATGACCCACTTAAAGGAAGCAAAGGCTCTAAAATCTAGGTGGCATTCTTCATTTGCTTTTTTTTTGTACACGTTCAATTTTCATTTTTTGCTCCATTCCATTAGGGAACGCTATCATTACTCTGCTTCTGCAGAAACAGAAACACTGCTCCGAGTAGCCCAAGTTCAAGGGTGTGTTCAGCGAGCAAACACGCATCTTCACAAGAGGCTTTGACTCATGTGAAGGATGGTAATTGAGGGCTTATGTGGGAGAATAGGTAAATGACACAGTAAGAGCTCATCATAGAGGTACTGTCACTGTGGTTAGGGAATTTCCTCTGTAATTACCTCTGCAATCTCTCTGCACCTGGAGACGATGCTTAGCAAACCGGCTACCTTACTGCAACCACTGGAATGTAAACAGGGCACCATTGAAAGGTTCCTATAAGAAACAGTACAAAATGGTTGAATACTCCGAGCAGAAATAAATCTCCTCCAGCTCATTCTGCAGCACAGAGGTGCATTCAACAGCTGGCTTCGGATGTTAAATCCTGGGGTCCACCACAAGGCCTCACTGCAAAGCGGGTGTATTCTCAGCACTCACTGTAATTGCACATTCAGGGAAAAGGTCTACATTTGTCAGTGACAGGACCATTTACAGAATAATGTAATGGAACTACAGAGCTAAGTGCTAATAACTAAGTTCTGCAAGGTCAATGGACCTGAAGCAGCTGAAGCAATCGCCGCTATACAGTACTCAAAGCACAGCTGTGCATAAGCTTCTGCTTTGCCCAAGTGAAGTAAGGCAAGCTCTTTTGCAAGAGAGCCCTGTAATGTAGGATGAGAGAGGAGTTTCCACACTCACTGGCTCATGCAAAGTTTATACACTTAAGCAATGAAAACAAACAATTAAACTAGCAAGGGTCTAATACCCTCACCAGCAAGAAGCCATTTTCTGCTGTTGGCTTTGTGTGCCTTGTTCCAAGTTTAACGTTTGCATGCGTACAAATTAACTTGTTGCCTCCTGAAGTAAATAAAAATACCAACATTTGGCCACTGCCTCTGCAGCGCAGCAATTTTGGGCCTATGATTTCCTTGCACTGTGGTCAGGCCCCTATGGTGCAAATGCAGTCCAGATGAGATTCTGGTTCATGGTTATGAGCTAAATGAGAGGCTTCAGGACAAATTCCCTCCATCAAACTCCTGCGCCCAAAATCAAGCCCTGCTGGAGCTCCAGCAAGGCCAGTGGTCTCTGCACATGTGCAGCCCTGGGTCACATGACAGATGGAGAGAGAGGAAAAGGTGGAGGTGGGGGGAGGAGGAAAGGGAGACAATGCTATACGCTTTAAAATAAACATGCAAGAAAGCGGTTCACTACAGTGATGCCAAAGATGAACCACTTTATGTTCCCTAAAGAACCTAGTGATGCATGATTTTATAAGAACTAGTTTTGTAAATTCCATGTGCAAGTGTCATAAAGTCTAAAGAATCTCCACAAACAGAACCACTATTTTCAAGAGGGGGAAGATTACAAAAGTTGTATACCTTCAGTCAAACATAGAAGAACCCCTTTATAAATATATGGGTTTGTCCAATATACTTTACATTGTGGAGTTGCTTTGAATTTTAATAGTTGCTTTGAATGAGTTCTTCATACTCACACATCACATTTACATGAACGGTCTTGTGGAGTTCTTTAGGGTTCATAATCTTTCTTTTAGACTATCATGCAAAAAAACGTATAAGGTTGTATAGAGGCTGATCTAACCTTTTACAATTGTTAAATGAAGAATGGCTTGAGTCAATCTATAAGTCAAGTTATAGATCATTAAAACATTTTTTTCTGAATCAGGTCAAAGCAATAATGTTGCATGAGAAGCAAACGGCTCCCACTGAACTTGGCTTGGGCCCAAATAAAAGCAGATGATTATCTGTTGTGCCATCAGACCGGAGGAGTGCTCTTTGAGCAGCAGCTGGGAAGTTCCTGTGCCCTTATCGCAACCATTAACAGAGTCTCAACACAAATTATGAACCATAAAGATGGCCATCTTCACCATCTTATCTCTGGAATGTCACAGGCACAACAGTTTTATGCATCTTTTGGGATTAGAATCAAACTCTTTACAGCACCTACTGAGCGATCACCTCCACAGCACCTCTTGTAGCTCCAAAGTGGGCCAATGAACACATCACTTCTTCAACAAGCACAATGGGTTCTCCAGCAAACACCTTGATAGATAGGGTGTGTCAGTTCCTCAACATCTGTAAACCATACACGCTGATTTGAAAGCAGCAGTGCCCATATGCTGCACAAAAAAACAGAGCTATCAGAAACCATCCTGTAACTGACCTCCTCATGAACCTCAAACATCTTTCCTCAAACACTCGTATGTCAAGACGTTTTTACCAGGCAAGAGGAGCATGTTCCATTTTAACGAAAGCCGTAAATGTGATAAAAAAAGAAGACTTCCCACAGACTCCGTTTTATGGTGCACGGAGAAGTGGAGCTATAATTCCCCTGCCGTTTAAGCTTATGAAGGTTTTCTTCTGTTACCTTTCACATTATTATTTTAGTGTCAAATGCAAGAGTTGTTTCATACACTGGCTCAGCCATTTACAGTACCTGGTTAACCATGAGGAAAACAGGAGTCAGCGGAGTAAACAGCGTCACTAAACCCATCTATCTTTAGTGTACTATCTGCAGAAATAAAAACATTCCAGTACATATATTTGTCAACGCTCGCTGCCGGTGCGCACCAATAAATCTTGTTAAAGACTCCTAGAGAAGAGCTGTTTATTATTTTTTCATACATCTTTGACATTTGAGTTCAAGTAAATGAGCATTGGAAGGTTTAGCCAGCCTTCTTGGATACGTCAACCTCCAAATGACAGGAGGGAAAAATAACAAACAAAATCAAACCAAAAAAAAAACCAAACAGATGTTCCAGATGGTTAAATGCTATAGTATTTGTCTAGCAGCATGAGCATTGCATTATGTACTCTTTTAGACAAGTAAGTGACAAGGAACCTCACTTCTTCAACAGTGTCTTGACAGCGTCAAGGCTTTACAATAGCGCTTATGCCAGTTTGTGAACAACACAAATTTGGTCAATGAGACTCGATGAGGCTCCCCTCATTGTAAAGGTGATGAAGCAACCATTAAGAAACCAAAGCACCAAAGCAAAGGATGAAAAGAACATATAGTCACTGCTTGTAAGGCTATGGGTAGATTTCATAGGCTCATGCGGTGGATCTCATGCACACCAACAAAGTTCCTGAGCATTCAGTGTCAACTACCTGTCACATTGCTTCTAGATAAGTGCATTCACATTCACCACTGCTTCTTACTGCAAGAAAGGCCCAGGGATGTTACATGCTTTTGGACTGCTCCACCGAATGGATTCAGTGCTCCAGGTAACACTACAGTTAGTGCAGAGGGGACTAAAAATTCATGAAATTCATAACCGCTAACATTTAGGGCTTCAACAAAGCTGCACACAGAGGAGACTGAGGTTTGCTTTCCACTCTTGCAATTGAAGGAGACGCATCAACCCATCTATGGTGTTTTCTGATGTTTTACAAATCTATATATTTCTTTCTTTTGAATACACATAAATAGACAGAAACTATGTACTAAAAGTGGTTATGATAGAAATAAATACAAAATCTGAGCAGTATACTTCATGTGCGGAATTGTACTAATTGAAATGTACATCAGAAAAATACATTAGTTGAACTCCAATTAAAATATTTATTTTTTTCCCATTAGTGGACATAAATATAGCTTTATATACTTTTCCAAAATATGTGTTTTACTTTAGCATAAATAAAAGTGTAGTACTGGGACGTAAAGTGTCTTTGCAAGAGTCCACGCTCAGGTCCATCAGCGGCACCCGCAGCCTTCCACCACCATATCCTGGTAGTTTTTTAGGATCACCCGCTCATACTCATCCAGGTAGAGCAAGGACACGGGACTTAGGTCTGTGGGCACACAGCAGGCCTTGGGAATGTTGCTGTTCACCGAGTTTACCAGTGTCTGTACTATAGCGTGGTTGGTTGAGTTGAGGTGGTCTGCCAGAGGGAAAGGGCATTCTCCTTGGCAGTAAAAGGCATGATAACCGGGAGGGGCCACTATCCAGTCATTCCAGCCCACATCACTGAAGTCCACATAAAGATTGTGCCTCCTACAGTTCGCTTTGTGCTTCTTCTTCGGCTTGCTGACCCGGGCTTGCCGTTTCTGCCGAGTGTGGAGCACATGTCCTTTGCCGTCGTGGCTGAACGTCACCAGCAGAGGCCTCATCTGTGGCCAAGAGTCCTCGCTGTTATGCAGCGATCTGCTGACTCGGACGTGTTTCTTGTAGTCCCCATCCGACGTGCCTGGGTGAACCACCTCAACCACAAAGCCATGGTTGGCGTGGCCCTCCGCAGTCCACCGCAAGATGGCCGGGCTTACGTCAAAGCTCTCCCATTTACTCAGGCTGTGCTGAACCAACCTGGTGTCGAGGAGTCTTGTGATGGGCTCTTTTAAAGGAAGCCCAGGCTTCATGATCTCATGGATGTTAATGCGATGGTAGCCTATGCTGCCGTTGGTGGCCGTCATGACCTGCTCCCTGTAAATCCTCAGCTCAGCTGATGTGACAAATTCCTCTCTGGGGATGGAGCTCAGATTAAAGAGGAACCTTTGAGTCGTCTTTCCGTCCTGACTTGACAACTCCTCTGCAGATTCTGAAAGAGATGACAGCACAGTCAGAGTACGCCTTGATATCCTAAGAATGGTGATGCATATACATCTTCACAGTAGGGCTGAGTAAATGTGGCAAATTACGTAAGCATTTCTAAGCATAATTTACATAAGCATTTTATGGATAACTTCTTTTTGCCTGCTTCAACTTATCAGATGTCAGAATACATATTGCCTATCATATACTTTCGCCTTCCACCCCCAGTTCATAGTGGTAAATAGTAGTAGAGTTTTGTCCTCTGCTATATATGTTTGCTTTATATAAACAGGCTGTTCGAATAATAAATCACTGAACCACAGGGTTTTTATGCCCTCACCAGTTCATCCACTTCTCTCCAAACTGTTGGTCCTGGTGACATTCCTCATTAATCCCCAAACCTAAAAGCCAAACTCAGCTTGGCCTCTAGGCTCGGAGTCTAAGAATTAAAAGTTTATTTTTATCTGAGATCTTTCATTCTGATATAAAGCAAATACAGTGTCGATACTGCTTAAAAACGAGAGGCCAGATAAATGTTCACTGGGTTTTCAGATGAGTGGTAAAACATTTCTTGCGGCTGGATACAGGAATTTGCTATTCCTGATACTTCTCCTGCGGTGCTGGGGCTGGTGGCTACACCTGTTGCTCATTTCCAAAAGCATACTGACTTTTCAGCACGTTCACCACACACACATCTCCAGAAGCACCTCAGGCAAAGCCTGCGTATCACCAGGACCCCTGTACTCCCCACATCACCCACTTCTCTACGCAAAAAGGGAGAGACCCGTTGTTTCTGAACTCCTGTTAGTCGCAGCAGACCTCTTACCGTCATGGTGGAAGCTCCTGATGGTGTTAGCTCGGCTGGCAGACTTGTCCGACTCTCTCCCGAGCGCGCGCTTCGCTGCGCCGTGTTTTGGTTCCGCGTTGGCCGAGTACGCCGCGAACAGGTCCAGCATGTAGCGCGGCACCACGGCGGCCCTGCTCGGGCTGGGTTTCTGCTTCAGCCCGAACAGGCTGAGGAGTCGCGCCTCGAAGGTGCTGAGGGTGTCCTGGGACAGGGGCGCCGCGTACTTTCTTCGGCCCTGCTCTGGGACGAGCCCCGCGGAAGCGCCAAGGCGCACGTGAGCGAGCAGGAGGAGAAAGAGGGGCAGCGCGCGCAGCGCGGCGGAGCGCATGGTCACCCACCCGAGCGTCCACCTGGACAAGACCCGGGCCGATCCTCTATCACACGGCCACGGGCCAGCACGCGTGTACACGTCTCCTGTTCCACTCAGCCATGTTTTGTCACTCTGTCTGCCCCACACCCCCCTCCAGGTCCCCCTGTTTCGCGTCTACAGATGGAACCTTCTCCCCTCAATCATCTCTGGCGCTTGCTCCTGCTAATGCAGACCGGAGGAACACGAAGCACCAGCTTGTCATAGTCTCTGATGCAGTGTGTGAAGGCAAAACATAAAGCACGTCCAAATGGAGAGAGCGTGTCAAACTCAAAAAAAAATATCTCAGAGAATTATCTGGGCACCTTCTCGTCCATGAAGTAAAGGGGGGAAAGTCTCCACAGAAACATCCATCAGTGCGAAGGAATTACGCATCCGCGATGAGTCGAGCTCCTCGCTGCCTTCAGAGGACTGTCCGGTTGGGTGCAGTGCGTGCGCGTGCGTGTGCGCGCAAGGAGAAAGTCCAGGGACTCCACACGCATCCCTCCTTCTCTCCCAGCCCACAACACGGAGCTTCCGCACGCCCTTTAAGAGCTCTGTGTTCTTCTCTTGCAAACAACTTCACTTAAGAGTTTCACCTTAAACCGTTTCTGAAGAAGCGTTGCGCGCGGGGATTTGCGAAACGCGCATAAATCAAGCGTTTGACGTAACGAATGCGCAGACAGGTCAGAAGGCAGAAGGTCTGGTTTCGCTCCTGTGAAGAGCTCGTTGGAGTTTGCCCTGTTTTGACGGACTCTCTCTGCTCAAGTGGCTTTTAGTGGCTCAGTGATGTCACGAGTGAACACATCAACGGCCAAAGGAGGGGGCGGGGGGGCTCATACTGTCAGATGAGGATTATTAACTGTGTGGTTTTGGAGATCGAGGGGGCAGAACATCGTACAGGTCCAACAAAACTGGACAGAACACAATTCCCTTCTCTTTCTGTACACTCCCCCTCCCAAAACAATGTTGCATTAGAGATAGTGTGTCGACCATAGTCCACTTTAAATGGCATAAACTTTTTTTTTTGGTGAAATAACTCCGTAGAGTTCATCTGTGATGTGCCAAAGTTGGACACAGAGCGCCAACCAGTGGAGGGAATCGAGTAGTACAATAGACCATTCCCCCAATCATAATGTAAAGTAGAGCTACTTTACTGAATGAGACACACACACACTCGTGTATATGCATAAAGGCCCCTTATAGTAACGCAAGAACACACTGAACCAATTCTCCCTCTAGGTTAAACCCATTTACCAAGTGAAGCAGTGGGCAGCCAGCAATGAGGCACACGCAGTGTGTTGGGACGGTACCTTGCCCAAAGATACCTCAGTGGTACAACAGGCAGCCCCGAGATTCAAACCCACTTCTGATCCCTAATCACGAGGCACCCAGCCACCCCAATAAAGGTGATGCAGAGCATAGGATGGTTCCAATCCATCAACTTCTGGGTTATTGTCCCAGTATGCCTCCACTGCACCACCCTGTTGAATTATGAATATATAAAAACCAGACACTAATGAACTATTTAAAAAAAAATGTTTTTTATTAATATCTCAGAAAAAAAGGTTTATCTGCAGCCACATTCATCCACCACCATATCCTCATAATGCCTGAGGACCACATTGTCATTATTGTCATAGTAAAGCATTGAAATTGGAGACAGTTTGACTGGGACACAGCAGGGCTGAGGGGTCCCTTTAGGGTCAAATGAGTGGACCAAGGTCTGCAGAATGGCATGGTTGGTCCCGTTCAGACTCTCACTTAGAGGGAAAGGACACTCTCCATGGCAGTAGTTGGCCACATAGCCCTGGGGAGCGATGATCCAGTCTTGCCAGCCGACGTCTCGGAAGTCGATGTAGAGGCGCCTTGGCTTGCACACATTGCTGGGGCTCACTGGAACGTAGTAGGCGCTTCGCTTCTTCCTTGAGCGACACTGGTAAGGGTTTAGAGACACGACCACCAGTGAAGTAACAAGTTCAGGGAGAAGTTCTGTGAGACCTGGGTCATAGTCCACTGGGTCCAGCTTGTTGCTTAGCTGTGTGGACTGGAGAACAAGCACCAGCCCATAGTTCTTGCCAGGCTTCCTCCACCATTCAGCCAGGTCAGTCAGATTGAAGTGGACAGTGGTGCTGTGAGTGTGCTGAACAGACTGGGAGAGAAGCAATCTGCGGCTGGATTCGTGGTTCATGCCCTTCAGCGGGGTCCTTAAGACTTTGTAGAGGTGCATGCTAACGGCATGTTGACCTGCATGATGAGACAAGTGGGAAAGGTCTGGTTTAAACTTAATCTCCAGCTGGGCAAAAGAGAGCTGCTCAATGTCCTCCAGCACAGACATGTTGAAAAACAGATGCTTCTCCACGCAATGGCTGCTCTGAGCTGAAATTAGTCCACCTGTTGAGAAAAGTCATAAAGAGATAATGTTTAGAGGATAATCATTTACATCCAACAACAAACATGAATGTATGGAGAAAAAAGGGCACAGAATTTGCTCTGACTGGTGATGAAATTGTGTAAAACTACACCTTGAGAAACACCAAAGATGACTTAGTGGGGCAAAACACTGACCTAAAGATAAACCACACATTCTGGCCATGTGCTTGCTCAGACAACATGCAGGCTAAAGGTGCACTACATGGACAAAAGTATTGAAACACTTGACCATTACATTAACAGGGAATTTGCCATTGCAATGATGTACTTTAATATCGAGTCGATCCCTCTTCACAGCCAGAACAGCTTCCACTCTGTTTCTGTGGGAATTTGTGCCCATTCATTCTGTAGGGCTTTAATGAGGTCAGGTACTGATGTTAGACAAGAAGGTCTGGCTCACAATATTTGTTCCAGCACATCCCAAAGATGTTGGGTGGGGTTGAGGACACGGCTCTGTGTGGGCCAGTTAAGTTCTTCCACATCGAACTCATCCCACCATGTCTTTACAGACCTTGCTTTGTGCACGGTCTGTGCGAACAGAAAATGGCCTTCCCCAAAGTTGGAAGCATGGTGTTGTCCAAATCGTCTTGCTATGCTGAAGCATTAAGATTAAGCCCTTCACTGGGGCGAGGTGTGTTCCAAAACTTTTGTCCATATAGTGCCATTTCAAATGTACGTACATCAAATGGTTAAAGACACAGAACGCTTCTAGTAACGCTTCTAGCCTAAGGAAGGACAATGGCCTTGGTGCTCACCTTGATCCAGGACGTATCTCACGATATTTCCCCTCACTCCGTACTCCGGCACGGTACACGGGTCCGGGTCAGTCTCCACGCGTTTCTGGTCTGTCTTCTTAAAGATCCTCCACAGCAGGGACGGCACGGGCCCCCGGTGTGATGGCCTGGGTCGACTCGACAGTCCCAGCGAAGTTAAGAACAGTCTCTCCTGAACCTGCACGTCCTCCGGTCTGACGAGCCCGAACGTGTAGAAAAACGAGAGAAATAAAAACCTAAAAACCGCCATGCTGAACGGTGACGAGTGAAACACTGTGAACCCTCTTCATCAGAATCTCATTTAAAAGATTGACCCAGTATGGGGACTGACATTTGATTGGTCGAGAGGACGAAAGCGCAACAAATAGATGAACGGAACTTCTAATTGTTATGCAAATGAACCCCCTCTGAAGTTCGAGGTGTGAGTGTGAACACAGGGTGTGTCCCAATTACGCGCTACACACTATCACTGTGTATAAACTAAGTGCTTACAAACAAACACACACACACACACACACACACACACACACACACACACACACACACACACACACACACACACACACACACATTATGTACATCTTTATATTATGTATATTAGCAGTGTTTGTTTTGCAGGTAAATACCATAAAATATTAACATACTAGTATGTTGATATTTTAGCGTATTAACCTGCAAAACAAACATCATAACATACATCATAATAAACTAGGATCTAAAGGTTACTTTAGAGGAACTGAAAGGTGTTTTAATGCTTTCCACACCTCTCATGTCAACAACTGCATTTTAAATTATCCATCAGCACCATATTTAAATATCAACCAGTTTTAAGTCAGCATTGTGGACACTTACAACCAACAACAATGTATTAGTATTAAGTGTGCTATTAGGACAGAACCACAGATTAAAAAAAACAAATAGGTGACAATCAGATTTGCCACTGCAGGTGGGCTACCTGTTTCTAGGGAACATACCAACAATAGGTTAACTCGGTTTGAACGTAGTTGTGTTTGTACTGAAGCAGTTAGAGTGTGGATTGGAAGAGGAGTTTATGCTAGTCCACTGTTGCAGTGTTTGTGTGGGCCTTGTGTTGTGCTGTAAATCATTTCATATTGAGCATGAAGCGGTTGTTTATCTCTCAATGTCATACTTTTTCTCATGTCCACTTACTGCATCCTTCTGGCTCTTGGGGAGCTAATGTTTTTCACCAGACACATTCCAAGAGGCTATGCTAAAAGCACTGACAAGACACAACAGATTGATCCATTAGTGTGCGCCTGATAACAGTTTCTTGGCTGAACTCTGTGCCCACATTCCACTTGCTGAAGACCACTGAGTGAAAAATGGAGACCAGTGTGTTGTGAACAGGCCTTGAAGAGTGGGTGAAACCTAAAACACTGTAGTTTGACTCGTTTTTAGAACCCATTGAATAGAGTCATGTGAACGTGTTGGGTGTACAATGCCTTTCATATGTTTCAAAATGCAATTTCCGCTATTTATTCACATATCCCTTAATATTACCCATATCAATGTACAAATCTGAAAAGATACACCCAAGAGGATGCTTGTGTCTGTAGCTGCCCCAGTATGGTAAAGAGATGACTTGCGAGATGCTAACATTCTGTTGTGTGGTGTCTTTCTGCATGGATATCATTATAACAAGGAACACAATGGTCTCTGCCGACAAGACAGGGGTGAAATATGGACAATTTTAAACAAGATATTGTACTCATGTCTTCATTTGTCACAATCCCACTTTGTGCTCCGAGTTTACTCATCTGCTCCTATTAGATAGGGTTTCAAACACAGGCCACAAAAAGGCTGTGGTCCACATTCAGGGATACAATGAATAATGCTTGTAAAAAAAGGGGGGAAAAAAATGAGTGGGCCTTAGTCACAACCGAGTCACAGTCATGATACTTTCCAAGCCTCATGTTTCACTTGATAGGATAATTTATACTGTTCTATGACGGCCGTGTCCATATCATGCTACAAAAAGCCCCCTCTTTTTTAATGTTTACTAAATGACTATTCTGAGAAATTATACTGGAGCGCAAGTGCTATGTTATTGAACGACTGAGGCCTTTATCATGTACACATCCAAACTTCAGGTCAAATAATGTCAGCTATTGTGAATTTTTCATTTTTTTTACTTAGCTGTATTTATTGGTCTATTACAGAATTTGTAAAATTATCCTTTTTTATATATTATACAAATACTGGGTGAAGGTTCCTTAATGGCATACAAAGTACACAAATGAAATAGTTGCTGTGACATTTGACAGTGCAAGCCAAGACATAAGATGCAGATGAGAAATGAAGTGCAACATCATTTTACAGAACAAGTAAATAGTGCAACAAAAAAGCAATAAAGAAGGACATAGACAATGAGTGAGCAGTGACAAATGCTAAACTTAGAAGGGAATGTAAAAAAACATGGTGTGCATGGTGTACTTCGTTGTAGTTTATGTGCTTTTTAATGCAGCAGAAAAGCAGGATAGATATTTTCAGATCTCCCTGCTTTCTTCCAAGTGATGGGAATAACTTTCTTGAGCAAAGCTGCCCATGAGCACCAGAATGCAGAACAACTCTCCCACAAAACCTATTAGTTGTTGAGTTGAATCAAGTGGCCTAGAGTAGGAAAATTATCAGGCTGTCCTGAAGACTAGTCTTCAAAACAAGGCTTTTCAACTTTACTGAACTGGTTTTATCTTTACGAGAATGTATTTTGTACATATCACTGTAAATCTATGCTTTATAAATGAAATCCTTTTAGAGAAAGGATCCTTATAGCAATATCAAGTAAGGATGAGCAGACTTGGAGATCTTAATGGCAATGGAACTTGATTCCTTAAGATAATTGGCATACAGATCTTGGGCATGCCTTTTACCTGCACACACAGACACACAGACACAGACACAGACACAGACACAGACACACACACACACACACACACACACACACACACACACACACACA
>JBBPDC010000001.1:27452673-27463940 GCA_037974485.1 Hemigrammopetersius urotaenia
ACACACACACACACACACACACACACACACACACACACACACACACACACACACACACACACACACACACAGCACAGTGGAAAAGACAAACTGAAACTCTGAAAAAAGCTCCAATCAAGCTTGCTATCACATGATAAAGAAATATGCATCCTGTGCTCTCAGCGTCTGTCGCCCTCACCAGTACTTCAGTCAATTACAGAGTAGAGGCATGCTAGACATTACATCAATGGCACAAACAATCATCTAGTGTCTGCTCCCTTAAAGCAGGGTCAGCCGTGGAGGTGGATTAGGAAGATAGCAATCTTGATCACCACTGAGACACACCAGCAGGTCAGAATAGTGCAGAATTCAGCGTAACCAGATTTAACATTGGTACAAATGTGGTGGCACGGTTGCACACTATCATTGGGAGTGTGCTGACATCCACTCGGTGATGGACAAAGAGCATCACATGATAAGAAAGCACTCTTTATATAGTGAAGTGAGGAAAGGACGGTGCAAAAAGAGGAATCCTCATTTGGAGAGCCCCTAAGATGCCATTCACAGATCCGTTCATGGGTTCTTAGGTTCATGGGTTGTATTTCCATGCAAACAATGACACAATGTTTTTAAAGTGTTTAAAGGGGATTTTCAACAGGTCTCATAAATATCCAGACAAGCGGATACACAAGACGATCATGTTATGATTTATGTGTTAACCCTATTGCATTATGTAAAGTACTTTGTCACTCGATATGTTGACTCGGTGAATACACAACCTGAACAGACAGTGATACTTCAATGGCTCATGGGGGAGGGAAAGTATGTTTCAGGTACAATTCAGTCTTGTACTCCTAGGCAATTAAACTTTTGTAGACGGATGGCGGGGTGAGATTTAATACCTTCCTCCTTTATATGTATTGCATGCAGTCAGTGAGTCCTGCGTGACTCATTTCCACTGTGAAATTGTACTGAAGCCATTGCAAAACTCATCATTCTGGAACTGGCGATGATTAAGGCCATTGCTTATTTTTAATAACTTTTTCAGCTGGTTTTCTTTTGTGTTGGCTCATCTAAAAAAGTTTCATTAAACTTTGCTGTGTCTGTTAAAAAAACATGTATCCAGTGTTTTCTAATCCTTTAAACACAGCAGCAATCCTTTATACTGTGGGAAACTTGAATAATCAATGGACCAATTGAAATGCCCCAATGTTAATTATTTTTAAAACTCTTTAAACTGACTTGTATTAAAGGGGAAAAACTGCTTTCCTTCTCCAGTGATGATACATGCATCCTTGTTTTTTTAAAACAAGTATGGAACGTATGGGTGCGTTTTTCCTAATAGGGCTATATTTGCGGCAGGTCTTTAAATGTTTCCAGTGACAGTCAGTTTGCCCATGGAAAATCCTGAAATTCACATTGTTTATGAGAGGAGACAATTATCACTTAGATCTACATGCTGTCTAGCAATCTGCTGAATGCCACTGGTTACTGAAGGCCAAAGACCGAATGAAACTGCTGTCCTTTTTAACAATATTATTGCTGAACATAACAAATCATACGTAGTGACTGCAAGAAGGCTTTTCATTTAAATGAATTATTTATCATTCTGTTTTCAGAAGCTTGGAACGTTCAAACGGACATGTTCAACAAATGGCACGCTGAATACAGTCTTACAAACACTCAGGCCTGCTCTTCTGAAGAGGACTGCCTTCTGCAAACAGGTATAATACAACAAGGACTCATCAAATGGGACAATTTTCTGAAATATCTCCTTGAATATTTACTAAATATCCAGCTGAATTAATACATTTTAGCAGAAGCAAAAGAAACGAAACTCTGAACATAAAAAGAAAAAAACATTCTGTTTTCACTGTCTTCTTGTCCTGGTCTTTGTTGTAGTCAGGAATTTTACCTGATCATGGGTTTGAGCCAGCCAAGACACAGTATAAAACATACTTCAGAAGTTGCAGCAGCTCTGTTCTTCAGGACGGGAACTCTGCTCTCCTGCATTGGCACGGCACGAAGGGAGGAACGGCTTAAACTGAAGGAGAAGGCTGGACAAGTAATCTATTTCACCACGTTGGTTTAGCCACTGGACCTAAGCCGCAACTGTCAATGCATGTGTCATCGATCTCTGCGGCTTGTGCTCGGACTTACCAGCGGAATTTAGTGGATTTCAGAAATCGTTCCCAGATACTCATCAAGGGTTTAGCAAAGATGTTTAACAAGAAAACATCCACTGATGTTGCAGTCTGTTCATCTCTATCTTTGGTATACGTTTAAATATTTTCTGCTGAGAGTAGATTGTGTTAGAAACAGAATAGAGAGTTGAGTATGAGTCACATCATTTGGTGAGCAGTTCCTCATGCTGAAGCGTTTAAAGTCTCTAAAAGCTACATGACATGGGTGCATGTTTTTAATCCACTCATGGTGGAAGGGTATTTGCTAGGTGCTGTGCGACAAAATAAGAGAATGAGAAAAAGAAAACATTTTTTCAGCTTTACCACTCGTGTCATTATCAGCATTAAAACATAGAAGCTCAGATGGAGACACATGGAGATGCACTGATCAATTTAGATGGTAAATAAAGTAGCTATATGTGTGTATTTGTGTTGTAGACCAGTGGTTTCCAACCTTGGCCCTGGGGGACCTCTGCTCTTCACATTTTCCTAGCTCTGACAAACCCTTGTAAACCAAAGAAACATTTTATAATGAGTTGATTTGTTGGATCAGGTGTGCTGGGAGCAGGGAAAACACAAAAAGGGGGCTCCAGGGACAGGAATGGGAACCGATGTTGCAGCGACTGAGGCCCCTGATTCCTATCACCACCACTTTAAGTCAGTAAGTGTATCTATGATGGAGTGTTTCGCAACAAACCACCATAAATAACTGTTAACATCTGAACAATTGAAAGAAATTGGTGGAATCTGCTTGATTAAGCTAACATACACTATATGTACAAAATTACTATTTTTCAGGGTTTGGTCCAGGCCTCTTACATCCAGTGAAGGGTAATCTTAATGCTTCAGCAAACCAAGACATTTTGGACTATGCCATGCTTCCGCTTTTGTGGATACAGTTTGGGAAAAGCCTTTTTCCCAAAGCCTTTTTACCTCAACCTCACCCAACACCTTTGAGGTGAACTGGAACGAAGATTGCGAGCCAGACCATCTCATCCAACATCAGTGCCTGACCTCATAAATGCTCTACAGAATGAATGGGCACAGTGTCCACTGAAACACTACAAAATATTGTAGAAAGCCTTCAGAGACGAGTGGGAGCTGTTATAGCTACAAAGGCAGACCAACTCCATATTAAACTATGTATTTGAATGCAGTGTCCCTGTTGGTGTCTTGGTGTGGAGGTAGCTCAGTGGGTAGGATACTTGCCTCCAGACCAAGAAGTCATGGGTTCGAATCCTGCCTTCAGCAAACCACTACTGGGTCCCTGAGCAAGACCCTTAACCCCAGGTTGCTCCAGGGAGACTGTGCCCTGTAGTTAGGGAATGGAAGTTGCTTTGGATAAAAGCGTCTGCTAAATGTAAATGGTCAGGTGTTCAAATACCTTTGTCCAGATGGTGTGCTTATGGCTCTAAGCTTGCTGCTCTGAATGATAAATAACGTTTTAAAAAGACAAAGTGCCAGAATATGTTTTTCAGTTTGCTCAAGTTGGAAATTGTGGAAAACCAAGGGAAGACTACCCAAATATTCAGTGATTTACTAAACAGCTTTCAACAAGAAAAGAGTTGTTTTCTTTGTTTGTAGAATGTTTGTGTCTAGGTGGGAGCTAGACATTTTGTTCCCGTTAAATTGTGGCCAGAACTTCTCCTGTGGTTACACTTGGAAAGGATATTCTCTCATTCCATTACGGCTAGAACCAAGCACATTACACCAGGTTTTTATTTGTCTTATATTTGCATCTGCTGGGCTTTTCAGTGCGTTCCTTCCTCTAAAAGCCTGAGTAAACTACTCTTTATTTTAGTGAAGCAAAATGTGTAAATGGGTAATTGGAATGTGCTTTGGAAGCTTGTGTGTGGTATTGCCTCCTGATCCCTTTAAAAAAAAGGCAGTACATTGAAAGAGACATGCTAATGAGCACAGCATTCACAGCAACCATTCAACCTGGTTTTCCTGCCCGATTCTAATGATCATCTGTGCAGGAGCTTCAAAGCCAGAGAGGGTGAATAAGTGTGAGGATGCTCTCATGTGGATCATCCTGCGACAGGCTAAACACACACTGTGTTATAAGGACAGTCTTTCCTTCAGCTGGCTTTACCACAACGCACAGAAGCTACAGAGAGCATTGCACACATTCCACTCTAATTGTACACTTGTTGCCTTCAAAGGAAAGAAGCTGTAGTCTAGATTCAAGGAATCTGGGATACAACAATAAGCCACACATCCGTCCAGCCCAATCCCGCAGGCTATTTAAAGATACAGTAGGCTGTACTTTTTTGCCACTAAATGAAGCACCCACCCTTCCGCTACGCTACATATTGGAAACAGATGCTGTTGGTTGTGATGCTCAGCGAAATTTGCTGGATTCAGATTTTCTTTTCCCTTTTTGTGTGAACCAGCGGGCTGATTTCTAAATCCATGCTGAACAAAAGACTAACATGAGACTGAAGGATTGGAGAATGTGTTTCATCTTGACCAATCACTGACTGGGATATTGACATATTACACTCAGCAACATGCTTTGAAGGAAATTTTTGAAGTAAGTCACTTAGCATTTGAAGCCAGATCTAGAGGTGATACCACCTACAGGAAAGCGTAAAGGGATAATCCAATTTTTCAAATAAGGTTAAGGCATATAAGGTTAAAATGTAAACAATCAGATTGATCTGAACTAAGTTAAAACTGTTCAGAGTGGTGGCGATAGGATCCAGCTGTCCAAGTGTAACACCTCTAAAAGCTACTTCACAGAAAGATGTTACATGATATTAATACCTGGGACACTTTTTACAGTAGTTTTGAAATAAGGATTTAGCCTAAAAAGTACATTCATGACAGAAATGTACAAGCAGGGGATTGTAAGACATTTTTTTCCCTTCAGTTTTACCATAAAAACCCAGAAGACATGTATGCTCACTGGTCATTTTGGATAATAAATAAAATAGCCAAATTTGCATCATAGACATTATGACCCCTGGTTCCTATTCAGTAAGTTCTCTACTCTGAATGCTAATCAGTGATTTGACCAATTCCAAAAATGTTCAATATCCTATCTGGATATTTAAATAAGTATTAAAAATGATATTTTCTTCACTACATTCACAATGCATATACAGGTTTTATACAATTATGAATAAACATAAACTATCACATGGTCCTCAACTCATGTCATGCAAGCACCCGGATAAAAGGTCATGACCTGACAATCAGGAACTGGAAACTGCTGTACAACCTAACATTAGCTCTGATTTTCTCTCTCTCGTTGAAGATGACAGTCAAAGATAAATTAATTCCCTTTCTGTGGCCTCAGATTCGGAGCGTGTTTGATGTGCTCAGCTGTGTTGTGGGACTACTGTTCAGCCCGCCTCTGTAACTGAAGTAATTACTGCATCTGTTCTCCATTAAAAGACCTCCAACTTGATGTTTTGACAAGTTTATGGCCATTGAAACACAAGGATCTAAAAAGTTCATGGCAACATGTTTTGGCCAGCGAACAGCAATAGCAAATTAGAGGGCAACAGACAATTTGCTTATGCATAGGTTAACTCCAATTTAATTTGAAGCTTTGAAGCAAAAATGGGCGGCAAGCATTTCTGGTGTCTTGCTCAGCAACTTTGTGGCAAAAAAGCTAAAATAATCCTTATGAACCTCATTAAACCTGTCATTTTTTCAATCATCTTTTCATCACCTTGCTTCCCGAAAACACACACACACACACACACACACACACACACACACACACACACACACACACACACACACACACACACACACAAAATCTAACCAAAGTTCCAGAGTTTTTCAACAGGTAGCAGGCTGGCTATAGACCAGCACATTCCGCAACACAGTTTCACATTTAGCCCAGTTTGGTCCTGTAGCAAGAGGATGAAAGGGAAGAATTGAATGGTAGGCAAGGATATAATCACTGCTGGCAGAGCAGCAAGTGATGCAACACGTTTTCAGGATTTACTGGCATGTGGAGACACGTTTGATGCTAAAGTCTAGAAATAGATATTTTGTATTCTATATTCCATATGAGAGCATACTGTATCTGGCCTGTATCTAGCAACTAGCTCTCTGGCCGCACAGTATATATGATCTGGTGTACAATGTATTAACACTGTACTTGAGTCAAGGCACTATAATATATTATCGTTGTTGAAACAAAACCTTGTATCTCAAAAAAAGAGTCACTTTACAAGAGAAAGAAAAAACATCCTCAGCCTTCCGTCCGTAGGTAAGGTCCCCTTTAATATCCAAAGAGTAATGAATTGTTCCTCCCAAAAATTTACCTTCTACACATCTGAACAAAAACTTTCAAAAGTGTGTTGTGACTGGTTTTCATTATAAAATATATTTAAATATACAATTTTTATATACACATTTATGTCAGTGAAGTTAAGATAAAGAAGTCAGTTACTGCACTTAATTGTCTTAATTCATTAACATACATTTTTAAATAAAAATTGTGAATTAACTTAGCATTGTTGACTATTATCATGTATCACTGTGTCGATTTAATACAATATTATATACAGTATGTTTTTCTGAGCTAAAAGATGGTGGTGTAGGTTTTAGTGGCCATTAGAGAAAGACTTAAGCAGACACTGCAATGTCTGGTCAGCAGACACCAGAGCTCAAACCAGACTGAATGGTGCTGGTGAGAGGGTGGCATGGTAGTTCAGCATGTTTGTTTAAATACAATTATAGTAATTTAATTACATTTACTTATGTTAAAGGTAGGAATGTTTAACATACCAATTTAAATAGCTGTTCAGTGGCACATTTTGAATGTAACAGATCACTAATCTAAAACACTCATCATATGATGGGCTGGGGTGGGCAGTGATCCCCCAACAAAACTGAGATGAAGCCTAGGTTAATGTAGTGAGATTTTATTCTAAGTAATTTTGGACCATTTTATTGGCCCATTTGGCATGGCAAACTTGAAACAAATGGCCACAGGTATTTTTCTAATGAGAATAAAATGTAAATAAGTTTAAAAAAATGCATAATCTACCATAAACCATTGCTATTTTACTATTTTATCTCAAAAGGCACATTCACAAGTAAGTTTGGACAGTCCATGAAATGGCTATACTGTATTTGTATTGTAGAAATCACGACCCGTGGTTCCTCTCACCTGCGCTGTGAGGAAAGTCCTGCGGTAAGTTTATTACCAGTTCACATGTCACATGAAACCGCTCTGGTTGGTTTGAATGACAAAGAAACGCTGATGGATCTATTGATCTTTGAGTAAATGTTTCAGTCAGACGAGACAATAGTGTCTACAGCGACGTCAAACACTTCTTGAGATTCAAAAGAATCAGAGGTCTTTTGAAGACACTCAAGGCTGCACAGATCCAGAACACTCGGATTGAAAAACAGGTTTACGGTGTCTTTTTACCACTTCGCACCGTTACAGGACGCCCTTCTTGAATACAGTATTAAATAGGAACAGGGGAAAGTACAGCTTCTTCAATGGGTTCTGAACATGCAGCAGCTTGATCCATGCAAAAACCACTGTATACAATGTGACAGCCCATCTGCAGCACCCCCTTCTTCTTATTTCTCCAGTTTCTACTGTAAGAGAGGCAGGTGCTTGTGCCCTTAGGGGTTTGGGATGGCTGCCAGATTATTTTGTTTAGAAAGACAATAGGCCTGGTGAGGTTTCAGATTACTGAGGATGCAAAATAAAACACCCACTGTGTCCATAAAGAAAAACTGTTAACCAGACAATGCTGAGATTATGGGAGGTGTGCATGTTCCCAGCGGGTTGGTCACAGGTGGTTACATGAATAAAACGTCCTACTCTGTTGATGCATGTGCCACAGTCCTCTGCTCAGCAAGGAGACAAACCCCCAGAGCTTACACTGAGGTTCATAACCTCGTTCGGCCCTCTGTTCTTAAAGGGCCCATAACCTTTCAAATAAAACCTAGTTCATAAACATTTTAAGGCTTCAAAATGATTTTTGAATAATGCACAATAAAGGGTTGCCAATCGGATTTGAGATCGTTTACATACCAATCAAAAAGGCCCAGGAACAAAAACAGCCTGTTTAAATCCAGTGACTGAGGAGAGGTTAGAAGAGGTCATGTTTTAAAACACACACACACACACACACACACAAACCTCAGAGCTCAGAGCTAAAAATAAAACACAAGAAGAAATATAGTATATGGGCTCTTTAACCCTCCCACCAATCTGCACAGTGCTGGGTTTGGAAAGGTTTCTTGAAAATAACATTATTGAGTCAATGCATTGTCAAACCTGCGATTGCGATTAAAGACATAAGAGGATTAACCTTGGGTACCAACTGAAGCTTGATTGTTTAATTAAGGCCTTCTGGTTTTAACCTCTGACACTTCAAAACCTGCTTTTGTGAAGAGAATTTTCTGTTACAGTTTTTTTCTTTGTGGGCGGTGAAACTGTTGCATGTTGTGACCGTATTAGCAAGTTACTTTACACTGAGTCACAGACTCTACTGTGGCCTTTGGAAAACCTTTAAAGGATGTTCTGCGGAACGCCAGATAAAATAGGCTGGCTTGATAAAGCATGCCATATGCTGTGGTCATGATTAAGCATGTCCAATTGGTGCTAATAATAAAGACGGGTAGTTATTTCCTTTTTCTCTGGTACATCCATTATGGTAAGAGCTGTGCGGGTAACATCATAGACTTTAAACACACACTTTAATCTTTAAACACACAGGGGCATCAGTCCAGAAGACAGCTTTTCATTATCAACTTTCATTTTCACATCTAGAAAATGACTTTTGAGAGTTTGTGAGCAGACAAAAAACAAATCTTAATGTTTCACAGTATTTAATTCATCATGGGCAGCATTTTATTGTACATGGTTGAGAGTCATTGGCTGTTGAGATGGTTTTTAGATGCTGAACAATGCTGCCCTCTTCTGTACAAAAGCAGGTTGATGGAAGAGGGCCTATTCCACATCACATTTTTTGTCCAATATCTGCATTTTTTGGGATGTATGGTGTCTCTAACATGAGCATAGACGGTTGTTTTGATGTATAAAATGAGACAGAAACATTTGAGTGATTTCAGTAATCTCATGAAGATCCTTATATGTGAAACTCATGTCTTAGAATGCGTGCAAAATTAAAGCTGTCAGCATAATAGATCTGTTTAAAAGGAAGAGTCACACAAGCTCTTATTATTGTTGATTATTGTAGGTTCACCTGAGTCCAGGCCCTCCTGTTGTCCTTTGGGCAGGTTCTTTTAGCTGTGCATTTGTGCGATGATTAGGAAAGGCGGAAAGAATTTCAATGTCGTGCCTTATGCTCATAGAGACATCAGAGAAACTAAGAGCCTCAGTTGAGTCACACAGGAATTCTCCATTAAGCGCTCTATCATTAGATTACTCAGGTAGCAGCGAGGTCACGCATTACCGATGACTTTTACAGATCTGGCCGCACAATGAGGAGCGACCATGTGACAAGCTGGTTTTGACGTCGCAGCAGCAGAGGGTTTTAGAATACAATGCTGTTTAACACCGCTAACACACCCTCTGATAGCAAATTTAGTTTATACTATTCATAATTGAGGCTTTAATGTTTATATTCTTAGAACGTCAAATTCAACAAAACTGCCTCATTGCTTAATCAACATCAAGAATGACACGAGGAGTATGCAAACAACTAATCACAATAACAAGCCTTTATACAGTCTAAGAAACTCTTGCACGCACACTATATGCACATAGATGGATTATCCAGTTTAATGTGTTTCGGTATTTTGTATAGCTATGATCATTCCATTATGTTGTGTCTTGTGAAAGTGTCATAATGCATCTATAGATAATTGTGTATTATATATTTAAAAGAAAAGCAATAATAAATAGCCAATAACACACATTGAGATCAAATTACTTAAAACAAGTTTCAAAATCTAGATATAAGATCTAACAGCCTCAAAATGTGAAATATTAATTACATTGACCAGATTATGGCTTGTGCCAAAAATAAAATGCTTGCAGTTTTGCTATTGCCTCAAACATGGCTTAGGCAATCATATCAGTTTCCTGAACATTTTATGGAAACAAATACAGCCGGTATTGTCACCAAGTAGAATGCAATACTCTCTTGCTGAAGTGTTTCCATTTGTGAAGACATATTGTATTGTAGAAGTCTCTTATAGCTGCAGGCTATCAGTTAGAAATGTAGGAGTAGTCATGGAGCGGATACTGGGCTGGGTGAACAACTGAGAACACTTACAGTCTGACTCACCAGCTCTAATGAACAGTTCTGCCATCTGCACACCCTGTCCTATACTCACCATGCGCACCATGACACACACCAACAGTGAGATGCAAATCTAAACCACTCATACGCACTAGTCACAGTATATTGTACCTGTCAAATCAGACTGGACACAGCAGAAAAAGATCATCACTCGCAGAAGGTGTGGAAATGTTCAGCAGAAAGCCTGATGCTTCTGAAAACGTGATTAATCACAACAGTAGCATCTTCTTTGGTTGTTTACAGGACATATTAAACAGTTTCTGACTGTACGTCTGTGTGAATGTGGCTCATTCTCTCAACAGCAGCATTATCAAAGGCACTGGCCCAGATTTCCAGGAACCTTCTTCCTCTTCTCAGCATAAAAAAGGACACTGATGTTCCGCCAATTTACGCTTCGCAAACCAGCTTTACCCAAATCAATTCTTCACATCTCCATGCTGGGGGAAAGTCATTCCTTTTGTAATACAACAACAACAACAAAAGGCATCTTTCTAAGGCAACTTGTTAACTTTCTTGTTAACTTTCTAAGAAGGAAGGCTTTTAAGATGAGAGGTCAACATACATTCCTATCTTTGCATGTTAATATCAGTACTTTCATATACTAAAAGAATTTGGCAAAACACCAACAATTTTTATCAGAGAATGAAACGCATGAAATACATGTTTTTTATAGCAAACAGTTATTCTATACAGACATTAAGATAACATTTTTAGATAACCAAAAGAATATGGGCGATATAACATAACAGTATAAAATATAAAAAGTACACTATACAAGTATCAGAAAAATAAAAGTTTGTGTGACTATATATATATATATATATATATATATATATATATATATTTT
>JBBPDC010000001.1:27478220-27488477 GCA_037974485.1 Hemigrammopetersius urotaenia
AGATCTTTAAGTCCATCTCATGAAAAATCGGAGCAGAAACAAAGGTGTTGCGTTTATATTTTTGTTGAGTGTACTTATAAGCACATATTCACTGTGTACATGCATACAACTTGCCCAAGCCTACATCTTGTCTTACTTTTAAATGTGCAATTTAGTCTTACTTACAGTTTACACACATCTATGTATATATTTACTATACAGATGTGCATATTTATACCCCTAGATTTTATACTGTACTGTACATTTTTATTTTTTAGACTGTATGTTTGAATATTTTATTGTATACAGTGCTATGACAGTATTTTATTTTATTCTATAGTTTTTCTTAATGTCCACTGTCTGCCATGAGCAAACAAATAAAGGTTTATCTTATCTTAAAATATTAGAACTAGAATTCCATGCACTGGAGTTTTTAAAAGAAAATTTGCAAATAGCAGTTGCAAAAAACTGAACATGGATCTTTGCTGACTTACTTAAGCAAATACATTTGGAAACTGCCTCATTTGTAAATATCAATATCTTACTTTATAGTCTGCCAGTCAACAGTGAGTGTTAGGGGTGAACTTCTGTTAGCGATGAAGGTTCGACCACGGCATTCCTTTTGCAGACACTGAAGAAAAAAAGACAAGAATTATGGCTTAAATTTAAATGCTTAAACTTAAATTAAACAACTGCATCACTTGTTTGTAGCTTGTTTTTACTATGTAATACAGAACAGAAAATGTTAAACGAATAAAAACAGAAAGACATCTCAGCTTAACCCCTGTCTATTCCTACCAGTATGTTGTGAAAAAGAAAACTGTCCACATAAAAGAAGGTGGAAAAAAATCTTTCTAAAAAGCATTGAAACCTGGAGAAATATTTAATGTCTAATGAAAGGGGTTTTTTTTATAAACAACATGGTACATTTTCCTATTTCTGTGTCTACATTTTATCATTTTATATCATAAATAAATGTTTTTCTCATAATGATTCATGCATCACGTGTTTATTTATGATTAAAGACCAGACTAATGTAAATATAACAAGTTCAGATCTCTAGTGAGTGGCTTGGTGCACAGCACCTAGGTGGCAATTTAAAATGAAAAGGCAGATTCTTCACTTACAGCATAATGTTTCTACATTTAGAATCAAGGGCAGAAATTCCCAAATATATTTTACCTTAGTGGGTGTAGTATATTTCCCATCAGGCAGAGCCAGACTCTGAGTGTCTCCACAGCTGTTACAGATAAAAGCTATTTTGCTGCAAAGAGGTTTGATGTTGCTCACTCTCACCACAGTCCCTCTAATGGCCACAAATTTTCCATATAAATTGGCCCTGAGCATCTTCAGTGTGGTCAATGGCTCATAGTTATAAATCCTAAATGAAAAATAAAAAGATGATTGCCACATTACCACCAAACTGGTCTCTACCCTTCCTAATGCTTTCATTTAGGTATACACTTCATGCATCAAAACCAAGGATCTCTACCCACAAAAGAAGTCAAGAAAACATAAAAAGGTGCAGCATTACAAATACCACATGATTTACTAGATATTTCGCTGTAACGATAACTATTTTGACAATATCATATACACTACAAGAACATCCCACCTAGCACTTATATGTGGTATGTTGATAATAGGAGTAGCGTCAGTAGGCAGCCCCTCCTGGACTTGTAGCTCATCAGCATGCCTTTCCAGATCCTTTGTCAGCACCTGTAACATCGAAAAACAAAGGAGGATTATGAATAACTAATTGACTGACCTTTTTGGAAGACATTCTAATGCCTTCCAAAAAGGTCAGTAGAGATGTCTCCTGCATGTTTGCTAATCACTGATAGGAGTCATTGATAATGGTCAAACAACCACCTGATGAATGGCTAAGCCCAAGCAGTCAAGCATCTTTTCAGGCATGTCTCTGAGCTCTCGAGCAAGATCAGGAAGAGCTGCAGAAATTTGTTTGCTCAAGAGAAGGTCTTTGTAGTCCACCAAAATGCTCCCTTTTCTTTCAATTTCATCCTGAAGTACAAAGTAAATGTTTATCTATGACATCTTTATACATGTTGAAGAAATAAAGACTACATTTAATGTGTACCTTATCATACAGATCAATTTGTGATGTAAAGTATTCCTCAAATGCCTTTATCTTCTCAACATAAGTTGCAGATTCAACAAAACCTTTAAAAATAACAAAAACGATGCAAAATTGAAGCATGATACAAAACAAAAACCAACTTTGCCAAAAACAGAGTGATACTCAAATTACTGTCAAATAACATGAAAATATTTTAAACAACAATTATGTTTGATCCAGATTTAGGAAACTGGGTCAAAACATAATGCAGAACATACAAACCTTCAGAAAAGTAGAGCCTCCATCCTTTGTATGGACATGCAATATCAAGTGTTGTTTGAGTTACATGGGGAACTGGTGAAGCAAACTCTGCACCTGTACACAGAATACAGGGACTAATATGTGAAACAATGCCTGCCACAAAGCTACAAACCCCAGGCCCTGTATGAGTATTAACATAGCTTCTTCAAATCCAAAGTGTCACCATGCTGCGTGTTGTTAGATGAATGGCTGCTGCCTCCTCTTCCCCAAGGACGACCCCTCCATCCTCTTCCCCTTCCTCCATTCCAGCCTCCTCCTCGCCAAGCAGCTCTTCCACCATGATCGGAGGCTTTTCCACCTCTCCATGACCCAGAACCACCTCCACCCTTCCATGAACCAGAACCACCACCTCCCCTCCAGGAACCAGAACCACCTGCGCCCCTCCAGGAACCTCTTGAAGCTCCCTGTCCATTCATGTCATATGTCACACTTCTTTTTCAACTGTTAGGCAGAAAGGAACAAAACATCTCAGTCTATTTATTAACAGATGTACAGTTCAGTATGCATAGGCTTTGAGGTAATGTTTCATGACATGTGATTTGGTTCTATTGGTTTCAAAACCATCTTCACCTTCTGCATGTAAGCTAACTATCAAACATTTCAAAATATATTGGGATTAGGAAACTTGAATGTCAAATATTTATATTTTCCATTACTCCATTTGCTCCTAAATGTATTGTTAATAACAGAATTTGCGCACCACAATGGAGCCTATATATTCTTAGCAATCACCCCATCGTAAACACATTAAGCCCTTTTTAGAGGGACACGAGTAGAGAAGATACACGGGACAAAGAGCAGTTTACACAGTCATGTAAGTGGGCATTTCATTCTTCACACTAAATACACTATGGAGAAAAGTATTGGGATACCTGACCATTACACCAGAAGGGACTTTAATGACTTTCCTTTCAAATACATAGAATTTAAGATGGAGCTGGCTCCCCACTTTGAAGCCATACCAGTTTTTGTCCCTCACTGGAAGTAAGGGGTCAAGCACACACTGAAAAACCGGTCTCCCAATGCTTCTGTCCATATAAAAACATTCTTTCAAAAAAGCAAAATCGGAGAAATCAGAAAAGACAACAGACAACGGTACTACTGTCAACCTGTTAGTTATTAACAGGTTGTTATTACAGTGAGGGACACTAAATCAACACTGGGCTCAGAAAACATGCTACTGTTTAGCTAGCGACTTAACAATTTAAAATAAGCAAAATAGCCTGCCTACATACCACCTTAATCAATGTCTTCAAGTAAAACAGACAGAGATATTAAAATATGCGTGGCTGGACTCCTCTCCCTTATTTGTCAACAAACTCTTCTTAGAAGCTTCAGTCAAAACTGCCGCCTTTACTCCAACACGCATGCGCGGTGTACACATATCAACTCTCGCGATAATCTGCTGCACAGCGGAACGTTCTCTGAACTTTTTGTCCATAGGAGAGGACAAAAGAGGACAAAAAAATTTGGGGGACAACTCCATATTAAAATGTATTTGAACGCAATATAATTAAAGTCCCAGTTGGTTTAATAGTCTGCCATACCAATATTTTGCCGATATAGTGTACTTTTAGACGTAAGATGTTAGATAACTTATGATATTATCCCATGTTTGAAATGAAATACTCTTGAAAATCTGTGGACAAATGTATTGGGACACACCTTCTAATTTCAGTGAAGGGCAATAATCTTAATGCTTACCAAGACATTTCGGGCGTGCTTCTAACCTTGTGGATACAGTGTGAAGAAGAACCTTTTCTATTCCAGCACGACTGTGGCCCAGTGCACAAACCAAACTCCATAAAGATATGGCTAGATGAGTCTGGTGTGGAAGAACTTGACTCGCCACCACATCGCTATGCCCTCAACGCCAGCCAACACTTTCATATATATATGTATATTCAAGGGTAGGCCCTGTGCATGTAATAGAGGAATTATTGGTTTTAAAAATTCTAAATGGAGGCCTGTCAGAGGGTGGCGCACGTCGGCCTGCAGGGCCTTTTTTTACCTACCCGTATTCATACAAACCCCGCCCCTCGCATGGTAACAATCTCGAACTACTGCTGACGAGCACGACTAACAGCCAATCACAGCTCGTGACGTAGGACATGCTGACCAAACACATCAAAACGGAGGCGGGATTTGACTAATAACGGGTGTGGAAAAACACGCAGGAAGCTTTCCTCAGCACCACAGCAGAGGGACCACGGACATCATCATCTATATATCATTTTAGGTCAGGTCCAGCCTGCCTGCTGTTTTGCACACTAACCAGGAACCTGCATAGAGAAAAACAAGCATGGATAATTCCGGCAAGGAGAAGGAGGCCATGCAGTTGATGGCTGAAGCAGACAAAAAAGTCAAGTCGTCAGGGTCGTTTCTCGGAGGGATGTTTGGGTAAGCTTGATGTCGCGAGCTAGCCATGGTGCTAAAATTGATGCTACGATGATGATGGTGATTCGACATTCATTTAATCATGGACATCGCATCGCATCTATCTTTAGTTCCCTTTCCAGAAACAGCACCACGTCTGTGATGAAATGTCATTGTCTGTGCTGTCTTAAAAACAACACAATGTTCTGGTGCAGCATCTGTCAATGTCATATGGCCATATCTGCCATACAAGTGTATGATAAGTATAAGCAATGTGGACTACATATCTAGTGCTTGGCCCTGTATGTTTTAGAGCATGAAATACACATAATAGCAATAATGTCTCCCAGTTTGTGAAATCCAGACTCCCTTTTCTTGCAGGGGCAACCACAAGGTGGAGGATGCATGTGAGATGTATGCAAGGGCTGCCAACATGTTCAAAATGGCCAAGAACTGGAGTGGTATGCATAACACCGAAGCCTCCTATGCATATGTAATTTCTCTGTTGTCATAGACTGTTATCCTGATGGTTTTTATCATCTAGCCGCAGGGAATGCTTTCTGCCAGGCCGCAAGACTTCATATGCAAATGCAGAACAAGCTGGACGCTGCCACCAGCTTCGTTGATGCTGGCAATGCTTACAAGAAGGCAGATCCTCAAGGTAAGGAAATCAGATTTATTCTTCCATGTACCTTGCTGATTGGGTTTGCATGCTACATACATTATATCGAACAAAAAAAATGTTCCAGTTAATGTGATTTCAGGCAGTAATATCTGGAAATCTATAGTACTCACTCCTTATCTGTATAGTAGTTCTTACCCATCCGTGAGATTATATTTCAGCACCAAAAGGCATGAAACGGAGGCCTACCGTGGATATATCTTTTTTATATATATTGCACTCTCTATTTTAAGTTGCATGGTGATCAGCAAAACACTGTTGAATTGTTGCTGTACGTTGTCTCCCAGTGTTTAAATGCAATTTCTCAGTTTTACAGTCACTAACAATTTGATCTATTCTTTCTTAATGCATCAAATAGAGGCTATCAACTGCTTAAATGCAGCCATCGACATATATACAGACATGGTAAGACAAAAGCAGGTGTAAGTGGTTAGAACACTCTTTTCTTGTCCAGAAATCACACCGAACTTTGTGCTTTTTGTAAGCGTCACTCTTTTTGTTCACAGGGGCGGTTCACAATTGCTGCCAAACACCACATGACTATTGCAGAGGTGTACGAGTCCGAGCTGGTGGATATTGAAAAGGTGGGATCTGCTTACAATTTGTTTTACTAATTTTGCAAGTAACTCTTAGACAAGGAACTGTATTATACAGTACCTGAACACTTGGGTATAATAAAGGCTATTTAAACGAATAGCCTTTAGCTAGAGACTTTTACAAAGGAGACCGGGGTTTGACCTAAACACTTTGGGGTAATATGATGGCTATTTAAATTAAAACATCAGCCTTATAAGATCTCTATATGCCCTACATTCCTTACGAGTGAGGACCCACAAACATCCTGTGAACTGATATCATATCATTTGATATCATTTCCATTCTTTAGAACCCAGTTTTACAGACATAAATGAACTGCTTTAATGAAAGTAGAACTGCAGTGACATCGTCCAGTACATAATATAGTTTAGTATTGCTATTGTATTGTATGCCCAACTTTGTATTTTTGTAGCGTCGCTGAAGGTGCTGTCAGGGGTCACTGAAGGTCAATGACAATTCAGCAATGAAGAACCTGCTTTTTATGATGGTTGGCAACAAACTTTTAATAACAAGAGATGAATAAAGTCTGTATAAAACTTTCATCTATCCTGAAAAGATAAGATAACCCATTATTAGTGAAAGTGACCATTCTGTAAACACACCACAGCCTATACAGCACAAACTTCGTCGTCTGTATTTAACCCATTCAGTGAGAGAGCATGCAGCCAGGAACACGGCGCCCAGGTAGTGAACAGACCCTGGCTCAGGGTACCTCAGAGGTGCTTGGCAGTTTTAGGAATCAACAAATTCTCGACCACAGGGTCAACATCCTAATCATTAGGCTACCAGCTGCCCAAAAAATTATTAGTCCCAGGGGTGGGAAATTTGCATTTTAACACGAGATTCATAGGTTCATAATTGATCATCAGATTTGTGGCTGAAGGTTTAACAGAACAGTGCGGCTCACTGTCAGCCAATTCAAAAATTGCCTACTGACTTTTCTTAATCTTTGGATTTAGGCGATTGCCCATTACGAACAGGCAGCCGACTATTACAAAGGAGAGGAATCTAACAGGTATTTCTTTTTCTTACCTATTTTTTACAGCGAAAAATATTTGTGATCAAGCTTTGTTGTTTAGTGTTTTTAATTTGGTACATTTCTATATATTACTATCTCTGTGCTGGTTGCATGGCTGCTTGAACAGCTTGTGGTCACCGCTCAGTTATCATCATCATTTAAACATTCTACACCAAATGTCATTTATTATTTGTTTTTTAAAAATATTTAATTATTTGTATTCGAAAATTATAATTAGAAAACTACTGGTTATAACCAATAGAGTATATTTCACATACATTTCTTCTTCTAAATCAAATCATTACAAAATAATAATAAAACAGGGTTTACTGTTTTCTTTCAGCCATTGCATGTTAGGCATTTAGTCTGAGGCCCTAAATAACATTTCAGATTCGAAACCCTGAATTTGACAGACATGCGCATGCTTGCATGTGCCTAGTAAAACATGAAGATTTGTCTTCTTTCAGCTCTGCCAACAAATGTCTCCTCAAAGTTGGGTTTTACTGCGCTCAGCTTGAACAGTACCCGAAAGCTATTGAAATCTTTGAACAGGTTTGTATGCCAGCTTCACACATATCATAGCCCTTAGCAGGAAAATCAATTAGATTCATTATAATCAAACATTTCTTCCCTCATAGGTTGCAACAAGTACAATGGATAACCCCCTCCTGAAATACAATGCAAAAGAGTATTTCTGGAAAGCTTCACTGTGCCACTTCATCGTGGATGAATTAAATGCAAAGGTCAGTGCCTTTTCAAGCCAACGTAGCTCACCGCCCTGATCTATATTCATTTTTAGTGCATCAATGATATTTAAAGCCTCTGGGAGTTATTTCATCATGTTATATATGCCAAATCATATCCCTCACTTCATAAATGATTGTTTAAATGTGTTAAGAGTGATGTATGTATAACTCTCTAAAACTGAAACCATTCGCTTTTTACAGCTGGCCATAGAGAAGTATGAAAGTATGTTTCCAGCATTTTCGGACTCTAGAGAATGTAAACTTTTGAAAGTAAGTAAAATTGATGCACTTTTTATTTTTACGAGGGATGCACAATTAAAATGCGCAGACCTAAACATGAACAGCCAATCAGAGAATGAATTATTGTCATCTTGGCTGATCTCATTTCAATTATTTTACAATAAATGTTCAATAGTCAGTTGCTCTTTACTTTCAATGGAGCACTTAATTCGATTCATTTTTTAATATGTATCTCTTATTTAAGAATTTAAAATGCCAGTTTGGCCTGTTATAATAATACTAATCAAAAGTATTAAAAATGTGCTGGTGTGCTTCATGTGTTATGGTTGTGGACATAGTGTGAATGCAGTCGTCCAGAAATTGGAATATATTCATGATTGTTGCATCCCTGTATTTGTGCAGTGCTTTTTAATTATATTTTACTAGGGCGTGCTGTGCTCAATTTTTAAATTCACATTTCTTTGTGTAGAAACTACTGGAAGCGCATGAGGAGCAAAACAGTGAAGCATTCACTGAGGCTGTGAGTGTGACTTAAATCTGGATGTATATGACTCTTCTCCCGTTTGTAATTTGAATGGATCTTATCTGCCAATGTTGAGTTGTTTACCTTTTCCCACTAACTCAGGTAAAGGAGTTTGACTCGATCTCTCGCCTGGACCAATGGCAGACCACGATGCTGCTGCGTATCAAGAAGACTATCCAGGGAGATGGTGGTGATCTGAAGTGAGATGCCAGTAATGCTGGCACACATCCCCCTATCATTCTTATAGTTTCTGTGTGACAATCTGGTCAAACACTTCTAGTAATGATAGCTCCAACATGTGCCCCAATGCCAGCCTTTTAGATATCTGCCAGTTCATGGGCAGATAGTTCAGTAATAAGACTGGCATTCAGGATACTAGAGTTACATACTATGTCAATATTGTCAATATTACAGAGGTTATCCTATTTAATGGCTAGTGTTTTCCTCTATCCCTTTAACCCAGCACATAGTGCATCTTAACCACCTTCTCTGTTCAAACTTTTCACTTGGTGTGTGGCATGAAAACTCTAGCAGAGCTTCAAATCTGCCAGATGTTCACCTTGATGTTGTCACTGTCATTGTCCTGCATGATAATGGTTAAGTGTGTCAAAGTGTGGCCTCATGGTTGTGCAATTAATTTTAGAAATCAGAGCGATTTCATAAATTTTCAGCTTCCATTGAAAATTTATACTGCCTTTACTTTTCTTATATCATTATAGTGCCATTTTGTCTCATCTGTTGCCTATACACATGGTCTGCCAGTGTCTAAAGTATTTTCTGTAGATTATGTGTTACATCACTGGAACATGGTTAAGTGTATTGGTATTGCTGAAATGAGTTCCTTGATCAAAACGAGTCATCACACTACTATTCGGATTGGCATTTAAATATATTTTGATGGTTTGTTTGTTTACTATATTATTTTATCAATGTCTAAACTGTACTTCACTTTCTTTAATGAAGAATGATATTGTCAGGCCTGTTATTTTGGTCATCCACGTTATTTATTATGATTTTATTTCTGTGGATATATCTTGGACACAGTGTTAAGTTAAGAGGTGTGCAGACAGTACCTTCAGTCTCATTGTGGAATGTCACACCTGAAGCATGTTGTGTCCAGTGTGTTTCAAAACCTTTAAAAATATGTCAGGGAACAGGTACATGGGGAGAACACGTGGTGGTTTCTTAATGAGGCCCTGTATCAGATGATAAACGTGTTATATTGTGTCCTACTCAATAAATATTAATGGAAAATTAACCCTCTTGGTCTAGATGCTTTATTTACATGTACACTATATGGACAAAAGTATTGGGACACACCTGTTTTTCAGGATTTTATCCAGTCCCCTTACTTCCAGTAAAGGGCCACCTTACTGCTTCGGCAAACCAAGACGTTTTGGATGACGCTATGCTTCCAACTTTGTTCACACTTTCTGGAAGGCCCATTCCAGCATGACTGCGCCCCAGTGCTAAAAGCAAACTCCATAAAGACGTGGCTGGATGAGTTCAGTGTGGAAGAACATGACTGGTCCACACAGAGCCCTGACCTCAAACCCATCCAACCATACCTGTCAAGTTTTGGATTTGAAAATAAGGGAAATTTTCCGGTGCCCGCCGCAAACAGTCCCACCACCCCAACCAAGCTCCAGTATCCCTTACATTTTAAGACAGGTGACAAGAAAGCTAATCATTCCACAT
>JBBPDC010000001.1:27504039-27514569 GCA_037974485.1 Hemigrammopetersius urotaenia
TCACTGGGCAGTTTCTTCATCTTCTGTGCTGCTATTATAGATTGTTCCTTTTGCTATTTTTTTCTGGCTAAGAACTTTCTATAATTTAAATTATGTTTACATTTATTTAAGATTTAAATTATTCAGATTTTCAACAATGTTCAATGGTTCAAATGTTTTATGGGAGGCATTAAATGCTCTGTTAAAGTAAATTCATTTAAAAAAACATGTTGGAAGTATTGCATTTCATTTCAGCACTATATATACTTGCTCAAAAAATAAAGGGAACACTTAAACAACACAATGTAACTTCAATCACACATTCAGTTATATACATTTATATATATAGATCGTAATGAATGAAGCTTAATACACACTGAATAAACCATTCAGAAGCGTCTAATTAGGCCTTTATTGAGCAAAGAACTCCCAATATGTGTTCCTTAAAATAAAGTGTTAAACACTTCTGTTGAATTAAGTGGGTGTTTACAGATGTTTGAAGCACCTCTGTGGAGTTTGCGAGTTAATATCAAACAGCTCAGCCCGAGCTTGATGAAAAGAAAGCATACTTTGTTGGATTTGAAAACTGACAGCTCAGCACATCTTAGATGATTTTTGGATGCGGCTGATGCATTTGCATGCTCCAGCTACATTTTCTTTTCAGACTGGTTCAGCTCTCTCATCTGGATCACTGCTCCCTAAACTCAAACTCCAGTGTGGTAGTCATACATATGTATGTTTGACATTTCGATGTCAACGAGCATAGCCAGACTGGAAAGACACAAATGTTTCTCATAGATTTCTGCATTTTTCTGTGTTTGATTCAAATTTACATTGCAGTCCAGTAGGCAGTTGTTTATTATGGAATGTTACGTGAACTATTAAGTTTCATGATACAGTCACCTCTGTAAGCCCTGTACCGGCACAGAAAGGGTTACATCTGTGAGAGTGAAGTGCACTGTCTGTGAACTGGTCTAATAACCTCTCTGTGCCCTGCACTCTGTCTGACCCCGCCATGATTCAGGGCTGGTAACCATGCGTGAAGTAACATGATTTCTTAATGAAACATTTAAGATGGTTTGGGACCCCCTTTTGCCATTTAAAGTGGAGTGAGGCTCTCTCCCTTTTCACTTTGGCACTATTGAATGAGACATTCTCAGTGTTCTACGAACCTGCTCCACCGCGATAAAAAAGATCAAATGCAGTTCTGTGATGCAGAGGATCATTTTTATTTTTCCCCCCAAGAATGTTGATGGTAGTCAGGCTGTAAGGATTGCTTTATTTTAGATAGTTTATTTAAATTAAGTGACATTGCATTTTGCTATTGTACTGGCATTGGAAAGTGGGATTTTTTTTCTACAAAGATAGCCTCTCTAAAACTTGACATGTGAATGGGAGTATTTGAAGGTAATGTAAAAGATTGTTGAAGCCGCTGAAGCTTTGGCAGCGCTACCGAGACAGATCTGCTGTCTTGTCTTTCCCCATTACTTGCTGTGTGCCTAAGTGGCTGTGGCAGGGCAACTGGAGGATTGGCATTATTTCAGAAGTTTCCTGCTGATCAAGGTTGCCAGGTGTAAGTTCACAGATTAGATGTGCAGTCACAAACAAAGACTTCCAACGCTGGCACCTCTTGAATAGTGGATTTTTTTTTCTTCTTCTGGAAAGCTGCAGCTCTTTGCCTACAGGTATTTAAATTTTTTCTCTTTGAAGCTCTATCTTTAGACATTATTCACTGCTTAACCTGTTAGTGTGTATCTTAACAGCTATGGCTTCATCTTGCTCAGTTCCTCTCAGTTTCTTGCTTCAGGCCTGTTAGTAAAAAAATACAAAACATGGTTTCTGAGCTCCTATGGGCTTGCAGAATTGTTCGCAGAGTAATGGCCGATGCATAAGGTCACTTTCCCTGGTCTGCTGGAATAAAGTCAAGGGCCAACAGACGAATAGAAAATGATTTATAACATTGAGCCCTTAGCTTTAAATATATCTGCAAAGTTTAGGTTTTTTTCTATTTCAAGGCAATAACACAGGGCTAAGCCTCTGAGACGATGCCAGGGGTGATCTGGGCCAGGGTGAGCCGTGAGTGCCTTCGCAGCCCAAGCGCTCGCCCTGACCTGAGCTCACAGTAGCGTGTAAATAGTGGCTTCATGAGCTCTCAGATCGGATTACGGCTGAAGAGCACGGCACTGGCACGCATTAATGAGAATGTCTACTATGTAAATCATCAGCAATGACCCTGACCAGTGTTTTATTATGCTTGCATGGCTCACTGCACAGGGAAAACACTGGCCATAACACAGAAAACTGAGAAACATACCACCCAGTCTCAAATCCATATGATCCATATAAGGTCCATATTCAAAAAGCAAGCTGAAGAAGTAGCCCTTATTGGATTCCCTGTTTTCGTTATGTATCCATATCTGTTTAGGATTAACTCTGTCTTCAGTGTTTTGGGGGAGTTTCAGCTTGCTGCTTTTTGATATAAGCTTCCAGTCAGAACAGAGCCCATTTGAGTTGGTTTGAATATATCTTGAAGAATTCTGCTAAATAAAAATGGTCATGATAAAAATAATTGTGACCATTTTACAAGTGTACCTCAGTAAATAATGAAACATAAACAATATAGGACATAAGGTAAGATAAATGAGATAAGAGAAACCTTGGGAATTTACATACTGTGAAATATGTAGTTTTGCTTAAAATGACTGTTCAATCTGACCTGTTTTACAATCCGACCTGGACAGTGTAAACTGTGTAAAGCTTAAATGAGAGCTGTGTTTTTTAATCAGCCTGCTGTGTTGTGAAATCTATAACCCTTCTGATCATATTTTGCCTGATCATCAAAAATACTGCATGGACCAAGAAATAGCAGCACCGTTAGTTTATTTTATTGCCTAATGTACTGATAGGTGGTCAATAGCCTGATAAGTGCATTATGTTCCTACAGGATCTCACTGCTGCAGCCGCGCAGCAGAGGCTCTTTGCTGACTAGAATGTTGATTAAAGCTGACATTGTGATAATAATGCTTTTCTGGCCGGCCAGCTGGACAGGTGTTGCTGACGGTATAGTGTCTGCCAGAGAGCCAGGCTTTTTTTCCATTTTATTCCCTTATGTTTGCCACAGTGATCTCAGTACTTGTGTTCTAATGCTATAATGTTAGTTCTCAGTGGCCAGCCTGCATATCAACTTTCAGAGAATGCTTTGATAAATCATGAGAAGAAGTATAGACACTAGAGAATATATAACCTATAATACACAACATGCAAAAAGGATGCCAAGAAATGATGAATGTAATAGCTTTTCCAATGGGAATTGTTAAATAGGGATTGTCAGATTGATTGTCAGAAATGCCATACTTTAATTACATGTTTTTTTTTTAAAGAATTAACTTAAACAGAGCATTTAATGACTCACATAAAACATCTGAACCACTGAATATTTTTTTTTATAATTTTAAATCTAAATGTAAACATAATTTAAATTATTGTAAGTTCTTAGCCAGAAAAAAAAGGAAAAGGAACAATCTATAACAGCAGCACAGAAGAAACTGCCCTCTTCTCTGTGGCACTGGGTGAAGAGTTTTGGAAAAACACCATTTATTGCAGTTCAGTCAGTCTTTCGCTATTTGTATATTGCGCATGTTGATATCGCGGTGACGGTAAATTAGCAATATATTGTGCAGCCCTTATATATATATATTAGTGCTGGGCCGTTATCGGTGTTAACATGCTGCTTTAATGTGAGACTTTTATCGCGCGATAAAAAAATATCACCGTTAATCTATTCACAAAGTTGGGTTGGGAGCTGGGTCTATACTACGCAAGCTATGATGACTTTCACCTTGATATTTTAGCTCGGATTTACTCTCTTTCTCTCTGTCTGTCTTTCTGTCTCTCTCTCTCTGTCTCTCTCTTTCTCTCTCTCTCTCTTTCTCGTTTGTGACTTTTTCGGATCGCGCCCGTTTTAAACCTGTCTCGCTCGCTCTGTTTCTCTCTCTGTCGCTCTCTCTCGCGTGCTCTCTCTGTGCCTCTTTCTCTCTCTCTCTCTCTCTCTCTCTCGCTCTCTCTTACTCTCTCTCTCGTTCGTGACTTTTCCAGAGCGTGCGGATCGTCTCTCTCTCTCTCTGTCTCTGTATCTCTCTCTCGCTCTCCCTTACTCTTTCTCTCTGTCTCTCTCTCACTCTCTCTTACTCTCTTTGTCTCTCTCTCGTTCCTGACTTTTCCGTATTTAAACCTCGGGTTTATATTTACGTTTTCTTTCAGGGTAATGTATTAAACTGAGTTCAAAATTTAATTAAAGTGATCTGGGAGAATATTTGGAGGCATTTTTATGGTTTACACTATAAAAATAGGCATTTGGATCATTTTGGGGGGGGGCTTCAGACCTTCGGCAGAATTCAAATGAGCCATTTTATATACATATATATAATTGAGAGCGTTACATTTGTTTTTCGAATTTTTGGACTGGATTCTGCTTGCAAATTCTGAACTATACGTCAAGTGAGGAGCCTTAACTTGTTTAATGAGTGCTCCTTCGAGGCTTGAGATTCTGCCAGCTCAAAGAATTAAGAGACTTCCGACTGAGCTCTGGGCTAGGGTCTGCGTGAAACCAGTGCTCACTGAATTGTTACTGTGATTCACTTTGAAAAACTGGGGTCACTTGAATCTCCTCCAAAGTGATGTCTGATTCTCTGCCAGCTGCTTTTTTTCTCTTATGCATGCACTCAGTGACAAGTGGTCATAATTTTGGATAAGCAGATCAGTCGCCCCCTTTGTATACTGGTGGTTTAAGAAGTCCTTTAGGAATGATCCAAAGTAATATACTGATTATAATATCTTACCTGAATGCCTGTTGCAAAGACCTACTAGTCCAGGTCTTTTTGAAAGTGGTAGAGTAAGGGAGGTGGGTAATTTCCTATTGAAAAAAATATCAACTTAGAAATGGTGTAGTGTTGCACCATAACTAAACTCATCATCATATCCTGCTGTTAAATATTGACTTTAGACTTTTTAGTGCCTGGGAAACATGTTTTCATTTCCTGTGAAAGAACAAAAGCACATTACGCCCTCCAACGTGTTATTTTCAGTTACCTGAACTCTGTGTCAGTTCGTTACCTGAACTCATGGCTTAATTCACAATTACCAAGCTCAAATAAATTAGGCAGCAAGTTTAGCATAAAACGTTTATCTCATTCTAACTCCTCTTACATGATTTAACTAAATTTTCACTTGCATTTTGCTTCTGTGCTTTTGTGGATCCTGATTATCTTGTATAACAAAAGACACAGTGCTCTCTTGAAAGGAACAGTTCTATGATAGGAACATGCAGTGGTGCAAGAGATGGTCCAGAAACAAATAGCTCCTTAAACAAGTTGCTGGCTAGTTATGATAATACCATCTAATTAAGTAATTCCAAATTGGTCAACATGGCTCACATTAGGCATACTTTATTCTATATCTTCCTAGGATAATGTTTGTGAATATAAATTCTATGTTACTTAATATCTGTGTAGCATAATACAGTAAGGTTTCGCACTTCAGATATGTCAATAGGTATAGAAGCTGTTTTTTCATGTATGTAACGTTTCTTACTTCAACTGAGTTTGTAGTTGTTGTTAAACCTTATTTTGATGCCTTTTGTTCTTTAAAAGACAGAGAGGCTTTACTTCTACTAGCCTGTTTATACTTGCTGCCACTGCATGCATTCATGCTTTTTTTTTCTTTCTTTCTAGGGTATAAAGGATATGCATTGATGAGCAGCTTTGGCCTTTAGTTTTGCGAAGAAGCAGCATTGAAGTAGCATCAGTGTAAATTGGCGGAATATTCTTTAAACTGCCACTTAATCGTTGATTATGTCGAATCCTTCTGCGTGCAGATGCATATTTAAAGTTTTTGCACACTTGTGCTCTGAACAGCGTGACACTGAGATAACTCGGCAGCTGAAAAACTTCCACTGAAATATTTAGTAGTGCGCTTTCGTTCCAGCCAAGCATCCCCCAGTCTCCCGGTCCTCAAACACTGAAGTGGTTTATTCTAAGTATTTCTAATTTTTATTCATTTATCATTCTGTTAGACTGGAGCCATAGAATGTTCCCATTAGTGTGTGTGTGTGTGTGTGTGTGTAAGTGAATATGCGACCTCATTTGGCCTGTCTGTCTGTGGCACCTTGCCAAGTGGAGCAGAGGTGGATGAAACAATAAAGCATGTTCTGTTATGAAGTCTTTATGGCCACTTATTAGCCACATGTTTATCTTTTCTAATACTCTCTGAGACCTCATTTTCTGGTGCAAAGAAAAAATAGCACTAAGCCATCAGCTAAACCATTGGAAGTGTTTAGGTTTTTAAAAGGCCTTGTGTTCTTGATCTGAGCTGAGATTGTTCTAGAAATGGAGTCGTGAATCTGAAGTTGGAGCAAAACAAAAAGTTAATCCACATTAAAAAAAAAAAGATCACAGTGGTACTTTTTAATCGAACATTTGTTAAAGTGAACTACTTAAAAAGAAACCACAGGAAAAATTAAAATGTAATGATATTAATGCCATAAGTGAAAGTGAAAGAAAGTGAAAGTGACCATTTGTCATACGTGAACACACCACAGCACACAGTGTGAACAGCACAAAATTTAACCTCTGCATTTAACCCATTCACCAAGTAATGGGCTAACATCCAATCACATCTGCTTATTTTACTGTAGTTTACGCATTTAATATAGGCACTAAACTCTTCAAAATGTGCCAAAAAGAGTTCTTTGAATGTTAGCACAAAACGATCGCTTTTGGTTCCTCTAAATTGCGTTTTTGGATAGTTTTGAATGTTCAAAAGAGATGTCCGAGCCTTTTTGAAAATTCATTTAATGTAGGTTCATACGTTTTAAAGAGTACCTTACACTTAAAAACTCCATGTGGTAAACTGAGGAAAGGATTGTAATTTTTCATCATAATGTCGTCATCATACTGCCCACCTTTAGTCTGTTGGCAAGAGAACGATCTTTTGAGACCAGCTACACATCTTGAATTGTTAATACAAGGCTGCTGTAACCATAGCTGGGAAAATACTTTTTGGACATATTTCATCAAAGATCTGGATATTTCCTGTCCAGCTTCTTAAGATCTCCAGCAAATCCATTTTTCCCTCTTATGCACACATTTTATTCAGGTAACCAAGGGTTGTTGAGTGTTGGTTTCCTGCCTCAGGTGTATTAGAATGAAAGTGGACTGGAATGCATTAGACTGGAGCCACTGATCTGCGGTATAATAGTGAAATTTTAGTCTGGAGGCCACCGTGCAATCTGAAATGACTAAAACCCTTCGTGTAGTTTCAGCAGCTGTAGACAACAAGAGGGAGTTACACTAATTGATGCAGCTCATGCAAGCTTTCCTCTCTGTAGTGCTCAGAGGGACTGCTCTGTAGACTGTGATAGCCAAGGTCAATCTAAGTGCAGTAGGCATGTTTCCCAGGTCTTCAGGGAGGCATCCAGAGCTTTCTACACACAGCCTTGTCACAGCCATGCTTTAGCGGAGCGTGGCTTAAAAGGAGGCTTGCTACGGAAAAAGCTGACTGTGTTGCGGGGCTGTAAAGCGGGGTTAACATTCTAACTCAGTCTGATTAACTACTTTATACTGTACTAAGAAACAAGGCCCGCATTCAAGAAAAGAGGCTTACTCTGATGAATATATTTTCTGCTTGTTTTCCCTCTCCTGGAGGCTGAGATGCCCCATCACCTATGTTCACACATTGCTGATTTAATTTCAGGTTCAAACGACCAACCATAGGACCTGTGTGTTTGTTCCTTGTACAGATTTCCCCCTATTCCTGTAGGTCCTGCATGCTGACTGACAAAAACCAGCTTCTTTGATTAATTTTTTTTTTGCTTTCTGAAATGGCCGTGCTGGCTTCACACAGATGGCTAGCTTTGCATTTTCATTTCCTGGTGGACTGGAGCAGACCTCGCTCATTTGGTTTCTCCAGCAAGTGAAAATGGTTTCGGCTGCTGCAGTCAGATGAGTACAGGCCGATAAACCCGCTCCTGTGGGCAGAAAAAGTGAGGTGTAAAAAAGTCCGTTTGGAGTCGTTCAATAGCTCTGGATAAGCAAACTGAAATGTGCTATGTAGAATAACCTCTGACTGCATCAATTTGCTAGACCTTGTATCCAATTCCCTTAAATATAGGCAGATTGTATCTACATATTAGCGTTCCGTTTCCCCTATAATATTTCTGCATTCTACAAAAGAATTCATAGATCAGAAATGAGTCTGTGTCGGATAAGAAGCACTTCGTGGGTTGATTTCATTTACATAACTGTTCGAATGACTTTGATTTAGAGGTTGAAAAAGATTCAAGATGTTCAGACGAGATGTTTGAGCATTTGCAAGTTTCTTTCTTGGCTAGAAATGTTTTTTTTGACTGTTTGATTTTTACTTTTAGTAAATTCTGAGTTTTTGGTCAAGGTTTTTATGGAGCAGTATAATTCTGTGAACATTATGAGTGCGTGTCCGAGGGATGAGCTCACATTTACATTTCACTAAAGCCTGAATGATTTAATTGGTCCATAAGGAGCACTGGAGACACATTAAAACATTTGGCAGTGCATCATTGGCATTTAGCTACAGGGAAGACATCAATACCTTATCTCCAAAAAGGAAGCTGAAAAGAGGTAAATAAGAGTGACACTTTCCAGGTTTTGTTGTTTAAAAAAACATTAATAAAATATAATCAGCCTTGCTTACGTGCGCCTCGTTTTAGTCGATAACTTGCAGAACTGTTTTTATGAGTCTGTAGAGCCTCATTTGTGCTCAAATGTGTATATAAAGTCTTCTGTATGTACTCTGCATTCATTATGGTACATGTGCATGTTTCCTGAAAGCTTATGGACACGGATGAAACAGCACCATTGTTATTAGGCCTGTCACCATGATGACATTTAGCTGATGATTAATTACTATATAAATAATTGGATTTAATGGTATATTTTTATTGAATGCATGTATTAAATACAAGCTGAGCCAGTTGGCCACATTCATATTCTGTCGTTCAAAAGCTTGGAATCACTTGCCATATTGTTATTATTTTAAATACAGTAACAGTAAATCATACAGGATATATTTATATACTACAGACTATTCGCCAAATACAATATTTCAGGAATTGTGGGTTTTGAATGATGCATAACATGCAGTAATTGCCTATTGATGTTTATTTTTTGAAATATGAATTCTAAAAATATATTTTATTGTGACTTAATTCTTTATCATATACAGGGACCTTCTAAAATATCTATCATTTCAATTGACATACTTTCTAGTGCGTCTTTTTTGAGACGTAATTTTTTTACATTTACATGTAATCATTTTGTAAATTTTTTGTAGCAAATTCAGTAGATGGAACATGACTGTTTTTAACAGCCAGGCAAGGCAGTGTCGGTTTCAGATGGTAGATGGCCCCGGCACTCTGAAGTGGCTAAAGAGCAACTTTCTGCCCGAGGACAGTCACTTTTCACCCCTGCCATCCCTGCTGATAGAGTGGTATCCCTCCTCATGACTGGCCAGTAAAAGAGAAATGGAAGTGGCAGCATTCAGAAGTAGAGGTGCAATTCATCCGATAGTCAGCCAAGTATGATTTCTGGTTTTCTGATTGGTGAGGGTGATCTTATAAAGCTTTGACTTTGAGGTCTTTTTGCTGAGGGCTGATGACCTGCATGTCAAAATGCTCTTTTCAACAGATCACATGTAAGTGACTGGAAACAATGGCTGTTCATGCACTGTAGGTTAATGCAATCAGTCTAACTGCATTTCAAGAAAATCGCCCACAGGCAATTTTTAAATGGTAACTGGAGATCATTTAATAACAGTCATACGCAGTTTTTTTAAAATTTCCATTTCCATTTCTCACCTTAATAGACACTTGCTAAACATGACAACAAATGAAATACCACCTCCAGTGCCCCATTCCACTCTGCTTTTTCAGTCGTACGTCAAGTGTGATATGATCATCCAGGCATGTTGTTATTATAGCAAGTCATTTGAAATGTAGGAAAAATCCTGCAAAGCCTCAAAACCAGTGGGGGAAAAAAATCAAACACTCCATTCCTTACAGCCAGGAATCCCTGCAGGTTTGATTTACCACCGGCAGCTTTTGCCATTCATTTTTACATCTGACATTGTGTATTCAACTGCCTTATTCCAGCTGTACAGTATAGTATCACCACAAAATTAGCATAACCACAAAATCCAGAATTTATAGCTTTTCTGAGAGATGTGAAGACTGTGCATTCTGAGATTCCGCCTCTTTTTAGGGTTGGAAAGTTTGTTTGTTCTAACACTAATCATGAGCTCAAGCAGCGTCTTATCTCAGTAGTTTTCACTTTGAAGATAAAAAGCAGTAGAAACCTGTGGAGCATCTCTTGGTACATTGATTAGGCTTGTGTAACAGTGAAATAGGACTAAAAATAGGGGCCCTCCTTTCTCTTACTGCCTGTAAAGTGAGAATGTGTGTGTGTGTGTGTGTGTGTGTGTGTGTGTGTGTGTGTGTGTGTGTGTGTGTGTGTGTGTGTGTGT
>JBBPDC010000001.1:27518147-27529441 GCA_037974485.1 Hemigrammopetersius urotaenia
ACAAACTCAGGGCAGGTGAAAACAAAGGACACGTGACACGAGCACAAACCTAGAATGCATATCAAAATAAAAGACCCCAAAACCCAACAAAGACCCAGCCAGAAAACAGAACAGAACAAGCATAAAACGAAACAGAAAAACAGCGGCCCCTAACGGCCGTCAACCGTGACAGTGATGGATATGTTTATACAGTGATAAGCTTCTGCTGTAGAACACATTGATTTCAGATCATTAGTAACAAGGAATAATAACAAACGTGATTTTATCTGAAGTGTTAAACCCTTCTCAAAAATAGTGTAAATACTTTTTCATGATAAACAATACAGTTTAAAAAAGGTAATAAAACCTCCTAAATACAAGCTTTTTATTCAACACCTGTGCTGCACTAAATTCAGTCTAACAGAACTAATCATACTCTTTTTGTAAAGAACCGTTTCATTTGGTCTGTACCGTACTGTTACTATCTATAACAAGCACAGATTGGACTATCGGGTATCATGATGAATCACGATGCCAAAAACAGATCATTTTATTGCCCACCTGTTACTTTACAACATAAAGGAAAATTACATTTCAGCCTGTCAGGTGAATAAGTTCTAGCACAACAGACTTTTTCCATTGTTTGAAATTGCTAGAAAGAATACTGAATAGATCTGTAGACTGAGAAGGCTGTAAAGCTGTAAGAATGAAGGTCAGCTGTGTCTAATCCAAAAACCCTCACTTAAAAACAGATAATTCAATGTACAAAAGCTATAGTTACTTCTAGTGTCTACTTTTAATATCTGGTATACTCTGCTATTATCATGTAAAAAAAGAACAAAACTAAGTCTGTTTATGTGAACGGTGATGTGCAATGACACTTTAACAAGGTGTTTTCCAGAATGGCATTGTCTGCCTTTGTTTCTGACTGATTGTTGTTTTTGCCAGGCCCTCCCCAGCTCCCCCTGAGCAGAAGAGGCTCTTTTTGACGCTGTGGGGGTGTGATGTCGCGGCATAATCACCGCTTCGAGCGGGATTTCCGCCCGATGTGGGATCGGAGAGAGCGCTGTGGCATTAGCAGCAGCTGTGTGGTGGCCAACGGCTGCGTTTCTGCCGCTGTCTCTGCCACCTCCGTCCCCAGCAGCGGCAACAACCGCCCCGGCCTGCTGCCTCTGCCCGTCATTCCCTCGTTGCTGCCCACCCCTGTCTCCGGGGCAACCACCACCTCCAGCACAGAGCTGGCTTGCAAGCGCCTAGCCCCCACCTGCACCACTTCCACTGCGAAGGTACGACTGATTTCACCCTGATACTTTAACCCTGCACTTTAGGTCCAGGCCACTGTTAGAAGGTCTACATTAAGCTTTGATGACTTTCTGCTAATGCATAGAACAAAGCTTGAGTCCCGAGGAGAGGTGCTTTTGTTTAACAGTGTTCTAATACCTAGCTTGTATTGCGCAAATACATCATACATTCATTGGGAGTCCCCTCACTGCAATGAAAAAACCCACTGATGTAGAGTGGATGCAGATGTGACATTCAGCCTTTTAACTGTAAGTTAGCTTTCTGCATCACACAAGTCAAACAACCTACCCTCACGTGTCCACACTAAAGTAGTTTTAGGAGTTCCTCCTACCTTCAGGATACATCCGAAGAAAAGCCTTTTCTTCTTTCTTACATAATTTTCTTCATAATTCTACAGCTTAAAACACAATAAACACTCGGTTGCAGTGTCTACCTCACAAATTATGTTTGCTCTCTACAGTTTTTATATATAATTTCAAAAAAAGTATATTTTGCCTTACAGTGCATATAGCTCATATATCTCTCTGCCATAGATGTACAAAAATACACTTCAGGCCAGAAACTAATCCTAAAATGTATCTAAATGCATTCATTGCAAATGTCATTTTTTAAATTAACATTCAAACACTACTGCTTTTTATTCACCACCTTTATTATCATCATTATAATCATAATTATCATAAACACAATAGTGGTAGAAAACGCAAATGTATGTTCACACCCTAATACTAAATAGCAAGAAGAGTGTAAGTTATATGTGGGCAGCACCGAGGTCAGCAACCCTCCACCTAGACCTTCCTGCAGGGTTCAGGTCCAGCCCTGATCTAATACACGCGATCTAGGTGATCAATAGCGGATTAGCATTCCAACTAAACCCTGTGGGAAAGGAAGGTACGTCTCCCTGCCAACAGATGTAAAAGTATGTGGCACAGCCAGTGCTGCAAGTCAAAATGCTTTTGGAAAATAAAAAAAATGATTTCAGACATTTCTCTGTTTGGTGTTATGCCTTTATGTACATTATATCTGCGGATTAAACACCCACATGCAGTCTGTGTGTTTTTTCCCTTTGTCTGTACTTGCTAGGGAGAAAAAAAAAAGATTAAAGCTGTAGCGGATCTTAGGGTCAATTTCTCTGTCATCCATCATGAAAGGCCTGGAGCCACCACCTTTCCCCGGCATATCCCCGCACATGATATTTCCCTCCTCATATCTCCGCGAGCCATCTCTGATAACGGATGGCAAAGGTGATTATTGATCTGCGTCAAGAAGAAACTCTGCGTCCTTTTCAAACAGCGAGGGAGGGGTGGGCGATGTAGCAAACACATATTCCAGCGCTCTAGAAGGAGGGTGTGGGCTGTAATGCAACATTTCTGCATGTTACGCATATCAGGTATTGCCCTGAGAATTGAAGCTTTGGCATTATTTCTGAAGACCAAAAGAGGCCGTTCTTATGTTATATGTATTACCAGAGATGTGCAATTGTCTTCTTCTTTGAGGTCTCTACTTTTTTCACTTGTTGTCTGTTCAGTGGCTATAATGTGGAAGCTTATGTAAAGTAATATATATGAATTTAAGTTCATGTATTTGCAGGTGTCTAATAATCAGTGTTGATTCACTGCTGGACTTGATTTCCAAGTTACATTTGCCAGTTTCTCCACTCTAATGCAGATAAAGCCTGCCACTCAATACAGAGGCACTGAGTGTTTATAGCTCAGATTATAAAATTGTAAAGAACCTCAAACTTCACTGTTACTAATCTTTAGATGGTGGGCCTCGTGTGGTTTTATTCTGTCAGCTTGAAGGACTGGGCTTTTCGAGGTACGACGTGATGAAATCAGTGTGATGTTGGAAATGCTTGACAGTTGTGTGATGCTGTACTCTGTTGCAGATGTTATTTTATAAGGTCAATATTAAAACCGTCTCAGTGTGTGCTTGGCCTGGCAGCTTTCAGCTGATGTAATACATGAGTTACATAAACGACTATGCAGTTGCTCAAGGCTTTTGCCTCATTTAGAGTACTTTTTTTTGTGCAGGATAGGCCATCTGGATACACAGGCTACCATTTCCAAGCCAAAATAAGCGCCACTCGTTACCGTTTATGCTAATGTGGTCTGTGGTGGTGCGACACAAGTAGTGGGTATCTCACTCAGGATACTGTAGACTCTCGAGCCTCTGTAGTCATTTCACATTCACATATTTAGAAAAGAGATACTGCAAAAGCGTGTATGAGAGAACATTAACATAGTCTCAGTCTCACTCTAACCCACTCACACACATCATCTCTCTCTCCCGCTCTCTCTTTCTTTCGTTCTTTATTTTTTTCTCTATATATCTACCTCTTTTCTCCATACATAGATACGCTCTATCTTTTTCTCTCTTACACACACACACACACACACACACACACACACACACACACACGCACGCACCCATGCACTTACGCACATACATTCACTTTTCCTTTTATTTTCCCACTTATATGCCCACAGTCTCTCACTCTCTCAAATTTCTCTCTCATGCACACATTCTCTCCCTTTCTCTCTTCCTCTCTCCCTATTCACACACATGCACACACACACACGCCACTCACACACACACAAACTCCCATTTGATTTTCTCCCTTAATCATCACTTGTCTTGTTTTTTTGGACTAGTCTCAAGATGCCTTGAAGCTTATCAAGTATTTCAGCCTCTATCTCCAGGCTGCCCTCTTTCAGCGGCTCCGCTCTGCAGAACATTTTATTTTGTCAGCAGAGTGCACTCCCGTTTAGATTTGGTAAAATGGCATTATGCAAAACGAGCAGTCACAGTATGCCAAAACACTGAGAGCTACTTGAACTTCGCAGTGGTTTATAACATAGAGAGAAGATAAGAGCGAATGTTTTCAGATCACCATGCAAATAATCCGAATTGCTTGTTATCTCACTCGGGGGTCATTCTAGCTCTTAAGGGTCCTCATAATATCAAAGGTTTCCAGAATCTGTAAAAAGATTACAGAAGCTGAGATTTAGAGTTAACTGTGCTAAACAATGAAAGAATGAAACAAAGACCACTGACAAAGGACCTGACGGATGTTTAAATTGTGTGTCTCACGCAAACGATAGGAACAAAAATTCTGATAGCTGATTATATTGGCAAATATCATTTATTAGGGTCCAAAATTAAACAGTAGTTTCAGTGCTGAGTGTCAGTTCGATTGTCCAGTTTCTTAAACTCGAACAGCAGAATCTCACGAAGCCTTAAATACTTTCTAATTATTGTAGGGCTAGCATCTTTAAATGTATTGTTGAATTGACCTGTACAGCTGTAACACAAGTCAGTTTAGTGTCTGAAACATGAATGTGTTCATTCACAGTACTCTAGTTTGTTCCTTACAGTGTAACTACACAAAAATATGATATAGAGATTGTAATATTTTACAATGTATAGATTGTAGTCTTGAATATAAGCTGATACTGAAATCCATACAGATCTAGTAGTTTTTTTCCTTTAAAACTACTAAGCTTTGAAACTACTGAATTTCACATAAGATGATCTACTAACTGTAGGCTATCGTGCCCCAAACTATTCAAACACTTTGCAGCACCACAGGAGGAAATAAATTGATATCGACATGACATCATACAGTGTGAGTGTGTGCTGTTTCAGGATAGATTTTTTGAAGGACTGGTTCATATAATTTCTTTTTCCCTCCAAAATCCAGTTCAGCATTGCCTGGTATTGGATCCGTGACACCTCTATAAGCTACTAAATGTTGTTTAATTGCAGATGCCAATAAAATTGTGGGCCATCATTAGGACTCTGCAACATGATATTTGTCATTATAATTAGATTGTAATATGCCTTTCTGAGCCTATCTTGGGTGTTGTCAGTATTTCAAGGACATTGCATATCCCATTGTAAAGACAGTATAATCAGGTCTGGTTAATTTGATATAGTGCAGGGAGTGTGAGAAGAGAATAATACGCTCTATTGTACCCATAGTTTTTGTCTGCCGCCGTTTCATTCAAATACAATAAGTGCAATGAATTGTATTAATTGTTTCACACACTGTGTGAAAATCTCCATATCCTCCATCCTCCAGTTGGGCCCAGTACTGAAGCCTACTCCTCCAGTCTTTCAGATAAAAAAAGACCCAGATCTCTCCCAGGTCTTAAAAGCTCTTGCCCCCTAAAAAGCAGATGTGCCCTGGAACAGGAATAAATAGAAATGGGTTCATTTGATGTAGCGTGAACATGAAATTCATCCTAGAACAAAGCTGCTCCGTCAGAAGCTTTTCTCAATGACCCTTACTAGGCGGGAACGGAGAGGGTCTAAGGGCCAAGAGTTCTTCTTTTGAACCTCGAGCAGCTCTGCGAGTTCTGAGGATGTGCTGGCATGATTTAAAGAAAAGAGTGTCTCCGGCTACCCTTGATACCACAGTGATGGGAAGGTCCATGCTCATCCAGCTCACATAGGTTGCTCTTTAGGAGCCAGCATAGATGCCAAGAAGAAAAGAAGCCACTTTGCCTGGACCTCGCCCACCTTGACAAATGATGGATCAAAATTCCTCCTTAGTTTGTCAGTGCAGGCGCAGGCCCATGGCAGCGCTAAGGAGGAGCCTTCGCTGTTGACAGCAAAGATAGGAATAGCAAATAAGAGGCATGACAGCATGTATGCTGTACCAAGGCTGTAGCGAGTGATCCAGGCCAGCGCCAGGCGGATTAGAAGAGTGGAGGACAGCCATCTCCTCAAATGGAGACAGCTTATTTGACTGAAGGAGGGAGATCCATGTGCACACACACTGGGATGAGGTTTTAGGAGGCGCAAGCTGTGATTGTTTGTTTTGTGTGAAAACAGTTTCATACACATTGTCCTACTGAAAAGGCTGAAGAATGGAAGGACGTTTAAATGAAGTGCATTCAGCAGGTATATCTGAGGAACATCTACTTGTACATGGATAATGAGCTCAGCACACTGAGGAGAGAATACTACTAATGGTGCTGTGGCTGTATCCATATCAGTACCTTTGGCAAGCCAACAAGAAGCTTAGAGGGGAATTCCCCTCATTATTTTGTTATTTCTGCCTAAATTAATCAGTAAGTCCTGTCTAAAGTTATTTAGCATGACTTGATGCGAATTGCACAGTTCTAGAGAAACTCACAGAGCCCAAATTCTACTTTAATGGTAGAAACCAGAAGCCTGATAGATAGCAAGATAGCAAGAAATAAACAAACAAACAAACAAACAAACAAACAAACAAATAAATAAATAAAGCCACAAGGTGAAATTCAGATATCCAGTAGCTCATTCATAAATAAAATAATTAAAATAGTTATTATCCTAAAAATATATAGAATAATAAATAGAATAATTAAATAATGATCAAATATAGGATAAATAAATAAAATATTGTGCATTGTAGATGTACCATCCTCTGGTTTCAACGCTGTAAAAAAAAAAATCAGTGTGTGTATATTTCTCTACAGCACACCATTTCACATCAAACCGCTCTGAATGACTTTGCTTACACCCTAGCTGCTGAATTATGCAAACATTTTGAAAGGTGGAATTCCCCTGTAAGCAAAGTCCAACATGTTGCAGAAGACGCCAGTAAATGAGCGCAGATATAAACACTTCTATAGATGCTACATTATAAATGAGAGATACACTACTGAGAGCTTATTAAGAATATATCATTACTCATTTGTATCAGAAGCATCTTCCATATCAGCATACAGTTGCTGAACAATTCAGCTAAACTAGATTTCACAGACACAGTCTCACAACAAGCTCACTGTGAATTTGGTGCATTTTTATAAGGTGGATTGAGATGTAATGTTACATGTTTTAACATGTTTTAAAGAGAACCATTTTAACTTTGGTTGTTTGACTACATACATTTCTGTAACAGTATATGCACACATACACAACAGTGCTGTATAATATGTATAATATAGAATGAGCTACAAAGTAAAGACAGCTGGGAGGCAAGACAGCCAGTCAAGCAATCTGCTAATGGCAGTACAGCATCAATTGCATAAACTGAACAAAAAAGGACAATCAAATAATCACAATTATTTATATGGTATTGAGTCATCATATAAAATGTAATGATTGTGACAGCACCTAGAACCACCATAAGATCACCACTGACCAGATATTATTCATGTAGTGGTAGCACAGCAATGACATGCTAATGGAATTATGGTAAATATAGCACTGGACAGAGGGAATAGTCATCAGTCATTAGTGTTGGAAAGACTGGGTTAGAAATATGGCATCTGAATGATATTTTGTTTGGTTTCTTCTGCCCTTCATTTTGGCTCATTATTCTGACTGAAAGCAGCAATCAATAATGAAAATGAATGCAGCTAAGTGTATGACTATATGCCTCAGAGCAGAGTTGAAAAAATAAGCCTTGGGTATTTCTTAAATATAAGTAAGCTGGTTGGGTGATTATTTTTCGTAGGAAGTGTGACACGAGATTTTTCTCAATGGACTCTTGAGATAACAAATTAAGAGCTGATGCATGGCTCTTTGTCAGAGGAAAGGCATGGCTGGGTTACAATTCCCTTAATCCTCGGTATAGCTCATTAGCTTACTTGATTGTAATACTTAAGTCTGACGTCCATAAGGCCACACTGCGAATGTGTTTATCACCATTTTAACATTAACAGAATGGAATGGTGTTACAGTTTACTGAAGCACTGCATTGGTTATTTTCTTGTTTCCAAGTTATAATATCAAAGATATCTGCATTTCATTTATTGCTCATATTTAACAGCTAACAAATCATGTTTCTCCTTTTTCTCCATTTCACCACACTATCTGCCCTTATGTTCTGTGAAACTGTCATGATGAAAGGACCAATAGAAATGCTTCTGATGGCTTAGAATTACATCTAATGACATTAATTCTAAGCCATTTTGGAATATTTCTGGTGATCTGTTCATCATAAAAGTGTCACATAATGTAAAGGCCCTCTTTCTGTCAGAGAGATTTTTGGAGATTTTTTTTGTAATCCCATTTCACTGAACAATATTTGCCGTTTTCATTTTGTTTTTTTTGAGGGGGGGGTTTCTACAGATACAGAGAGACTGCACTAAAAGCAAGTCAATCAGTGAATTTCATGTCCGTTTCTGCTATCATTCCGTTTTATGTCTCCCGGTGTTCCCTTTTAAAAACTACAGGAGGTCACTTTCAGTAATCTAACCACCTACGTTCTCACAAGTGGAAACGACTTGCTTTTGCCTGGGGATAGAATTGAAAAGCTGTTCGGAATGCTCTACCTAACATTCTTACATAATTGTTACATGAATGCTAGGATGTACACATTTAAATTGCAAATAGCAGAGTGTGTTTAGTGTTGAGCTATTTTGTACTGAATGATTTAATTATGAAACGAGGGAAATCAGAGCTCTAGATGTGTGTGTTTAACATGGAATGACAAACATAATCCACTTAACACATGACTCAGTTAGCTGTTCTTTATAAGCATAATTTTTAACATCAGTGTCATCAGTGAAAGCATTGCTATGGAGTGGACTCATTACCTTCCTCAGGGACAGCTTTTGAAACACAAACCCAGCACAGCAGCCTGCTTTAGGAGCTCTTTGGAAAACTGACATCATGTTCATATGCGCAATTATAGTTGGAGTAACTTAAGCCAATATTTGTGCTCCACTGTCACAGGTCACATTTAGACCCGGGCTCTGCTACTATGATTCGTTGGTTATTTTCAGTATTATTCAGGGCTTTTGGCAGTGTATGATAGCGATCTTCTGCTGCTTTTGTGTGCTGAGGTCTTATATGCCTTGACTATTGATCTGATTTCTTATGCTGCTCGTCTTGTCAGGCACATCATTCCTGGCACTCACAAAACTCAGGCATGGAGGGCTGGAGGGCAACTAAAACACTAACTTTTAGTGAAAAAAGTCATAAAGTCTTTCATGCTGTCAAAATAACAATGAAAGCATGGGATCGATAAAGTTCAGAGAAGAGTAGTTGTCTTTCTTTGGATCCAATTTTAACAAATTGCAGATTTAAGTGGTTTTTTTCCCCCTGGAGAACAGACCCTCCAAGGATAGAAACATCCAGAAGATAAAGGCCATGTTCAGCTTTCTCCAAAAATAAAGCTATGCAAACAAGCCTTCCTTCAGATACAGCATAATAATACAGCGTAACAGTGGTATCGTTAACATTTAACATAGGCTTAGACATACAAATAATTATTAGTGTTATTAATTCCAGTTTAAACAAATGCTTTGTCTCATTAACTATTAACTTGTGTTCTTACACCAGATATTTTGCAGAATGTACTCTAGCTTATATAATACTAATTATAGCAACCAAAAGAAGAGAATCAGTGCATCTTATAATACTGTTTTTGCTAATCCATCACTGAAGAGATGTGTTAGCATTAAACTAATTAAACTCTAAGCATTAATCTATAGCTAAGATATTGGTCAAAATTATGTTTGTTTGATATCAGTGTCAATAAAAACTGTGTGTTGGAAAGTTATTTTTAAAGGAAGACACATGCCAAAAAAGTAATGGCCCTTGTATTGATCCTTGAGTTATAGCACAAAAAGCTACTTGAGGAATATTTTTCCATGAGTAATTTTGGAAGGACAGTGGCTTTCACTGGATCAAGGACGTTGACTAAGGCGCTGTTGTAAATTCACCTGCAGAATTATTCTATAGGTTTGTCCTTGCCCAAGTCAATGTTAAGCTGGAAGCCTATGAGCAACATTTTTTAGATGCAAAATTTAGACGCAAAGTCTCTGTACAGACATGTATACATTTGTCTTTTCAAGAACCATCCCTTTAATGGTGCTCAACTGTAAAAAAATAGTTAATGAAAATAACTATTCTAGGTCTCTGGAATTACATGTGAATTTGAAGGATAATAGCCTTTTATGTGCCTTTATCTTTTTTTCACTTTTTTAAACTGAATGTCCTTGAAAGATTTCATGGAATGCTGTGCATTTAAACTCACAGAAGTCAGATAAAAAAAAAAACACAAGTTAAGCTTCACAAATGTGTTCATAACCCAAGGTTGTCTTGCTGTTGATCTGCTATAGCTTTTGCAGTCTTGTCAAGAGAGACTGAGCGGAGGAATACTGTGTGTGTGTGTGTGTGTGTGTGTGTGTGTGTGTGTGTAATTTATTAAAATAAAAGATAGATACTAGACAGATAGATGTATGTATTGAACAAAATCATTTTGATCTGTTTAATCTATTTAGATCTAATATTTTGGTGTTGTTTGCCAGTCAAAGTTCATTAAAATGCGTTGCTGCTGGATGTGATACTGGCTCGAACAATGCTGTGAATATTCATCTGCTCATTATTCGGGCTAGCAGTTTTGTGATCAAGAGTAATCTGCAGCTTCTGGCCCTTGCTTATGCTTCTTAATAGCAAAGAGGTTCACGGTGAATAACAATGAACTTTGGACCTTATATCAGTTCTAAATTCAAATTCAGATAGATATGCAAATGTGTGTGGTCTGAAAATCAGATAGGCGGTTGTATTACATACACTGGTAGAATTGGGTATCACCTATGCATTTTGTTGGTGTGCAGTTAAGGTTCATGAAAGGGTCACAAGAAACTTTCATAACAGCAGGGCAACATAAACGGAAGTGATTTAAAAGGACCTTGTGTAGCGATAACCAAAATTGGTACAAAGGAAATACGGCTATCTCTTGTTTAGAAGAAAGTTGGTGTCTACTGAGGCATTTCTTCTTGAACCACTGTAGCTGTTTTTCAGTGTGTTTTCCAGCTTGCAAAATTAATAATAATCTAATTACTTATTGTTTGAAACCAACAGCAGAAGCTTTTGTTTCTTTGAGTCTATGGAAAGACATATTCAGAATTTTTCCCCAACAGTGTAATCATACTGGATACTGCATACTGGATACACCACTGACCAACCCTAACAAGCTTATACTAGTGGTTGTTACGGCTGGTGGCCGTTATGGGCCACTGTTTTCTGTTTTTCCCCTGTGTGGGTTTTGTTTGGCTTTTATTTTG
>JBBPDC010000001.1:27530264-27552640 GCA_037974485.1 Hemigrammopetersius urotaenia
GTAAAGTGCGTATCTGCGCTCAGTGATATCTTGTATGAAATGTTTGGATATATAATTTAAAAATAGTAGAATAATGATTATATATTTAGGGTGACTTGGGATCATTTTGGGGTGGGGGCAGAATTCAAATGAACCATTTTAATTTAGATTAACAGTGAGATTAATCTAGATTAAAAAAAAAATCTATGCCCACCCCTAGTTTATACGTATTATAGGGTACTTAAATTGGAATTTTTTTTTTTTTTACCCCAAAAAAATTTAATCATTTAGGTTCATTCACACTGGTTTAAAATAAAACCAGTCTGTTCCTGCTCTGGAGAAAGTTTCAGATTCAAAATATGTTGGAATGGTGGTGATAGGAACCGGATGTCCAAAGTGTTTAAATGCCTCAGGAAGCTATTACACAAAATTAAGAGTAATATGGTGCCTAAGGTCTGAAACATTGGTTTACAATAAATGTTTCGCTTTGTGGTGAGATTTTGTAATTAAATTTACTCTTAAAAGAAGGAGAGGTAAGTGTTGTCATAAGGCAAGGCAGTACCTTAAGGAACCATTATTTTTTCTCATTAAGAATTTTTGCACAACTGTGAAGCAACTTTCTTCATATTACGTCTGCCCTCTGATTTACAGTCAATGCGAGGCAGATAAGAATTAATTAGTAAAAATGTTCTCTATATAGATCTCACTTTCTTTCACCAAGTCAAATTGCTGGGGGCCGACCTTGGGTTTTTCCTACATTATTGATGGCACTAATCTAGAACAGCAGCATAATTAAAAGAGCAGAGTGGAATGGAATATTAACAAAGCAAAATGATGTGCGAGCGTCTGACATGTGGCGTTTAATTGGGGATGTAGATGATAATTAAAGCTTCGGGTGTTTTGTTTAGCAGGTTTACTCTGCTTTATTTGAACCAGATCTCGGTACATGCAGTGGGAGAGAACCAGACTGCCGGCCCTGCTCACACTCCCAGCGTCAGATGGGGACAGACACCCATTAACCAGTCCACACCCTGGGACACAGATGAACCCCCAGCCAAACAGCTGAGAGAAAAAGAAAACACAGGTAAAGAGTGGCAGTATGTTTTGGGTAGAACTAACCTCTAATTAACAGTTTAATTACAAGCCTTTAGATGTAAAGATCCGTCAAGTCAGACATTTAGTAGTTTATTTATTTATTTCATTATTCAAATCTTTACGAGGCTTTTTATCGGGAAAAAGAAAATTACTGGAGAAGGAGAAAACATTTTAAAGCAAGTCAGTGATGCTGGAACATTTCTATTGATTTGGTCATGAAAGCTTGACAGTGTGCAAATAGTGAAATGGTTTTTAAGATATGATGAAATTAAATGATGAAAATGCATATTTAATTAAACAGTGATGTACATAATTCATTACATGTATATTATATCAGTATCATACACTTACGCTGTGCAGTCTGCACCTTCGACTTTCTTCACTGTTTTGATGTCGGGAAATTCTTAAAACATGACAAAAATGGAAAGCGTGTTAAGATTTTTCTGCCAAACAAGACTATATAGTTTCAGCAAAAGGGGGTCCTGTACCAAAGAAAGGTTTTATGACAATGAGATTAACACTATTTCAAATGTTCTTTAAAGACCCTTTATACCATATACCACAGACTACGCATTGTAGAGAACAGCTATTTAACCAGGCAGAGAGCCATTTCATCATTCAAATAGTACTTTTAAATGTTTTGGTTTGGAAGTAAGTCCACTTCAGTTAAGTAACATTTCATTAAATTGAAATGGTCTCTGCTACTGAAGACAAATTGTGGCATCCATTGAAAGTATAGACAGAATCCAGCCGAATATTTCTGCTCGCTTTAATTAATTTTGCATTATACTGTCATAGCTGTGATTTCCAGGGCATAAAAGGTTAGCTTTATAAATTCCACTGTTTAACTGAAAAGCGTGTATTTTAACTTCCTCTCCTTAGGTCCACTCTGGCCTCCCTCTGTAGCCACAGTCAGCCAGGCAAGTCTACTGGCCCACACCTACGCCATGCCCCAACCCCCAGCCTACACGCAGGGAGTGACTGTCCAGGCGCCCATCATCGGGGCGACACCTGCTCTTCAGACCCCCATACCCCCTCCTCATCCGCTCCTGTCTGCCCACTATCAGATCCACCAGCCCCCCTCACAGCCACTGGCCAGCATGGTGCTCAACGTGCAGAGCCAGCCACTGGGCGTCAGCAGCCTCCCCCCTATTGCCATGTCCCCCATGCCTGGAGTATGCCAGGTCACCCACCCTGTCCACACAGTTCTGGGCAATGGTCATCTTGCACACCCCATGGTGCAACCGTCCACCACACTAGCCAGCAACAACCTCCCTTTGACCAATGGACAAGCAGCCGCGCAGCCTCCTCCCTCCACTGCCCCCACCACTCAGGAGACCACCAATGGTTTGCAGATGCTCCGAACTGTTGGCATGGGGAAGTATGAGTTCACAGACCCTTATCATCCAAAAGGTAAAGCTCCCTGAAGTACCACCTAACTTAAATGTAATTATGAAAAAATTGCCTGAAGTTTTATATATAACCTTTTTTTTCTGTCCTGTGATAGTGGTGAAGTAATAACATAGAAAACTCCCTATCTGGGCTGATCATCTTGAACACATTTATTACTTTCCTGACTATCCCCTTCAATAAAGGTTCTCATTCATCTCTTTCTCCAAGTGGATGTGTTGGGGATTGTTTTTCTTTTCCGCTGTTTTTTTTTCCCCCAACTAATACAATTATTATAACTTCATGAAAGCTTGGATTCTTTGATGTTCTGCAGCATGCTCAACAAGCAAGAGCCTTAATGATTAATGAGTTTAACATAGTTTTCACAGTAGTGGGCGATCAGTAAAACCCTCTCTCATTCAATGAAAGTTTTGATTGATGCTTTAGTGAATGAGACCCTTGAGCAGCAATCAGCATTAAGTATATGTTCTCAGCGTACCGTAGCTAATTCACTTTATGCTAAAGTACTTCATGTATATTGTTTGTGCCGCAGTTTCTGATGTAGGACGAAGCTAGATTTGTACTTTCCACTTTTCATCCAGTATACTTGAAGCCTGTTTTATACAAATGAAAGGCATTCAAGTCATGGAACCAGAGCGTGTGGCAGCATTTGTATGTGCTTTTGGCTCACGGTGAAATATTCTGAGCTACAGGCAAAAAATCTGTTCTGCTGCCTCTCCTTTAAATTGCATGTCATGTTGCATCACTAGAAATATTAGTCCTTTATAAAAGGAGGATTGTGAACCAGCAAGAGCAGCTATGCTGCCCACTTACCTGCTTGTAATTGAGCATGGAATGTCCATTCACTATCATCAACTATCATCAAGTCCATTCATGAGATCGCCAGGGTGACTAAGTGATAATAATTACTACTACAGACCAACAGAATTCAAACAGTCTTTCATAATAAACCTAGCAGTAGGTCATCTGTCATGCAAAATGCATTTTGAAATCAGAGACTGGAGAAGCGGACATGATTTGTGTGGTAACAGTGATACAATTCAGATATTAACTTCATCAGCAGCAATGTAAAGTGGTAAACCCATTTGGCAATTTGCTTTACTCAACCCCGCTTGCTGTGATTAAATGAAGTGAGCAGATAGCTCATTAATTTGGCCGATTGTCCATACTCCCCCTCAGTGTACAGTGCGACCTTCATTAATAACATTCAATCCCTGCTCATAATAGACTTGTGCATTAGTGCGAGCCAGTCCTACCTCTGACAGTTCCAGTCTGGAGTGAATTATCATAGCCATGTATTTATAGCGGCACTCTCCAAACAGGAGCTGCCCGCTCGGCGCTGGCAGAGGCAGCAGCGGCAGCCATTAGGATTCAGCTCTCCGCCCCTGCGCTCTTCAGAGAACAAGAGAGACATCCGTCAGCCCCTGACCTGATCCCCACAGCATGAGCAGTGATTAGTGCTCCTGCCAGCCGCGAATCATATACATCTCAGGAGATTAGCATCTAAAAGTTACATTCATACACAGTTCTGTTTTAATCAGGGTTATAACACAATGCTATCTTCTTTTTCTCAGAGAAGCCACAAGGAAACTTGTGCAAATAAATTAGATCCAATTTTTACTCTGCGCTGGTCTAGGTGAAAACTAATTTAAGTTGGTAATGAACCTTTTCATTATGTGGAAAAGTTGTTCACCCTCATTTAAAAAAATTCTCTGAAGTTCTATGGTTCTTCTGTGACATTCCTTTAAAAACACTATGTTTTTATATATAAAGGAATTAAAGAGCACATAGTACAGAATCCAGTTTAATTCCAATTCAGTTTGAATAAATTTAAATCCAATTTAAATAAAACTAGGTGTAGTATCTATAAACAAAGTTCTCATATTTCACAGTGTACCATTTACTCCCCAGTCTACATAGTCCTTATATGGAATTAAATTATTTGTCCATATGGTCCATGTATGGTAGTAAAATAAATGTGGATATGTCAATATATATCTACTCAGTCCATATATGTAAGTAAATATAATAAGTAAAATATATGCCCATGAATGAATAAAAAGTTTTCTGATTCTGATTCTGATATATACATATATATGTGGAAGTAAAAACAAACACTTTTTTTCAGTTGTACATAAAGCTACACAAATGTCTGTGGACCTCAGGGAAGTAAAATGTGGGATATGTGCCCTTTAACGTTCACTTTTTGGAGGCCTGCATTAGATAGATGTGTCCCACAGCTTATTCTAATGAGGTAGGCTGTTGAAGGCAGTCTTCCCATAGCAGATGCTATCAGCACCCAATGAAAGCGTGTTGGGTTTGAATTAGCTCCTTGCAGGAAAAGGAGCTACTTAATGTCATTTCTTCTGCCCCATTTCAAACCAACGGTTGACTTGTAATTTCATGAACTCATTTGATTTACCCTCCCCTTTTCCTTCTACAATTTTCTTTTGGGTCAAAGTCAATTTCAAGGAGTGTGTAGCTGCATGAATAGCCATGATTTGACATTGAATTTACTTTGAGGTGCAGCATATATTATAAGCACTCTCTTAAGTGACTCCATGCTCTCATTAATTTAACAGGTCAAGTGTCTGCACTATGGAAAAGCTTTTAAAACCTAAATGACATGTTTATTTTAGACTTATTTGGGCACTACATGAGCATGGATAGTCTGGCTGGATGACCTTGTGTTTGACCAATTCAAATTCTGCCAAAGTTTGCTGAGAAAATATTTGTATTTACCCCAAAACATGCTGAAACTGCACAATTTAAGAGGACTGGAAGGCGGGTAAAATCAATTATGGAAAAAAAAAAAAGGACGGCCAATATGAATCAAATCCATATTTGTTTCTGGGCTTGTAGTCATTTCCTTCCCTTCATATCTTCAGACACTAGTTTCTGGTTAATTGGGGTGAGAGGAGAGAAAAGAATAGGCTCATTCAGTGGACTCTGAGGTTCTTTGTGAGCACAGTTTTCATGCATTTATTCTGACTTTATCCTCGCATGTGTCCTACCAGTGAGAGTGCTCTCGAGTACGTTCCATCTCAAATCTTTACTGCCATTGTTATCAATTCAGAGGGTCTTTTGTGCTGGAAAAAGACATTTCACCAGCTTCAGCATTCACTTTAGTTATACTGAGAGTAGGGACAGCTCTCTTTAGAGTGCCTTTGCATTTGATACATTTGACTTACATTTTTTTTCCATTGCACATTCTTAGAAATAGACTTGCCAGAAGGGTTCTTTGGAGTAATGCCAAAGTCACACTTTTGTAGCCACTTTACTTGTTATGTTTCATATGGTGTTGAAACTACAAACATATGTTCAGTAATGAGATTCTGTGTTGTTCATAGAAAATGGTGTGTTAGTAACTCCTCTTGTGGAGAAGATGGCACACTTGGCTTTTATAATGACCTGTGGATACATGATGTATCATTTAAATTTGTCACTTAGATGAGAAATTGAGAAAATATATTTTAATTGATTCATTTTTTTAATCAAATAATGGATTTTGCATGTGGCTTTTTATATGGGGAACATTTCCACTGTTTTTAAGAGTAATTATTGTAAATGGGCTGTAGGAGTGTGAAGAACCTTTAGCAAAGTTCAGAGAGCTGCCACATAATGTAAATGTTGTAAACCAGTTGCAGATTTGTTTTTCTTAGAATCACAAATCCAAGGCAAGGACTGCACCAATCAGACACCACATTAAAACCACCTGCCTAATGTTGTGTAGGTCCCCTTCTGCTGCCAAAACAGCTTTAATCTGTTTAGGCATGGACTCCACATTCATCTATGAATTGGAGTAGTTTGTCATGTTCCTGAAACCATTCCTGAACAAATTTTGCAGTATGGCAGGGTTTAAGAAATGCCATTGCCACTAAAAGGCGGACCCTGCAGCAGTGGTATGTGTTAAAGAAACACTCCCATGAATGCCGGGATCAAAGGTTTCCCAGAGCATCTCACTGCCTGCACCAGCTTGCCTTCATCCCACAGTGAATCCTGGTCCTCCCCAGGTAAACAACACACGCACACCCAGCAGCTCACATGATAGAAAAGAAGACACGATTCCTCAGTCCAGGCCACCGTCTTCCATTGCTCTATGGTCCAGTTTCCCTTGTCAGCATGGGTACCCTGGCTGGTCTCTGGCTACATAGGCCCATACACAGTTGTTCTGAACCCATCATACCCTGGCCAACAACATTCTTCAGCAGTTTGTCCTGCTGTAACTCTTTTGAGGGATCAGATCAAACTGTTAGCCATGACCCTGTCACTGTTTCAATGGTTGTCATTCCTTGAACCACTTTTGGTAGGTATTAACCACTGGATGTTGGTGAGGACAGATTCGGTCGTCTAGTCATCATAATTGAACCCATGCCAAAGTCACTAAGACCCTTAAGCTTGCCCATTTATTATGCTTCCAACACATCAGACTGAATGTTCACTTGCTGCCTAATATATCCCACCCCTTGACAGGATTGACATAGCATATTAATTTCACCTGACAGTGGTTTTATTGTTGTGATTTTGAAACCTGTATTTTCCTATTAATATAGATAGAGATCAAACTAAAGATCAAGATTCATCAGTCCAGTTTATGCAAAAAGATTTTGTGTAGTCATACATCACCGTTATCCAGTTAATATCATTCATAAGCACACCATTTGTTTAAAAAGGGTGTTACATTTCATAATTTTAAATCAGTCACGAAAGTCCTCATGCTGTAAAAGGTTTGGGCTATTTAATGATTGGTCAACCTCCAGAGAACACTGACACATTTAAATAGAAAATAATTAGCAGCTATGCTATTCACATGCCCCAGTCAAATTAACACGGAACATTTTCTGCGGATAATCACACATGTCCTGGTCCTTGTTAGCTTATGCAGGCGCAGGCCGAGACGCGTCATCTGTGAGTCTAATAATACAGAGGATGTAGAGTTTGCACTTATTATTCGGATGACTTTAAAATAAAGGACATCTAATACCCGAGCTAACAGCTGACGTCTACCTCAGAAAATCTGAACCGTGGAAAAATTCCTTGCAGTATTTTATGGTTCTATATGATACAGAAAGCAGTATTCTATATTGGTATGCAGCACAAAGCACATATTGTTGTTGCACAAGCCATGTTATATTCCTGCATGATTCTCGCTGTTAGGCTGTTTCAGAGGCCTTCAGACTATGCAAATCATTTCACTGACAAATAGTAAACAACTCTAGAAATGAGAGTTATTGCCAGGCCATTAATATACTGTGGTTTCAGTGCTTTGTAAGGTTTTTTAGCTGAGAGAAAATGTGCCCAAGTATTTGCATCCCGTCATATAGTAGATGTCTGGGAATTGGTATCATTGAATTTTATGGAGCACATAAAATTGTATTACTCTTGTTGTTTTCACTGTAAAGACACCTTTATTTGGTTTCTTTAGTATTACTACATAAAACTAATAATAAACATCTGTTGTAATAATGCACAATAAAAACTTTGTGTATTGTTGTAGTTTATTGCTTTTAAAATAACAAGAAAAAATCACTAATTAGTTAGAAAACTTGTTTTCAGGATGTCCTTTGAGTCCTTTTATTAAAAGATAAGTTTCATGTTTTTTGGAAACCAAAAAAGGATGACTTGGCACCATTTTGACTAACATCGTTTCTGTGTCTTTTATTATTAGTGACACATTAAATTTGATTTAGCTGTAAAGTAACAAAGTCAAACAGAGCAATACATGTGACACAACGTATTTAAATACTAATGTAAGTTTAGGTAATCAATTTCAACAGTCTGACCTAAGTGTTCATTTTGCATGAATATAATTAATAATAAAATGACATAAAGAAGAAACTCAGGTTCGGATCTGATATCCAGAAGGTCGCACTCAACTGAAACTAAAGGCACACTAAATAAACCATTTAAAAGTGAACAAAGAACAAGACCCTAAGGAACTCCCAAAAGGTGCTCATTAAAATTAAGTGTTGCTGTATCAAGCTTCTACGCTCTAGACAGGGCGGTTCTTTACAAGTTCAAAGTCTAAAGCTGGCAGTGAAGTAGGGACGGGCATTTCAGAAGTAATAGTGCAGTCACTTCATCGTTGGTGCTTTTTTGGCAGTCTTGAAGAAAGCTGTTGGAGAAGCACTATCCAGAAATGTGTCAATGGTTACTCTATAGCAGGGGTCACCAACATGGTGCCTGTGGGCACCAGTGTACCCCCAAGGACCACACGAGTAGCCCGCTGACCTGTTCTAAAAATAGCACAACTCACCAGGGAGCAGCATCTAATTTTTTATTTTATCCTTTTGGCTGTATTTGCATTTATATAGATTTGAAAATGAATGAAAAAAAATGACTATCTAAAAAGCATATAATTTTTTTTATTATAAATAAGGTTTGGATAAGTTTAGACTGTAGTGAATCTATAAACTCTGTTCTAGTGTATCTATGGCTCCGTACCGGTGAAGTAGCTCTCAGTTTCAAAACGTTTGGTGACCCCTGCTCTACAGAGAAAAGTACACCAATCTGAGAAAAAAGTCTCAGAAAAATTCTAGCAAAATCTAATGGACTGATGAGATAAACACACACCTGAAGTATAGTCATCTTATATCCTCAGATCCAACCAAACTGGGCAAATCAAACTTCATCTTGCAGAACCTGCCTCCAACTCTAATCTGCATGCTTTTCACTTAGAGAGGAAAAAATGGAAAGAAACCCAAAACACCTCAGATCCACCAGAGCATCAGCAGAGATGATGGCAGGTGTCTGTCGATGTCTGTGGGTTGCAGACTTCAGGCAGTCATTGAGTGCAAAACAGTTTCACTCAAGAGCTGAACATTTTGATGTTATTTAAGATTATGTTAATTTGTCAAATGACTTAATGATATGTAAATGATGGAAACAAGACTATAAGTGCTTTCAAATTACAGCTGACAGCTTGCACATCAACTTCATCATCTCTGCATCATTTGAACTTTGGTGTACTGGGGTGAAGAGCCAAAACCACAAAAATTGTCCCTGTTTTTTCAGTTATGGACTGCATTGCCGTGTACAAGTGTACAAGTAAACCAAGGAATAAAAGTTCACTAAAATAAAATGATGCTGTTTTGTTCACAGTTATGCAATGCAGTAAGATAAGTTGGAATGGTTAAAATGTGTTTGTTAATAGTTATCATTTAGGTAATGATCACAATGTAAAGGCCTTTAAAAAGATGTTATAATACATACATAAAAAGGACAACAGTGATGAGCCCACGTTCATCTATACTGTTAAAGCTCACATCTCGCTGGTTACTCTCCATTACACCCGTCAGCTTCATATTTGTTTTTAAGTTAAAACTTTTGTTATGTTGCAATTACATATGAATGGTATTTAAGGACCTAGTGATTAACTATTAATAAACCAAATTTAAAGCCTTTTAAAGAATAGCTTTACTGCATAATGGTCTCCATTAAAGATAAAGAATATGTGTCACCTGAAATAAATGACATAATGATTTTATATCTTCATATAACTTCATATCTTTATGTATCTTTATGTTCCATATTGTTTATTACCCAGACCTACTGACAAGACTGTCATAGTGTTCTAAAATCTAAATTCAAGAACGACTTTGTTTTCTTTTGATAAAGACTGGAAATAGTTCTTGATTGCTTGCTCTCTGTATTTTCTTTTTTTGGTGTATCTTCACATGTCTTCACTTGCTTCCTTTTCTTTATATAAACATAGTGTAGAGGTTTACTGAAGGAAGTATTTCAGGCCAGTGGGCACCTTTTACCTTGTGCTAAATCACAGCTTTTGTCCTCTGGATTATCCACTTGAAGCGGTCCAGCCTTTTTTGTATATATGAACCTTTCTAATGATATCGTTGACCTTGTATTCTTCAACCTGTGCATTTTTTTTTTCCATATACATGATGATATGCCTCAGTTTTTCATCTTTTCCAGCCCTCTAGACACACAAGCGAGTCCCTTTTGTCTTCAGAATAAATGGTAATTGACTACACAGTGTTTAAAACCCTAAAATAAGACAACTTGCTATTTGTGTTCTTTTTCTTGTTCTACAGAAATGTTGAAAGAATTGAACCAGCAGCGGCGAGCGAAAGAATTTACAGACCTGAAAATAATTGTTGAAGGCAAAGAATTTGAAGTCCATCAAAATGTTCTAGCTTCCTGCAGCTTGTATTTCAAGGACATGGTTAAAAGGTTTGCCTCTCTCCTGTTGTTGATCCACTCTGTTCTTTTCGTAGGGCGCATTTGTATGGCTTTCTTTATCCCCCCTTCTCTTGCAGGTGTGAAGACAGAGGTTCCTATCACAGGGCCAGTAGCCATTCCTTCTGTCCCTCAAATGAATGTATTTCATTGTTGAAAAAGGTCAATACTTATCCTGCCCTTTCATCTCCGCGGACTAAATGAGCAAATTTACATTTTAATGGGCAAAAAAAGAAGTTCCATGACTGGGGATTTTCTTTTAAAATGTATTGTAAATGTCAGAACAAAATGGAAGAGATTTTGAGCAATGTGCCAGGCATATCAGATCAGCACTTCACTCTCCCTCTCCCATTCAAGTGTTTAGAGGCGTAATGCTAGCTGTCCTGATTCACTGGTTACCTACTGCTTATCTCTATGGGAATTTGCACACCGATCATTCATAGAGCCTGTGGAAGACGACTTCAATACTCGAGGTTGTCTCCTCATGTTTTATGAAATATTCTTTTGCTTTTGTTCAGGGCTTTAGGAGAAAATCGTGAGTGTCCTGACCTTCTCAGAGCTTTCTGAAACTTGGCATGTTTACCTCACCCGTAAATATGAGTCATTTTAAGTCACCTTAAAACTCAATCTGTATTCTGTGGGAAGAGTGTAATGCATGCAAGCAATATCTTGGCGCACTGTGTGTCCAGAAGTATCCAGACACCTCTTCTCATTTCAGCTACATTAAAGTACCATTGCTGCTACATACATTCAGTTGTATACACATTGCTTGAATAATTTCGATAGGAAAGCTTTCCCAGTAGAATGGGATGCTACAAACATGCCAAATGGAAATGGGAACTAAAGGTGGCCACACTCAACCAAACATTGGATGATATTAAGCACCCCAGTATTGGACGGAGGTGCAGTGGAACTGCATTTTCTTCATGGAGCATGGAGCTGGAGTAACATTAATGATTCAACATCAGTACCTGATGTCACTAATGCCAATGTAGCTGAATGCTACTTCCTTACAGTAATGTTCTAATATGCAGTGTGAAGGCCAACCCTGAAGAGTCGAGATTCTGTTGTCACTGCAGCAACTAGGGACAAATTCCCTATTTATAGCCTTGATTTCAGAAGAAACCTTGGTGTCTAATACATTTGGACATATAGTGTATACTGAGGCACGACACTTTATTATTTATCAGAGCCATTTCTCCGGTGGTGTTGTAAGTAGATGGAGCGATTGCATGAAGGATGTTGCAAACAGTGGTAGACAGAAATGCACAATAAAGGAAGCACGACACCCATTCTTCAGAGACTGAGAGGACTTTTTTTGAACCCTGTGATGCAGAGATGCCTCCGCCGATATTAGCTTTTTAACATGAAAAGCGGTAAAGAGGACATTGATTGTAAAAATGTCACGTTGTGATCTTTAGGATAAATGTGATAAATGCCATATGTGGCTCTTCCAAAATACATTCTCAGAAATGTTTAAGGAAGGTGGAGGAATGGAAAGATCCCCAGATTAAGTAAAAGATGGACGTGCCCTGAAAAATGTATGACAGCCCTCTGGCATCAGATAAACCACTCTGTGGTACCATCTAATATTTTATTGTCTTAATGAACCCGCCTGTTCCTCTGACCATCAGTAGTGAATGCACAATGAATCCGTCTTTATTTATGTGATGTCTAACGCCTAGTTTTCAGTCGTAGTTGTCGTTCGTCTTTGATTCCAAGGTTAAAAAGCAAGTCTGTTATGTCCATTACATCATGCCATTAACTCACATAGTGCAACCACAAGATTTACATTCGTCCGGGCAAGCCCAATCTTTATAATGTCCTTATTACACACCATACAAGATGCAGTGAAGCCTCAAGGACAAGTTTAAAGTGGAACTTTGGCCCTTTAGATTGTGAATTTGGTCTGGGCTGTGCTATCCTATCTTGCGAGCAGCAGCTATGAAAATTGCATTAGGAGCAATAACAGTGAGTGTAGATTTGACTCTGTTCTCAGTGGAGCACAAAATGTGCTGATACACTTCTCAAAAGCTATTTGAGTTCCACTGCCACTGGAAGGTGGAACAGGACGAGGTTTAGCCTTAGAGCATAGTTTTCACCATCTCCATCCCAGAATAAAGTGAGCACTTAACTGACAATGATTGTTAAAGGCAATGGGTTGCTGTATATTTTCATCGCAGACAATGAAAGTACATCAGTGTCATGTTCTTCCTTTGTGCTGGAGAGCATAAACGTCAGATTTGAACCGCAGCCCGTGTATGTTCATATAAGTTAATGGTAGTTTTATGACGGTGTTATATTCCTCTAAACGTGAAAGCTCTTTTCATTCACTTACTAGATGATATTCAGAGATTTATTTGTAGAGGTTCATTATACCATCATTATCATTACCATTGTTCTGTGTTTTCAAACACTATAAAAATCAGCCCAGTTTAAAACGATAAGGTAACTTATTACAAGATTTTACTTGACGTATCTCAACTTAAGGACAGTAGAGTATACCAATAAAAGCTTAGTCAAAATTCTTTGTTTTTTGTTCTACTCAGTTAAGTAAACATAGAATTTGTTTCTCCACTAGCTGAGATTCCCAGTTATGGAAGCCTGTGACATCTCATGATTTTCTTATATAAGGGTTAATACTTAGGCAGTTACACCTCTCAGAGGTCCTAAAGATTCCTGTGTCCATAAATGTTTAATGTATGTGATGCAGCAGGCTAAGCATTTTCTCAAACACATAATCAGTAGTTTGAACCCCAGTACTGCCATTCATAGCTCAAGAGTCCACAAGGAGAAAATTCCGGGTGGGATTGAATGATTTAAAGAGTCCCAGCTACAGGGGAAACTGAGTAAACAACCAATTTTGTATTCTCATGCTACAAGGGTAAGTGTGGCGAGTAGCAGCAGTCAAAACCTTTTGTCCAATCTGAGGCAATATCTGCCTGGAAAATCATGGGTGTGTGTCCAGCCGAGTCTAAAATATGAGCCGAGTGAGTTCAGTGAAAAACTCGAGTATTTCGGCCTATTATTTTCTCAAGTGAGGACGGAAAAAAACACTGACATGGCAGACATAAAAAAGGACCCCATGTAGATTTAATGCCATCCAAACAGGTCTTTAGAAGAACTTCTGACTAAGGAGTCAGAGTTGGGTGAACTGTAATGTCCTTAAGTTCATTTAACTCAGAAAAAGCCACGTGATTTGTTACCTTCCAGTTTAAAGCTGAGCTGGCTTTTCACTTTTTTCACGGTGAGTGAGGCTTTTGCAATGCTAACAGCAGATCTGACCCGATCCCACACTGATCGCTAAAGACATCTCATTGTGTATTCACTTGAAAGCCCTGACCTGCCATTTTACATCTGACAGAGTCTTCCACCAAGCAGACGTCAGACATTAGACACCGTTTCTGCTTGATTATGTGCTTGTTCCCACTCAAGTCATGTATTTTCAAAGATTGACTTAACAATTTTGATCTTTTTGAAGCTGTTCTGTGTCAAGCATATCAAATTTGAACAAAATATCGATCTTTTTGAATGATGCGTGCACTGGGCCGTAATGTCAGTTTGGTTTCGGAGGACCCACGGGCCTTTGACAGGCATATCAGGACTTGCTTTGAAAACAGAGCTGGTCATTCATTGTCGGCTCGTCCATCATTTATTGCACTTAAATGGAGCATGTTTATCTAATCATCTGTAAAGAGCACCTGCTGTGTTCCTCCTGCTCAGAGAAAAGCTGCATTAAAAAGCAAATCACCTCTTTAGCAAATCATCCGTTTAGCAGATCTGCATTCGGCTACAATGTGCAGATACAATCTGTTTAGAGCTGTTTCACTTTTGTTGGGATAAAGATACGAGAGGCAGCCCTGCATTAAAAATTTCACGTCCCTCCAGATAGCATATCATTTTTTTTTGTTGTTGCTGGTGGTGTGCTTTTTTTTTCTTTAATGAATATTTACCCTGTGCCTCTGGCAGTCCATCCATCACGAGCTCTGGCTTGAGTCTCACTATGAGCGAATAATCAGAGTATATGAGGAGAATTCTTAGGTTCTAAGTGAGAGTGAATGTAGTTACCCACACACTCCACTCTAACATAATAGGTGTTTATGCATGTTGCCTGTCATTCCTGTCATGAAAATACATAAAGCACATAGACTTTATTTATACCGCAGTGGTAGGATGTTCCCTCATGTCTGCCAGAGTAGAAAAGGGAAGCGTCAAGCATAAATAAGCAAAGCAGACATATATTTTCGAGCTTTGTGTCAGATTAGGTGACCCCTTTTGTAATTAAGGAAACACTAAAATGGCTAACCAGCTACCAGGCTTTGTTTCTGTTTCTTTCATTTGTGTAAAGTGGAAATTGTTTGCGACTACCATTCAGTCTTCTCAGTAACCTGACTGCCATTGCTCTACTTTGAACATTCAATTATGCTTATAGTCAGTGCAGGAGAAGAATGATACAGTTTTGTTTCTGTATGTATTATCTGCAGCCTGTCTGGCAATTGAGAGCAAAGTTATTGTTTGCCCTGCCTAAAAGAACAAAACTGTCTTCCAAAGATGGAGTGTTTATAGAGTCATACATCCAGATTCCACTAAGCGAAAGACTGATCGCACAAAGGAGTCTGCTGACTTTACTAATTTGATTTCTTTTTCCGTTTTTTCTTTCTCTCACCCGCATCCTCACATCACTCAATCAGTGCATTTTCTTTTGTACTGTTTCTACTCCTGCACTTACAACTGACAGCTGTGAACTGCATTTGGTTTTGTTTTATTTTCTTTTCAGGAGTAACATTCTTGATTTTCCAGCCACTGCCCGAGATTTACCCCTCACCTCATATTGTACCTTTGGCTTTTTCCCTAAGTCAGGCCTATGTGACGACTAATACATCGGTTCGTATGCAGGCCATGCTTGACTTTGTTTTTGGCAGCAGCTGAAAAACTTTTGAGACTTAAGCCCAGGTCCCAGTCATGGAATGATCGCTCCACACATGAAGGATGGCTGCTGGCTCCCTGTGGCAGGACTGACTCTCCACCCCTTTCCTTCCCTGCTCTCATCCCTCTCAGTCTGTCTGTCGGTGTCTGCCCTCATTCAAGATTTGTCTAACTGTCTGTCCATCCATCTTCTTATATATGCAATCGAAATGAATGCACTTGTTAACCATGCATGGAAATGCAACACCTTAGACCACAGGCAATAGCTCATCACTTGTGTTCAACTTGCAAGCATCTGCACAGATTTGTGGGCCAGTTCAAGTTTCTGCATTAATCTGTGTTTTGTGCACTTTTTAAAAAGGTAGCAAAATGAGTTCTTTGGAGCAATGACATAGAAACCTTTGTTTCCTGTAATGCACTTTTAATGGATGGTTCCTGACAGGAACATAGTGAAGTTAATGGATAATGAATATTAATATTAATTTTTTAAATAATTATATAAAGCTTTTTAAGCTTTAAAATGGTTATTTGCTCTCACATGTCAAAAATTGTTCTCTATTTGTAATCCATTAAAAAAAAAAACGTCCACTGAAAGGCTCTTAAGGTATCTATGGCATTACTCTTTTGGCAGAGCACTTTTGGCACCCTTATTTAGTGTACACTGATCAGCCATGATGTTAAAACTACCTGCCTAATGCTGTCCCCCTTGTGCTCCCAATACAGCTCTGATCTGTTGGAACACAGACCTCTAAAGGTATAATGTGGTATCTGGCATTACCAGCAGATCTTTTACATCCTGTAAGTTGCAAGGTGGAACCTCCATGGATTGGACTAGTTTGTCCAGCACATCCCACAGATGCTGGATTATACAGAGATTAGGAGGTCAAATCAACCCCTTGTACTTTTTGTTATGAGGCTCAAAAATTCATGAAACATTTGTGCAGTGTTTCGAAATGCATTATCCAGCTAAAAGAGGCTACTTCCTTTAGGAAATACCATTGCTGTGTGCTGAAGGTAGGATTCAAACCCATGACTTCTTGGTCTAGAGGCAAGTATCCTACCCACTACCACCTTTAGTCTTCCAGCAGTGGACAGGGGTCAGCATGGATACTCTGACTAGTCAGCTGCTACACTACTGCATACACAGCAAGCTGCAAAGCTCTGTTTGCTCTGACACCTTTCTCTCGTAGCCTGCAGTAGTATTTTCAGCAATTTGTGCTAGCTCTTCTGTGGGACCAGACCAGATGGGCTAGCCTTCGCTTATAAGCCTTGGGCGCCCATTTGTCCTTCCACTTACCACTTTTGGTAGATATTAATTACTGTATACCAGCAAAACACCACAAAAGACCTGTTGTTTTGGAGATGCTGTCATTTAGCATCGCAATTTGGCTCTGGTCAAAGTCGCTCAGATCCCTACGCTTGCCCAATTTTCTTGCTTCTAACACATCAAATTCAAGAACTGTCTGTTCACTTGCTGCCTAATGTGTCCCACCCCTTGACAACTGCTATTGTACTGAGATAATCAGTGTTATTTACGTTGCCTGGCAGTGGTTTTAAGGTTATGGCTGACCGATGTATGTGTTTGCAGAGAAAGAATATGGAAAGTAAGAGCAACAGAAAATGCATTACAGCAATTTTTCAAGTCATTGCCAGGTCTGTCGGTGCCAGATATTGCTGCCCAGCTGGCATTATAGCTTTTGTTAGCCACATGGCCTTTCGTTAATGTGTCACCATTGTGAGCTTTTTGTTTCAAGAGGCTGTTTTGGAGGAGCTGTGTCTCTCCGCTCTCTCCCAAATAATGGCAGGTTATAGTTTTAGGCCTGAACACTTCTCCCCAAACAGTGGATCTCAGGCTTGCAGAGCCTTCGTCTGCCACTGAGCTCTAATGAGATGTACCTATGGGCCTCTTCTAAACGAGTTAGATTAGCCTGGCTATTAGCCTGCACTATATATATATATATATATATATATATATACATGTGTATATAAATAATGCATGAAGATGCATAACAACCAATTATTCAAGTTTTCCCCTCAAGCTCTGCTATACTTCTCAGAGACAAGCTCACACTTTTCTCAGCAAACGCTCACAATTTTTACTTCCAAAAGTGGGTCATTTTGAGTGCGACTGCATGGCAGGTTGTAATCATTGCTCTTTTAACTGGGTGCTAACACTGCTCCGCTGCTGTCTCTCAGGTTGGCTGGAGAGAACAGAAACAGTGAAAAAGTGAAGATGACCATGAACAACATCAGTGCTGATGTTCTGGAGCTGCTGTTGGAGTTTGTCTACACCGGCTCCCTCATCATAGACTCGGCCAACGCCAAAACTCTGCTGGAGGCGGCCAACAAGTTCCAGTTCAACACCTTTTGCAAAGTCTGTGTGTCATTCCTGGGTAAGCAGCCACAGGGGCTAATGCATCATGAGGTTTAATTATTCAATTAGTAACCCATGGAAGTCAAGAGTTATTACTGTCGCTTTGCCATACAGTTCAAATCTAATAATATAGTTGCTTCTGCAATAAATTTAATTTACATTCTGACAATGTCTGTTCTGCACTTTTGACGTTTTTCCATTTGTCTTGATGCCAGCCAATTAATTATTTCTGTTTGGCAAATCTGTGTTGCGGTTTTATGACGGGCGAGTGCACTGGCTGCACCTATACCGAAATGTCATAGCTTAATTATACAGGACTCATTGTAGCAAATAGCCAGTTGTCTTTTACTTTTGATGTAGCACTTTGATTGATTCATGTTATTTACACGTGTCACCTGTTTTTTATGAAAATTTTAATATACTCATTATTCCCGTAAAAGACCAATTAATGACATTTGGCAAAGTATTGCTTTAGTGTCCAAAATATTGCTTCTTTAGTTTAAAACTGGAAGCTAACATTGCTAACACAGCCAAATGTAAAAAATGTAAAAATACACAATCAAAAACATCTCTCAACCAACTCAAACCACATTCAGATTTTCACCCATTCAATAATTGTCTATTATAAATCTTTACTACACAATGAGTGTCTTGGTCATGTAATTTTGAGAGTGAGGAATTGAAGTGTGAACCCACTTGCAGGCCTTTAGGGCTTAAGAGGTTAAAAACATTTTGAGGTTTTTCCATTTTTTTTCCCTTCATGCACCATAGAATTTTTACTGCTCTGCTTACAGTGGCAAAAAAAAGACCTCACAGTACTTGTGATGTAGTGTGATTTCTAACCTATTGATTTTTCACTGCCTAGTGAAGAATGGTGTGTCAAATCAAGAAGCAAGCAGCAAAAATATATATTCATATATAATTTTCTGATATTAGAATCGCTACAATATCCAGTATGGTCGCAAGCATTCAAAATGAGGCATAGATGTCCTTGTGTATCTGACATTTTAAGGTACTTTGGAGAATTTAAATGGCTGTTCAGAGTAAATCAGTGAATTGTATTTTCATCCACCACTGTTGCCGTCCTTCCCTTCTCCGAGATTGTCTTTCTTTCTCCATGCCACACGCTTCTGACTGCTGATTGACAGGTGTGCACTGTGCTGTCAAGTGTGGACTGAGGCAAGTTATTAGTACACTGGTTCATCAGTGTGGTTATCATGACTGCTTTCACACTGGCTGGAAGTGGATCTCCAGGCATTGCTAATATACTCCCACTGGGGCCGCTCATATTGGATCTCGCAGAAGTAATTGCTAGTAACATGACCTCTTGTTGATTTGAAATAGGCAGACGTCGTCTTACGGTGACAAAAGGCAAGGGTCGGAACCATACATATTTTACCATGGGTTCCTGTCAAACAGCATTGGCAGCTGTGGCAAGCATATCAGTAGGCTGGATTCTGTCTGTGACACTTTTTATGCATGACTGCTATACTGAAATATTGAAAGTGTTGTTTCCTTTGAATGCATAATGTCTCACTGACTTGCCGTGTGTGGATTTTCTCCTCACCGCACATAAATTGCATCTTAGCAGTTATTTAATGCCTCGGTTGTCCTTGTTTTAAATAATGCCCTTTTTTTTTTCAATTCAGGGGCGACGAGAGGGTGAGGGCACACTATTTGTTAGCCCGGCTTTGCTAATGTTTGTTTGAAATCTCAAAAAGTCTGGCAAGTGATTTGACAGCTCAGGTTTGTTTTTTTCCCCCTCTTTCAGTGCCTCTGTCATTGTCTCCCACTGGAATATGGCTCTTAATAATCCATGAATACCTCAATTGATATGAAATGACATTCGCTCCTGTAGGAATTCACTGCCGAAGTGCAGCAATGCGCCTTCTTCAGTATATTCAGTATATTAAAACGAAGTGTGAAAATAACCGTATTAGCTGGCGTGCTACATAGAATAGACGTTTCGTGCGCATGGCAAATGTGCTTTGGGAAAGTATACTCACTTTCGTTTTAAAATGTGGAACTTTATAGATGCTCAGCAGGCACTGCAGGGTGTCTCAAGATAACTGTGAAAGTTTTTATGTGTTACAGTGGCTTGCGCTACTTTATCAACCCTTTAAAGGGTAATGACACCCCACTAGTTTCTGAAAACTCCAAGCCTGTTTGTACTCTCAAAAATGGGATGTACACGTCTGACGGTGTGGGTGGGAGAGGGGGTGGGCACTGAAACGTTAAAGTGCATATTCTGTCATTTTCTCTTCACTGTGAACCGAATATTGCCTGCTTACCTGACTACAATAATGCTGATGAAACACGGACATACGTTTACAGAACAGCTTTCTATTACTTATAGTCTCAGCACTCAGCTGTGTGTGTGTGTGAGAGAGAAACGAAAGAGGAATAAAATGAAGGAGGGATAGACGGAATGATCACGACTGTCTGAGCATACAGATGCCCAGGCTTGTCTAGTATTTTTGAAGGGAGTTTGAAAAGGGAGACTTAACATTGTTAGCTTGGCACTAAAATAACGCTGAAACTCAGACAACTTAGCAGCAATTAAAGTGACTGTCACAGTGGTACATTAGGTAGAAGAGTGAGAACAGCTTGGTAAACTCAGCATCTACTTTCCATATTTCACACACATATTTCTTCTGACTGTTATCAAGGGGTGGGAACATTGGTAGCCTAATTTGCATATTCACACTCCAGTACTGAGCGACATCCTGTATGCTTTTAGCAGTGGTGAACCAGAGGAGGCGTAGACCCTAAACTGTCCACAAAAATAAGCATTTTGACAAAACGACAAACAATTTGACAAAAATTTGACAAGTCTACAAACAAGGCCAATGTCATTTATTACTATAAAGGAAAAAAATCAGTTTTTATTGAAATAATTTAGTTTGAAGATGTGAGTACTAATGACAAGACAAGAAGTGACATTTTAATGTTCTCTTCTGCTTCAGAAACGTGATTTCTAAATGGTGTCATCCCGTTTATTTTAATGTGCAGAAAATCAAAGGAAAAAATGGTTTGATTTTTATTTTATTATGGCATGCAGACATATGAACATGGCAGCTATTAAACGGATGGCAGATCCTTGAATTTGTCGGCAAAAACACATTAGGTAAGATAGGGTTAATTGATAGAGGAAGATCATCAAAAGTGACGATGAAACAAAAAAAAAAGATAGTTGGGGTTTTGCATTTATTTCCACTTTCACTATTTCACTTTCCTATTATGTCAGTAATAATTTGATAACTGCTCAGCACAAAGAGATTTCAATTTACACCTTAGAAGTGATGGCGGCAGACTCCCTCTGTTTGCTTTGTTCTCAGATCTCTGCATATGCGCTGCCTGCAGTAAGCAGAGGGCTGAGGGCTGTGTATGCCATGGCTGTGCTGTAGGTAGAGTAGGCTAAAGTGCCATTGTGTTGACCTTTTGTGCTGTGGAAAAGGTCCGTGCCTGTCTGCGCTAATCAAAGGCCTGGGTGAGCCGCCTGCACCCATGTCCAATCGATTCCTCCTCTCAGTTCTTTTTCCTGCCAGCTGCTTGAGATATTACACTCGCCCGTTCCACAGCAACACACCCGCAGAAATTTAATCCGGCAAACACCATCTCGAAAGCCGTGTATCATAAATGCTTTTCCAGTTTTCTTTCCCCCCAACCTTAGAAGGTTCAAACTCCTGTTTGTGTGTTTGTGTGTGTGTGTGCGTGCGTGCTTGCCTGAATGCATGAACATCTGCGTGCTGATCTCACACAGAGAAACAGCTGACGGCCAGTAACTGCCTGGGGGTACTAGCCATGGCGGAGGCCATGCAGTGCACGGAGCTCCACAACATGGCCAAAGCCTTTGCCCTGCAAAACTTCCCAGAGGTGGCCAGTCAGGAGGAAATCCTCAACATCTCCAAAGATGACTTCATCAACTACCTGTCCAACGACAGCCTCAACACTAAAGCCGAAGAGCTGGTCTATGAGACAGTCATCAAGTGGATCAAGAAGGACCCCGGCAGTCGAGTACAGGTAAGAGATCCCAAAACCACGTTTTTGTCCAGGTACACATGCATGTTCAAGGAGGTTCTCCTGGTGGAACTGACATGTAAATGGACACTGCAGAAAGAGCAAAGGAATAATGCAAAACACAACAAATGGTACAGCAGAATACACATAGTCCACAATAAACTACAAGTCCCAAATAAAAAAAGTATTGGGGCACACCTCAGCACACCAAGACATTTGGGCAATGCCGTGCTTCCAACTTAGTGGACACAGTTTGGGGAAGAACCTTTTCTATTCCAGCGAGGCCCCAGTGCACAAAGCAAGGTACATGAAGGCATGGCTAGATCTAGCCATTCCTTCATGGACCTTGCTTTGTACACTGGGGCCTCGCAAGAAT
>JBBPDC010000001.1:27552740-27566377 GCA_037974485.1 Hemigrammopetersius urotaenia
CCCCGGTGCACAAAGCAAGGTACAGGAAGGCATGGCTAGATCTAGCCATGCCTTCATGGACCTTGCTTTGTACACTGGGGCCTCGCAAGAATAGAAAAGGTTCTTCCCCAAACTTGACTAGCCCTCAAAGAGCCCTGACCTCAAACCCATCCAGCACCTTTGAGATGGTGTTGAATGGGCACAAATTCCCCACAGAAACGCCAAAATCGTGTGGAAAGCCTTCCAAGAAGAGTGGAAGTTGTTATAGCTGCAAAGGGAGACCAACTCTATATTAAAGTCTGCATTTTTAAATGCAAAGTCCCTGTTGGTGTAATGGTCAGGCATCCCAATACTTTTTTTCCATATAGTGCATACAGACAAGGTGGAAAGTGTCTTTAACAGGTGGCCAAATGTGCATATCCATAGTACACTCTTAAATATAAAGGTAGCAAAAAGGGCCACTTTGCCACTAGAAGAACCACTTTTGCTTCCCTAAAGCAGTGAATCTCAAAATGGGAGCTGTGTCCCCCTGGGTTTTTTTTTAATCTGGAAACATTATTAAAACATTATTAAAATTTAATAAAAATGCCTACCAATCCAAATTCACAGGTGCACGGTGCTCACTTAAAAACTTATCTGTAGTGCTGTTGAACAGTGCCATGTCTTTTCTAAGGGAAGGTCAGTGATAGCTATGGATAAAGAGGACAGTGTTCTGTTGGGGGGTGGAGGTGGAGACGCTGATGAGGGGCAAGTGAAGGGCAAGGAGGGGCATATTGGAATATTGGAGGCTATAATGGGGGCTTAGACTAAAGAAAACTTGAATATTGCTGCCCTAGAGAACTGTGAATAATACTTTAAATAATAGAACTTTAAATAAATAATGCTTTTAAAGAATCTCTGCATAAATGTAAAAGTTCTGTAATAGAAATAGACCTCCAAGGCAAGAAACCAAGTGTATTTTAAGAGAGTGCTTATATAATAATGTTCACACTATATAAAATATTGTTTTACAACATCTGTAAAAAAGAATCCACAGAATGTAAAACCACAAAGGCAAGATATTTATAGCAACAGAGTTATGACTGTAGTGGTGCAGTGTGCGAAAGCATGACATGTCAATTCTGAGCACTGATGCTGACGTGGGTTGGTTAGATTTTTTCATGACTCTTTCCAGAATCCTCCACTGTCCTCCCACCTATCCCCCACTTCACTTTCCAGCTACAGTTTCCAGTTGTCTTTCTTCCTCCTCCTCTTGTCAGAGTGTTCTCCTTCCTACTCCACATGCAGGCCAGGCATCCTGTCTAGACATAGTTTATGGATTTTTCATCATATTGCAATGTCGAGGAAATGATGAAATCGCTAAACAAGGACGCAGCAAACGTAGTTGGCTTTCCCAGATAAATGATACTGCTGAATTAACTGCATTGGATGAAGAAGACTCCAAATTGTGATTGGCTGTTTGCGATGGCAGTGCTAAAAGTGTGGTGGGGGTGTTGGTACGATGAGTCAGGAATTTCTTAACGAGCAGGTGGATGAGATTTGCATAAATACTTCTTGGCTGCTTGTGGTGTTTTAAATCCTACACGGGTTTAATTCCTCATTTGGTTCATTTGGCTGTTGAAGAATCCCCCCCCCACAAGCTTCTTCCTGCATTATGTGTCATGGTGTGTTTTGTCTGCATTGTATTCATTGTGTATTTTTCAGTTTATGTATTTTACAAAAGCAGGTAACCTGTGTTCCTGTTTCACCTTGAATCACTGAAAATATTTTTAAAAGAATGTGTTAAATTAGAATTAAAATTGTCCCTCTCCTTCATGTGTCCTATCACTGTTGTGTGTTAAATTTGAATAAAAATTGTCCCTGTCCTATGTGCATTCTACCTTCTAAGATGACCAGAAGTGTGTTCTTAAATCATTAATCATTCTGCTGAGCAAGTAATCAGTTTAATCTCGTAGACTGCGGGAAATTATAGCATTTTTTGTGCTGTGATGTCAAAATCTGTGAACAATTCCAGAAAAAAAGACCTCTAGTAATATGGGCGATGAAAAATTCAGGGTGCCATGCCTAGGGGATTTGAATAGATTACTGCAAAGCAATGCGTTTAGTGCACTTTACATGCTTCTATTCCTGCAGCGTTAAGTCTGAGAATAGCTCGTTGATTACATGGTATAATCTGTGAGTGAGAAGGGGAAGTGACTGAGGAAACGGCATGAATCTGGGCATTAAACAGTGAGGGCCGATCAAGGCCCAGCTGGCCATCAGCTTTACGTCCTAGCAATCAGTAAGTCAGGCTCCAGATAGGCTGATGGAGCCAGTGATGGAGCTGCTTCAGCAATAACGGTCCACTGTATCAAATTTTGGTTAAAGGCACCGAATGCTGTCAGCCTCATCTACAGCTCCTATGCCATATGGGCACAGTCTCACTGATACCATTTCAAAAATAATTTTCTTATGAAACATGAGAACAATAAGACGCCAAAAATACAGATGTTGGAAAGTTTGTAATCCCCTTTGAATTATTTGATTCCTGCAGCGAGTGGCTCAGAACTTTATGTCTGTATGAGCAGAACTTTGTATATTTAACTGCAGTTTTTTATATTTTTCCCAGTTATCTCTGTAATTTAGCTGTATCCAGTTTTGTGCGGGGGGATGTGGGGAGGCAAGTAGGGACTCCCCGAGTCATATGAGACCACCAGCACTGGGAGCAAGAAAGCTAGCATGTCAAATCAGGCACCATTTTTCTTCACTAAAGCAATGTCATTGGACAGCTGAACACTAACCACCAATTCTGTTATGTCAGCAAGTAGATGCCTACACTGGCTAACATCTAATGCTATGTTCATAGGAAGGGTCATCCTTCTCAACCAATGAGAGCAAGACTAGTTTTGCTGTCTTGGCATCACCATGAATCAGATTTATGATCTCCCAACGCTTAGACAGTTGTGCGATGTACAAACCTTTCTCATCAGAATTAGAAAACTTTATTGATCCCGGAGGAAAATGTAATGACTGCAAAGACACACAGAGACACAGAGACAAGAACAATATAATGTAAAGTCTAAATAAAATCTAAATAATATCAAATTATAAAAATACCATACCCTATGCTATATACAGAAATCCTTGGAATAAATGCTATATAAGTAACACAGTTGAGTGAAAAACAACACAAGTGGTAGTTTGGAGTAAGTTATTGCACTTATTAGAGAATCAATAGTAATAAGTAATAATGATTTTAGTTTTATTGTATTGTGTGCCATCTCTTGCTTATTTACAACTTGTTCTGTAAATACCACAGCCAAATTATTAACTGGTATAAAAAAACAAGATTACATTATTTAGATTGAATGTCGCTACTTTGGACAACGATTAAATTACAAAGTTCAGTTCAAGGTGTTTTGATTGTGTTTTAAGTATTACATGTTCTCACACTATTGAGGATTTGTTCTGTCTGTATGCTCCGTCAAGATCTTAAAGGTCAGCTTCTCATTTACTTTTCACTGTTTCACAGTCTTGGCCTGGTCTCCACTTTCAGCTCCTTTTCAGTTGTATGTGGTGACAGCAGCAGTAATAAAAACCACAGACTGTTCATCACTTGCAAAGGTTCCACTGCGGCTGTGATTAGGAATATCTCACTACAGAGCTTTCCACTGAACAAAACCACTGGAATTTGCCTTACACACTAATTCATCAGAAGCTGCTTGGTTTTTAAAGATCCATGTATGATAGAATGTTATATGCATAAGGACTGTTTAATCATGGCCTTGTGTTTCTTTGGATTTATTTTTGTTCTTTTTTTGACTTCTCCAACCTCATCGATCTGCCAGATCCATCACTATTCAGTGTTTCCAGACCTCAACGTTTACAAGCCTTGAACATGCCTTTGTTTCTTACATACTCATAGGTTAATTGAACATATTCTTTAATCAATATCATTGATAGAAAAAAGTATAATCTTTCAGGACAAAGACAACTGCAGAAAGGTTTTCAATTCAGTTGAGGTATTGGTTTGACTTCTCCTGCTATCTTAAGCAGACAAACAAAGAAAGAAAAAACAAATTGTTGGATACTTTCTGGATGTTTTGCGAAAATCAATGCTGGTGCATGCAGCAGAGCTGACAAAGAACCCTCCTGCACTTAATAGTATCTTAATTACTGAGTCAATAATAACCTAGACTGTCCTCAGTACTGTTGGAACAGTGTTTTATGGACAGATGAGTTCTGTAGTTAAAGGATAATCTTTTCAACCCTTAGAACACGACTGGACCAGATCCATGCCGGAATTGTAACAAATGATAAATTAATATTCTTTGTCATTCAGCAAAACAAGACTTATGACTATATGACAGTTCCTATGTTACAAAGAACCAAAGTTATTGTAATTTTAAAAAATCGCTACTGGCATCACATGCAAATGCCCATAAAGATCAAGGGTGCCCATATTTCTTTTATTTTAGGTCTTAGAAACGAATGGAAAGAACTTTCACGATTGTGACCACAAGTGGGTTTTAGACCATTTTTTATTTGATTTTACTAATACGCTAAGGGTTCTAAGGGTTAACAAATATACAATATAGTATGTTTGGAAAAAACAAACATCCCCTTAACTGTGAAGCATGGCGGAGGGAGTGTTACAGTCTGTATTTTTTTCAGGAAATTGGATTATGTGATATTTTAGGAGCTGTTCATGCTGAAAGGTTTTTTCTCTCCCAACTCGAATCATTTCATATGAACAGACTTCTTTAGTTTTGTAATTCGAGAGGTGGTTTTGAGCAGCTTTATATGCTCGTCATTTTAGCCTCCTTGAATGGGAATTATACAAAATGCTTTGTGGGTTGGATTAGAATCTCTGGATATTGCTGGAATGGGAGGTGTATAATCTGTATTTACTTCTGAATGGAGGACATGTGACAGCCAGTTGAACACACTGTTTTGAGTGCATTGAGCAATGCTGTTAAACTAGATCAGCTGGCTTGAAAAGGAAGCAACAAAGATTGATGCAGTGACCTGTTGTTTATTTGGCCTAGGATGGCCTCTGCTGAGCAACAGTCTGGAGAAGAAATCAATCTGAATGCAGGTGAAAATGAGCTCTGATACTTCTCTCTACTCCCATGAGTCTCAGTCTATGAAATCAGAAATCCAGCACAGCACTGAGGCAGAACTCAAAGAAAAAAGCTCTTGTTTATTCACACACACACTCACTCACATTCTCTCACCTCTCTCCAGTTTTGTTTTTACATTTTTCCTGCACCTTCTTCATGTATTTACAATATCAGACCACTTCCCTGTGGTTTGGCACACCAGTTAAATTCAAAAAAGTTCACAGTATTGAATTTCTTGGGTTCTTTGTTTGGCTTTGCGAAATACGTAATTGTTGTAGTGTGTTTTGCATTATAATAAGAGGGAGCCAAGTATGGACTTTTACACAGATTTATATGAGCATAAATAATGTTGGGTTGGAGAAAAAGAAAAAGTACAATGCCAGTTCACTTTGTAAACAATTATACAGTTCATGTGCAAATTCTGCCTTTATTCTGCATGATTCTTAAACTTAAATATTATTGTTTGTGGATCTTTTTCATCGGCATTTGTGTTACCTGTTCTTTACCTCTTGTGTGTGTGTGTGTGGGGGGGGCGGTATGGAATGAATTTATGCATATGTATAACAGGCGAGCTTTCTTATTTACTCTCCCATAATTCTCATGGTGCACAGGGATTACGTTCCAAGAGCACCCGTGTATAGTGTAAAACAGCGTTGTTGTGTTTTGGTAAAAAATCTAAAAATGTCTATTATGCCTGCAAACATGCTCCCTAAACAGAACGTAACAGATGTTTGCAACACAGAAAGTACTGTGCCCCCAATCGGAATGCCCCAGTACTGCGCCCATCTCACCCAGAGCTCTCGAGTCGCCCTGACGACTGGTGGGCTCAACCACACAAATTACACACAGAAACGCACATTAGTTCGCTAACTCTACTTGACAATTATCTACTCCCCCTCTAACCTTCACAAAAACACATATAACTGGGCCAACCGTGCCGCAAAGGCTCTTGGGGACCAGTCCTGCCGTGCACCCTTGTCCTCTGCAGGGTTTATGCTAGGTGCTAAGCAACCCAGCACGAGAGTAGGAGGGGGCATGGCAGACGCCTGGACGTCACAAAAGCACCAAAAATGCGAGGATATCTGCCTTTTCTGCGCATGTGCGGGGGATTCTGTTAAAAAATTCATGCAAGACTGAATCCGCGTCTGCTGATCCGCGTAGAACTGAGGGATCACTGTATTATCTATTCAGATCAACTACCAGTTTGACTTCTAATGTACATTATGATCTGAGAGCTAGATGGACTTCGCCTCATGTTGACTTTCTGTTGTACATTCCTGTCAGATGTTTAAGTAGAACTAGCCTGAAATTTAGTCCTACTCACTCGAATTTAAGTTAATTTGAAGATGGACACAGCCTGGACCGCAATTTGAAAGAGACGCAGTATAGGACGGACAATCAGAATAGAGCTCATGTATGTATGGTACTCCTGAAGTCACAGTAACAAATACAGTCTATTTAAATTATAATGAAATAATTGTGTAAAAATGAACCAAATCGGTATACATAAACCAACAGAAACTACATAAATGGACCTCAGAAAAATTTAAAATAAAACAGAATCTGGTTCCATTGATGCCTTCTCACTTCCTGAACCTTAATATTAAATGTTAAATTGTATGTTTGTTTGATTGGCAGCATATGCACCCGTAAATGTATGTTTCATTGATTTAACTCTGTTGCTGTAGCTATGATTGGATAACAAAATAATGCTGTTGCTTGGATTCACAGAATACCTAAATACTCTGGATAATACTATGGATCATGGATCTGTTTCTCTAGTTTTGTGTAGAAGATAGGTCAGTTATCTGTCTTACAGATCTGGGCATGATTTAAAAGTCTATGACCTGAATGCAGCTTGATGGTAAATTGTAGGTGACAGGCCGAAGCTGAAGCTGGTCTAACACGCTGCTGGCCACATGTATATCTTCATAATTGTCTCTTTTACTCTCTGACTGATGGCAGCCAGTGGCAGGGAAAGAGCTTAGAGCTCCGTTAGAATGCAGAAAGGGCAGCTCTTCGTAACCCAATGGCTTTTCCTTCGTAGAGCAGCGGCAGCCACTTAGCAGCTTTGTCATATCACACACTTTTTCAGAGTCATGTTTACGGGTTATGGTGAACATCCTCCTCTCCATCTGTTGCCACACTATTGATTCGGCTCTATCCCCTCCTCTCTGTGTAGCGGCCATCATCCTCTCTTGAGACACTCAACACTAACCCCCCACCCCCGTTCTCACCCTGGTTTACGACGAGATGCAATCAAGGAATGCAGCAATCGAGCCTGCTTTAGCGGGTCATTTTTCACAGTGAAGCGCAGACTGCTGCTGCTGCAGCTGTTTAATATGAATCCCCCATATCTTAGCTCGCAGGCATTAGAGTGCTGACATTGCCCAGTGTGATGGCCCTGTCTTCTCTGCTGTGCTTGAATACACATCTCCATTTATTCCATAGAGAGGAAAGTGTTCTGGGGACATGTTTAATCTGTCTTCTTTTCAGCACACCTGTGCGCCCCATCAGTCAAAATGGATAAGCTGTAGTGTCTAACTCCTCATGACACATACACTTGTAAAACGTGCCCACCCCAGCCCATCACTGCACATGTATAAGTGTGTGTGTGAATGTATGTTTGTATGTGTGTGTTTGTGTGTTTTTGTGTGTCTGTTTGTTTGGCTTTTTATTACTAGCTAATTTAATGAAAATAATTAAGTATTACGGCAAATTGTAAGTGCAAACGCATGCATTTGTGTTCTGTTTCCTCTGGTATGATTTGACCTGTGTGTCAGGGAACCGTTAGAATGCTGCATATGTGCATTAACCCCTTTCTGCAGGGCCTCCTAGTGGCCAGTATGCCTGCCTGTGGGAAACACCAAGTATTTATATTTTTGTATTCATGCAACTTTTCTGAACCATCGGGACGTTTCTGCTGTTGGGGAAAAGCTGAGAATCTTCCTCAGCCTGTATGTGGCACTCTGGGAAACCCTCAAATGAAATAGTAAGGAATTTACTAACCCTAATGGCTTAAACATGTTTTAAAGCACTTTCAAAGCACCAAGCTTCCTGTCCTGTCATTGCTGATGTCTGATCACATCAGTCTGTCCCCAGGCTTAGTAAGTGTGTGTGTGTGTGTGTGTGTGTGTGTGTGTGTGTGTGTGTGTGTGTGTGTGTGTGTGTGTGTTTTGTACATATTCTGGAGAAAAGTCCTGATTTGTGCCATATGTGTATGCATGTATAGGTGTAACACCCCCAAAACACCCAAACACCCCCAGTCAAATTACTTTAACAGCCCTGGTCCAATTAATCCTTTCCTCTAAAGGGAACATTATGTGCATATTTTTAATATGTTTAGCATGTTAGGAAGAAAGAACACAAAACTCGGTCCATGACTTTTTCCCAGACCAGTCTTTTTTTTTTGTATTGTATAGTATTAAAATGTGACTTGTATTCTTTGTGGAGGATGTGCTTCTTTTCAATTTAAAAATCAACAAAACATGTAATTTGATTGGGGCGCCCAAACTTTTGCATACAACTGTGCGAGTGTATTTGTCTTTTTTATGCAAAAAATGTGTGTGCGTGCGTGTGTGTGTGTGTGTGCCTTTTTTGATTTTGTATGGTCTCTTTTCTTCCTCCGCTCTTTTTGGTAAGCCTGCCCTGCGGCAGAAGAAAATATATATATGGAGGGCTGAGTGAATTTTCACTTTCCATTATGTTCACTTCTCAGATTTGTTTAGCGAGCGCACACGGCTCCATGATTTATGGCTTAGATAGATAAATTTTATATCTACAAGCTGTGGAATAAACATCACAAATTTGATTCTGGCTTGTTGTGTCTTGCCCTGGGGATTAAAATCTGTTATTTGACTTGAAGATAATAATGGGAACACAGCAAGCATGCCTGGCCATGAAATAAAATATTAGAGCAGTTTATTGTACTGTCAGGAAAGCGTTGCTGAAATAAAATACATGAGCTGCTCATTAAAGAGCAGGTTTGTGGTTCTTTAGATGACTGAAATAATTGGTCTTTCACTGGTATACTTGAGGTGCACCATGAGTCAGGTAACACCAAACCGAAGCACCCTTTCCTTTGAATAACTGTAACTGTCTTCATTGAGCACTGCAGACTATTTTTGTGGAGAAAAGCCATCACATCTAATGTCCTAATACTAATATGTAACAGCTTTCATTCATGCAATTCATTCAGGTATTTAAAGAGACACTGGCATCCAAATATTTTACATATAAATATTTTAATTTTTCAAGACATTGAAGAAAAGTGCATTTATTACATTGCATAATATTCCTCTCACATGCCAGATATGTAGATGCCCGTAGATATAATTGTTCAGGCATAGCTGTGTACACCATAAAACTAACACTACATGTCCAAAAGTATCCAGACACTCTTCATGTTGTTATTTGAGTGCTGAATTGTGCACATACAGCTCGCTTAATCTCTAAAGGAAATTACTGCAATGTAATGGAAAGCGGCTCATGGGCACCATGCCCAGTACCAAATGTCAGAGGTGTATAAAGGCCCCTACTGTTGGGCTGTGGAACAGTTTAACTGGGCTTTCTGGAGTAATGGAGCTCTATCCAGTAACTTTGAAATGATTTGGAGTGGTGTTTATGATGCAGAACCTAATTAACCAGAGTCAGTAGCCAACCTCTAGTGTTTCCTGAATCATTAAACTCACCTTCCACCCAGTCTAGATGAGATACATTAGGAGAGATGTTGGAGTGTAATGAATACGCAAAACATTGTCATTTTATATTTTTCAAATGTAAACAATTCTCTAAATTCAATTAAGATATCAATGAAAGGTTCACTGATAAAGCAGCATGTGGAGCTCTAGTCTTGTAGCTTCTAGTCTCAGTAAGCTTTACATGTTACATATTTAAAGAATTCAAGTTTTTTGAGAGACTGAAATATGAGTTTGAGATGGCTTAGTATTGGTTATTCTGTAACCCTGAACAGATGAACATGAAATTCACAGTGTGTCTTTCTTTATAGCTCCCCTACTGGACATTTGCAGACATAAGGCATTAATATCCGATAGTGTCCTGCAGCTCTAATAATCATAGGGAGATCTAATGAGACATTCTGGTTGACAGTGTGTGAGAGTGTTTACTGTTGTCTAATAGGAGCATTACATTTGTATACATTTGTATTTTAGTATAATATTGTATAGTATAGTATAGTATATGTTAGACAACCACCCAGCCTGAAAAGGGAAGCAGCGCCTCATTATTTCTCTTGTGACTGAATCCAATCGAATTCACACAAGGTGTGAAGCCTTCCCAGAAGAGTAGTGATACTGCAGCAAATGAGGACAAACTCCCTATTAATACCCTTGATTTCAAAAGAAACACTGGGTGAGCAAGCGACTAGACTTTTGTAGATATATTGTGTCTATTGTTAGCTTAACTTGTGTTTGCTCAAAACCAGACTATAAAATTATTTAAAGAATTGGTGTTTGAAGGTTATTGCAGTCGCTGAGCACTAAAACAATTGGTTCTTTAAAGAGATTCTATCAGTGTGGTCGGCCTTGTTACTTATGCTTGAACTTCATCAAGCTCAGTTCAGGCAGTTTTGAGACAGTGAGAGAAATTCAGTGAATCATTGCCCACATTCAGCTTCTGACCCTGAATAAAGCAGATTTTTTTTGCAGCAGTAGCTGCAACACGGAACCTCAGAATCTCTATTGCATGTATGGCACTGTAGTCCAGCTCCCTTGTGCTGTGACATTATTGCAGATAAGTTCAGCCAAAGCAGAAGCGGAGCTGCATTCTGATTCCTAGATCATACAGTCGATAAATCTTGATTGTCTCGGCAGAGGAGAGAATGGTTGTAATCCAGAGAGGTTTCTCTTCAGGTACAAATGCCTGCAGATTTTGTTAAAAAAAAATCCCAACTGTAAAATCCCCTACACTAACATGGAGGCCAGTGAATGCTGGTGTAAGACCTCCCTTATTGAAATGCCAGATAGATAAACTATCTGAATATGATGGTGAAGATCTTCCCAGATCATCTCTCACCTGGGACTACATGGAAATGCCACCAGCACACCCACGTCCCTGACCTTTATAGTTCCTGAATTAGACCAGGCTCTGGCACGTCTGAATGAGACTATGTGTTGAAGACCAATTTCTATGTCAGAGTTATTTCCGTGCCACTCCTCTGGCAGGCCTATATTGTGTCTTATAATGTGCTCGCTGCATTTGCTTTTGAAATCTGTCACTGGTGAGAGTGGGAAGAAAAAAAGAAAGAAAAAAAAACCATTTAAAACCCACACCAGCTGTTGCCCATGTCTCATTGTGTTTACAAGTTTCCCCTGATGTGGACACAGGCCTCAGTGGAGATATAGCAGGAACAAGGAGCTATTCAGTGACAGAATTGTTCACCATGGCAACCTCCCTCCCTCCACAGAGCAGTAAAAGGGGCTTTTGGAAACGCTCACCTGTACACCAAGCTGTTCTGCCTGCTTATTATCACCCGGCTGCTGCCATAAAAAAGATGCCAGGCCGCGATGGCATTTTTGATTACTGGGTAATTGGTGCTGAAGTTTATTATGTGGGTTTAACGGCAAGCCCAGACGTACTGAGGGCTTTTTATCCATTGTGCTGTCACTGCGAGCAATCAGTTTTGAAGACATAATCAATTTTTAAAAGATTTAGATGCATAGTCAGGCACAAACAAAATGCCTGTGGTTCATTCTGCGATACCTTTGTTGGTTTTTGTGAGTTCCTTTACTAAGATGTGTAGTAGGTGGTGTCTCTTTGCTCTTGGCGTATGTGAACATATCTAATGTAAGCTACTTTATCAGATTGAATGGCTTTTAAAATTTTGTTAATTATTTATAATGTGTAATTGTGTCTCTTATCTATCATGTGTACTTATTATGTGGTGTTCCTGCTACAATTGTACTGGCTCTGGAGTATTAATATCATTAGTGAGTCTAGCTATCTGTTTATAGTCTGAAATCGAATTGACTAAGCCACGGCACTTCCGTCGTCAGTATACACACACATGATGGCACACATCACCTAAATTCTGGTCATGCATCAGGTTGTTCCTGAAATAGTCTTTGATTGGCATCAACATAATGTTGCTTGGCAGAGATAGCCTACTGTTAAACTACATTGCTTGGAGGGAGAATGGTTTGTGTATCTATCTATCTATCGATCTATGTATTTTTCATTGGGTTTCTCTATCATGGCTTATTTCTTTTGCAGCATATATCGGAGCTGCTGGCTGTGGTTCGCCTTCCCTTCATCCACCCCAGTTATCTGCTAAATGTGGTAGACAATGAGGAGCTCATCAAGTCCTCAGAGCCTTGCAGAGACCTGGTTAATGAGGCCAAGCGGTACCACATGTTGCCCCATGCCCGACAAGAGATGCAGACGCCCCGAACTCGGCCACGGCTCTCTGCAGGTACACGCTCCAACTCATCTCACAATAACATCACGCACCATCAATGTGTGAACTGTGTAATTACACTAGACACCATCTGTCATGATCCTTTGTCACTCTTCTAGTTATCCCTGGATGGTTTATGTAGGATCTTCCTCCAGCTTTGGCTGCTCTTGGTATATAGAAAGGTGGTGGCTTTTTTCAAATCCCCGTTCTTGATGCTTCAGTCTGCTGCTGCTGCTGATATCCCAATAGCAGTGTGGAGCTTGCAGAGCAGAAGGATCCCCTTCATCTCCAGTTACAGCACCTCCATGCTAATGCAGTTAAACACGTTCCCTGGAATCCAGCCACAGCAGTGTCACATCTTTGCCAAAGAGAGTGTCAACAGTGGGTGTCATAGCACCTGCGCCGCTTATTACTGAGCTTTAGCCACTCTGCAAATTTCACTGATGTGTACCTAAGAAAAGCTCTGCTGTGTGAAGCTATTAGTTCAAGGTTTTCCATTTTGAATGTCCCAGTCCGCAGCTGCTCGTGGAGCTATAATCTTTCCATTATTTAAAGATAACTTCAACAATATCCATATAGACCCACCTTTTATTGTTCATATGCAATAGAATATATCTTTACTTCAATATATCTTTATGAGAATGTCCTTAGCGATGGATGAATGACAAAGATTGCACAACACTAAATCACCTTACTACAGTGGTGATAACCATGTGTTTATTCTGCTCACTCTACTTTCAGAGACTCTGCCTTAACACAAGAGATATTAATAGTTGGCAATAATTTGATCAGAAACCATTTTCCAAGACAATTTTTTCCAAACTTGACAAGTTTCTTTCATTATGAAGCTAACCCGAATGGAATCTAAAACTGCGTACTAAACAATTATTGTTGTTTCTGATACTGTACAGCAGTGGTCCCCAACCTTTATTTCGTCACGGACCAGTTTAATATCAGAAACTATTTTCACGGCTCGGCCTTTAAAGGAGTGGCAGATAAATATACGTATATTATACAAATAAATGATACGCATAAAAATGGGGATATTTTAAAAATATATGTTTTAAATATAATAATAAGCGTAAATCCAATGTGTACTCGCAGCTTTATTAACAGCATTTTCATAACAACGAGCCAACAAC
>JBBPDC010000001.1:27567205-27595827 GCA_037974485.1 Hemigrammopetersius urotaenia
GGCCTTTAAGGAGTGGCAGATAAATATACGTATATTATACAAATAAATGATGCGCATAAAATGGGGATATTTTAAAATTATAATAATGGGGTATCTTTAAAATACAATAATATGCGTAAATCCAGTGTGTACTCGCAGCTTTATTAACAGCATTTTCATAACAACGAGCCAACAACATAACATGGGTAACATCCACGTTTTTTTTTTCTGTGCAGCTCATGGACCGGTACCGGGCCGTGGGTCATGTGGTACCAGTCCGTGGGCTGTACAGAAAAAAAACTGTGGATGTTACCCCTGGGGTTTGGGGACCACTGCTGTACAGCGCTGTATCATCTATAAAAATAGGCAACATTAAGGATCTTATTCATGACACTGCTAGCACTGTTTTTAGTTCTGCAAGGTACTTTTGTTCATGTAAAGTATATCATACAGGTCAGAAACAACATAAACACGTCTATTTGAGATTACTTAAAATACATTTGCCCTGAAGTTCTTGTTTAAAGTTAGCAAAGCAAACACCAAGTGTCTTCTAAATATATCTTCGCTATTCACCTGCATTTGAGCTAAGGGTAAAAGACTGTAAATTCTTATTCATCAAGCTTCATGTAAAGTCTAGTAGTGATGATATGAGGATGTACATACAGGCTCAGTGCTGACTCCCAAGTGCTCTTTTAGCCACTGCTTAATCCACTCCAATAAGCAAAGAAGTGCTGGCTGGGCCGGGCCCCCTGCTGTCTTTCTCTAATACCTGTCTGGTTGCGTTTCTCAGTGGGAGAGACCTATGCACAGCATGACTTTTTGCACAGCAGGGGCTCAGGAACCTGGAGAAAGCACATGAAACCCAGTACCTGATTGCACCATAGCTGGATTAGTAAGCCGCAAGTGAATGTTGGGCGAGATTAGCACTGCGTTTTTCTCCGTATGCTGGTGTCTCGCACGCAGGATCTGAGCACACAGCCGCTGCACTGAGCTGCTGCAGGAGGTGGCTTAGGATGCATGGAACTACAGCATAAAAGTATTGATGGCTAAAAAAACCAAAATATATAAATAAGAACTAATTGAAAAATACTCAGATAATAGTAAGAATAATACAATCTTTTTTCTTTAGTATTTGTAACTGATTGTTATCACTCCACTCTGATTGCAATGCTTGATTCAAATGTGGAATCACTGTTTCCACGTATATATATTACGCATGCTCATTTTTGTCTTTTAACTTTCTTAATGGCAATTATTTGGATCTGGCAGCATCAGCATTTTGTTCATGTAATATATTAAAAAATTAGCCACATTTAAATCTAGAAAATTTACTGTATTGCTTTTTTGTGGTGTTGCCAATGGTGGAAGAGACACATGGCTCCCTGAAAAAGCTGTCACTCAGTGTTTGATTGATGGGGTGGCAGGTTCCCTGTGGTACTGAGGTGTCAGGAATAGACTACACTTGCAGATGTGGGGCCAGAGTTTCTCTGCCCTCGAGGCAGCGTGCCCCCCCTAGGCCAGAGGGGGTCCACAAGCAGCCGGGTCACACAGTACACACAGTAGTTGAGCCGATCTATGCCAAGCGTTTGAAGACGGAGGCGCTGTGCAAGCAGATGGCCATTCCAGTCACGCAAATTGTTTGCTCTGCTATTCTCAGCCGATGCAGCAAACCAGTGTCCTGTGATACACAAAACTTAGAATCACTCCACGCTTGTGCGCTATTTAATGAAAAATTAATGATGGAAAGAGTAATGCAGCATCTCTCAGGGTCTTCCAAAGGACATCTTTTTTTGCATCTCGCAAATCTGGTCTACGTTCATATACTTTTCAACTTTTTTCTTTTTCACTGTAAGTAGCGAACATTGACGTTTCATTTTCTCTCGCCGCACATGGCTGATCTTCTCTGCCCCAGCCTTCTGCTTTTGGAAGAGGAATTTTTGTCATGAATTTTAATCCCAGCGCTTGGAGATAAAAATCTTGTTGGCCAGTCAAACAAACTGACTGAGCCTGAAGCCCACAGACAAGAATCTCTTTTTCTTCCCTACAAAAGTGAATCCTCTACTTTATCATTCCCTAAATAAATATATTTGTCGGGAAAGCTTTGTCTGCACAGGCCAGGGGAATAGGTTCGCGCATCTTCATGTCAGTACTGTGCTTTCTCTAAACTTGTCCTTTATTCCAGGCTTGGAAACTTTTTGTTTTTCTGTCTAGGCAGTCGGTGACTTCCTTTCCTTTATTAATTTTAAAGATGAAGTTTTCCCCAAGTGTTATATAACACCTTTCTGTGTGTGTGTTTGTTTTTTGATTTCTTTTTTGCTGTTTGTTCTCCCCGAATGTCAACAAAAGTAAAAAGCTCAAGGTGTAACGAAAGCCAGATGAACCAACTGGCAAGGAGGGTTTATGACCTCTCAAGCAAATTTAATGAAATATATGATTAATTTACAAAAAGGTATGTTTTCTGGACAAGCTGTTTAGATGATGAATCTGTTAAATGCTGTAAAGTCTGACTTAAGGCCTCCCTGTCCACCTAAAATGTCACTGAAAAAAAGCTTTCTGTTTCTTTTTTTTGGCCGTGCTTGTCCCTGCAGGGGTTGCAGAGGTGATAGTGCTGGTGGGAGGGCGACAGGTCATTGGAATGAACCAGCGCTCACTGACAGCCGTCACTTGCTTCAACCCCCAGATCAACAAGTGGTACCCCCTGGCCAGCCTTCCTTTCTACGACCGCGAGTTCTTCTCTGTCATTTCAGCGGGAGATAATATCTACCTGTCAGGTAATCAAACTGTCTGCATGTCACTTGCAGGTTTGGAAGCCTCCCACAGATGTGCGCTTTTATATTTAGCGCAGGTTGGCGGGATGTCATGGGGGCAGTGTTTCCGCTTCTGATTTTTCACGATTTTCCTGGCAGAGTCATTGGGAGACACCTGTGCATTCATTTTGAGTTTTCTGATGAAAGTGTTTGCTCTTCAATCTTTAACTCTTAGATGTCAAGCCTGTAATAATTTACAGGAATGCTTTCTATTTTATTCTAACTAAAGTATCTTCAGTGAATACTACGTTTGATTTAGTTGAGTATGAAAACAAAATGTTATTTATTTATGGTTTATTTGACATGGACCGTGCACATTAATAAACATAGAATGTAAATGTGCCAGAATGAACCAAAATGGCTATTTTACATCTGTTGTCCATGGGCCGATGGTAACAGGTCTAATGCATATTATGTGATGAAAATGTAAAGTCATTGTCCCTTTTTCTGAGAAGAAAAAACTTTTTTGCCCTACCTCTTTTTTTTCTGAGAAAATTGTATCCTAGCCATAGAACATGAATACAAATTATGTAATTTGACATTCCTATTACAATAGTCTGTAAATGCTGCTGCATCAACTGCATCAAGAGAAGGGAAAGTTAGAAAGAATCCTGCAGTGAGAACAGCAGTGGCAGTAAATTAGGCTTAAAGGTATGAAAAGAAACCAAGGTGCTGAGAAGCATTTACTTTAATTTAATTTAATTTAATTTGCTTACTTTAAACAAACACTGTCCTGATCATCCAGAGGGAAATTACTCAAAAGTTAGCAAAAGTGCAGTGAATGCTACCAGGTGGTCTGTGCTGAAGATTTGTTGAAGATATCAATAATACAGTTTAAATGGATTGTCTAGCAAAATTGTGCTTCTTCTTCTTGGAAATATAGACATTTTCTATTTAGCCTTTGATAGCGAAATCAAACTAGGCATTGACATGCATATAAATAAAAATACTAGACATGATTCAGAGTTTTTTTAAGAATCAGCCGGCATCACTGCTAAATCTGACCCTTAACTGGCTTGCCAGGAGCAAACACCATTTCTAGTTTCCTGCCATTTAGACTCCAGCTGGAATTTGGGCTGTGTTGTGTGTCTGTAGCTGGAACACAACTGTCCACTGTTTTTATTTGAAAGGACAGACAGTAGGGCTTTCTGTCTCCTGTTGTTCAGACGTGCGCAAGCCATCAGACACGTGTTTAAAATTTGGCACTGGGGGGGATCTGAATACATCGAATGACCCAGTAACACTGCATAGCTGGTGCTTTTAATATATGGGGCAAGTAGACCTTACTATCTTTGGTGCCTGGCACCATATTAGGGATGCTGGATCTACTAGATTTTTAATTAGCTGTTGCTAAATTAGGAGGGCAGTTGAAATACTAGGGCTTTGACAATTAGTCAACAAAGTCAGTTCGTAGTGGAAAAAAATGCACTCTGATGTGCCATTTCTTTCTCATTAAGTGCTCTGTAATGTACATGTAAAACCAGCAGATTTGCAGTATACCTGTAGAAGCATCTGGAGCGAAATGGCTTATATTTTCTTATGCCAAAAAAACTAATACTATTAATTTATATTACTAATGCATTGTTTTGTGGCAACAAGGTTGGACAGGCTTTAGAGAGTTTACTGATGTTCTTGATATTAAAGGGGACCTATTATGCTCACTTTAGTTGTAATAGGTCTATCGGCTATACAAAACATGTTCATGAAGTTATTTTCACAAAATCACTCTCACATAAAAAGATATCACCAGCTTTATTCTTCACAGTTTTGGTCCCTTTTAAAACTGCCCGTTTGGACAGATGGCCTAGTGTAATGTCCCACTAGGCCAATTTGCATAGAATTTGCATAGAAACACCCCTCCTCTGTCAAGACCCCAACAACTAGCCTGTTGCTTGTCACCCCTTTCAGCGGCCACCTTGGGTCTTTGCAGCAAATTTAAAAGCTCAGAAATAATTATTTTTGTTTGCGGTTGGACTGATTTCAAAGCTAAGACTCATGTACCAGAGAAAAAATAATCTATAAACCTATGTTCAAAAAGCAACACAGGATGAAATACTGGACTATATATATGCTTGTGTTTTATGTGCTGAATTCAGACATGCCTGACCACTGCAGTGGCAAAAACACGCTCCACCCAGCTGGTCAATACTCGCTCAAAACACAATAAGACAACCTTCGCTGTTAAGTTAAGGAAAAGAAATTGGCATTAAAATACACAGACCATGATGTAAAATGCATGTTTTGTTCCAGTAAACGTATAAGGTACGGCCGCTCTGCTGTGCCCCAACACCAGATTAGTTGAAGATCCGCCATTTTGTCTCCTTGTTTTATGAGCATGGATAAGCCGAGCACTGTGTCTACAGACAGAAGAAAGTCATGTGTTGTTGACTGCATACATCCCTACACTTTCTCCCAGACAAAGAAAACCTAAGAACTGCTTGGCTTTTATTTCATTTTCCATTGCCATGTCCCAGCAACAATCAGTTTTATTCCACCTTAAAAGGTAAGGGGTGGGTGGATCATGAGTTGGCTGGGGCGTGGCCAGCAACAGCTGGTGATATCTCTTTATTTGAGAGTGATTTTGTGCAAAGAACTTCATGAACATGTTTTGTATAGCCCATAGACCTATTATAACTTTTTTAAAAGTGAGCTTTGCATAATTTGTCCCCGTTAATGTTGCTTTACCAACCTGTATTTTTTTGTTGTAGCTAATGAAAACTACCGATAGTGGGACCTTTGACACACTTACAGTACGTAGTAGATATCATGTTAAATTAATTGCAGAATTTTCAATTAGATTGAATGGATGTTCTGAACAGCTTGTCTGGTTGCTATGAAAGACATCATTTGTTTGCATACCATGGATAGGTCAACTGGCTGTTAAACAGGCACTCCTGTGGTGAAGGCCAAGTGAAGAGCAATAATAATAGCTGATTGGATTGTGCACTGGAGAAAAGAATAATTAATTGGTCAACAAAAAATAGACATTAAATTAGACAATAAATATGCATATGTTTCGTTCCTTGTTGGAAGTCGGGGTGGTCGATTATTGAGGTGTGCTTTTCGTGCTCAGTCCTTTTAGTAGAGTTGTATTGGAGCAGGTGTGTAGAGGCAGACAGGCTGCTTTCAGAGCTAGGGTCTGGGAGGAGGGTGTAAATGGAGACTTGAGCAGTCATTTGTGTTTGGGCTTTGCACCTTCTTCAGGTGGAATGGAGTCAGGAGTCATGCTGGCAGATGTGTGGTGCTACATGTCCCTGCTGGATAATTGGAACCTGGTGTCTCGAATGACAGTCCCCCGCTGCCGGCACAACAGCGTGGTGTATGATGGCAAGCTGTACACCATCGGAGGACTTGGAGTTGCAGGGAATCTGGATAATGTAGAAAGGTAGGTTGGCTGGACATGTATATCCACACCCACACAAACATGCGCAGAGCTTGCATCTAAATTAAACATTCCACCAGAAGCCATTATACATTCCAGACAAGAGAATGGTCAGCTTTTTCTGCGTTGGGAGCCAATCTGATAATTAGATCTCTTCTGGGGCAATGTAGGAGTATTTCTGTGGTAGGTGTCTCTGGTGCAAATGCATCGCACAGATCGGATCAGGTTTCGTTTTGAACACCACTGCTCAGATTGTTGCTCTAATGAACAAGTGCAGCATTTCACAATCTACCCATTTGCTTCAATTAACTCTGTAGTTCTAAGGGATAAAACACACAGTAAGCACACACGAAGGCTTTATTCACAATCGCATGTAAAACTTTGAACACCCCTGGTTCAAATATGCCTTGTTATCTGTATTTCACGGTATAATACAGTATTTCAAGAGTTTAACGTTTAAAATGTGTCATACCTTTTGTGTTCAATAGACAGTCACTGCATTGCCATGTGCAGAAGAACGTTCTCTGTAAAGAATGTGGCCTTTTTTTTTACTCAAATGAACAAATCATAATTAGACCCAAGTTTTTGCATTCGACTACAAACAATAGTCACATTATGTTTTCACGTTTTCATATCATGCCTGTGGCTATAATTTGCCAAACGTATATTGCACTTATTTTGGTTATTTTCCCCTTTGAAGGGGCAGACAATAAAAATAACCGTATATTCCTATACGCAACGTCACTCATTTCATTTAATGAAAAACACTGTGTTGATGCTTCAGGCCATTGGATTCTATTTGCATCTTACATGCATTCTCTTTTCTCACAAAAAAAGAAGCTAAAATTGACTGGCCTTGTCTAAAGCCCTAACCAGACTTGTATATTGCCCACCGAGTGTCCAGCCTCCTGCAGATTTGCATGAGTCACTAGTTAATTGACAGAGCATTGTGGGAATCATTGTTTACAGAGCAGTGGTCGGTTTGCTATTCAAGGCTGTTGGAAAATACAGCCTGGCCTCTCTGCCTGAGCCCTAATTTGTGGCCTACCATCCATCTTGCCTTCAGTTTCATGCTCCTAACCATGAAATCTCCTCCGTTCAGAATTATGTCCTCAATCAGTCTCTTTCTCAAGGCCGCCATTGGGCCACTCATTGGAGGGGCTCTATTTCTAATCAATCACAAGCCAGTGTGCTCTCTCTCTCCCTCTCTCTCTCTTTTACTCACTCTAATTATGTAATGATTCAGTTTTTCCACTACAGCAAATCACCCATGTTAATACATCTGTACAGGGTGTGCATGGTATGCTAGACACAAACATGTAGGCTAAAACACTCTGGAGTATTGCAAAAAAGTGCTTCAGAGAAAGAAAAGCCTCATCACTAGGCATAGTTTGCATCCCTCTAGTGCTGCGCTCATCACAGTGGCTGAGTGTGTGTCAGCTGCAAGACTTCTAACCTTTTACCATTTTGAAATACCACACCCCTAGTGGCAAGCCTTGCAGTGGGTGGGGAAGAATTGTGATTATGCCAAGGATGTTCCCTACTCAAGTGTTATTACCAGCACTTACAATTTAATTGGTCTATGATGATGGATTCTGGTCACAAAGCCATACTCTCTCGCTCATACCCAGCAGCCATTCAGCTTAGCCAGCTCAGAAAGGAAGCCAAGTCTGGGTAGGAGAGTTAATTCGCTCTGCATGTATTCCAATCATGACATCAACACCGTCTCGTCACTCTGCGCCACTCCATAAGGTGACCTATGCACCATCCACAAATGCATTCTTCCCTAGCAACGGCTGCGAGCTTTACAGGAAAATGCCATTCAACATAATGAGGCACAAGTCAGTTTTTGTCAAAATACCTGCATTTAGATGGCATTATATTAGTGTAACATGAATTTAAAATGCCAAACCCTTAGGGTGTGTAAGACGGTTAGTTTGGTATTTTAAAATACACTTTTCTTTTCACTTCTGGGCTCATGGCTCTGTGTTAAGTTCTTCCAGCTTGATTTTCATATTAAAGAAAATCATTCACCTTTAAATTACAGTGTAATTACCCTTTTCTCCATCATTTTAGAATAAAACGTTTGGTTTAAACCACTAAATCAGTAAACCACTAATTCTAAAAATTCTCAGGAATGTCAAAAAATCTTCTGGACATCTCTTAGGGTCTAAAGGGTAAAAAGAAGCAAAAACAATTATATAATTAATCATCAGAATGCTTGGTAGATTACTTGTTTATGCTGACAGCCCTGTATTCTACCATCAGTTCTCCAATATAAGATCTGACAGAACCTGGCTGTTATCTACTTGCATTCTCCCCCCCTGTGCCCAGAAGGAAAAAGGCATATTTTTACAGTGTTTCGCACTCGATTTTTCTTTGAAAATTATCGAGTTCCCCATAACACGGAGTTCAAGGCTTTGTGGTTGTTTTTGAATCCAGAAACTCCCATGTGTTCGTTTCCTGGAGAAGTAAAGCGAAGAGGGAGTGCTTTTTGTTCCCGAGCTGCCCTACAAATGAATCATTAAGCACGGCTCTTGGATTTCGGCTCCTGGAGGTAGCCAAAGCTAGCGCTCATTGTGGCACACTGAGATAGAGCACCCGACCGCGCTAGCTCAACACACCATGGGATTAAAGGAGCTGATAATTTTCCTTCCTCCTGCGCCTTCATCTCTCCTTCTCTCTCTCTGTCTCTCGCAGCTCTCCACCCAGCTCCCAGCAGCTCCTTTCAGACATTTTGCTGGTGCTTTTGCTTTGGGGCCCGAATGACAAAGGCAGCCCAAAAACATTTTTGTCAGTTTATTTAATTGAAAGTCTCTTTCCACACTCGCTGTTCAAACAAGCTTCTCTGGCTTCCACTACTATCTCTCCTCTCAGTGGACTCTGGTGTGTTGGTCGGAGCACAGCTGGCGTTTAATAGCGGCTCTCACTGCCTTCTGCTCTGCAGGCCGTCTGGATCACCCAGCTTCAATGAGCTGCCGCCCCTAGGTAAAAAACTAAAATAAAACTGAAAAAAGAGCCTTCTGAAAACACTGTACTTATTTAAAGAAATCCTTTAACTTTGATGATTGTGTTCCAACAGAAATCTCAAATGACTGAGTTTTATGGAAGCTTGTATGGTTGTAAAGCCTCTTGGTACTGATACCCAAGGAGACTGTGTGCAGTGTGTAAAAATCTAACAGTGCTGCATTTTCCTGTCTGGGCCAAACAGATTGGAAAGGTTTAGTATTTATGCATGAAAATGATAGTGTCAAATGCAAAAGTTTTGGCACCCCAGTAAAATTGAATGTTTTGTTGATTTCATAGTGAAAACAAAAACAGATCCTCTACAGCAGAGGTGTCGAACTCCAGTCCTGGAGGGCCGTGGTCCAGCCTGTTTTGGTGATTTTCCTGCTCAGAAACACCTGGTTCACCTCACCAGATAATTGTCAGGTTTAGTGAATGTGTTTGAGGAGGAGAACCATTAAACTGTGCTGGACACTGACCCCTTCAGGACCATTAAACTGCAATAAACGTGCATTGCAGTGTTCTGGAATATGACTGTCCATAACTAAAATTTCAAGGTTTTGTTCAGGACAGAAGCCGTTCTTGTATTTCTCCTCTGCTTTATCTGCTGGGACTTTGTTAAAGGATGCTTTTGCCTTTGTGTGCTGCACGAAGGGCATTATGGATTAAGTCTGTCCCCTCCAAATGTATTATAATACTCTGTTGATTTCCCATAATGCAAATGTTCCTGACTGCCTTCACTCAGTAACCTTAACTAAATGGCAGTGGATGATTCTCTTGACCTTTTATGGGACTGCCCATCTCGACTCGAGCTGAAATCAGAAGCATTTTTCAGAAGGGATATATATATATATATAGATAGACAGTCAACAGAATGCAAAATAAGGACACTGTGTAGTTGCGTACATTCCCTGATAATATCTAGTACAAGGCAAAAATAGCATGCATCTTTCATTAATAGCCCGAGGTGTTATCTTTAGAGGAAGAAAGGTGTATCTTAGCAGTCTCGCAAGACATAAGCGGATCAATCAGTCTCAGGTGCTCTGGGAGGTGTCCAGGCTTACAGCTGGAGCGTGTATCAGATGAAGCAGACTGATTAAATGACTATCTTGAATGTATTTGGTGGAAAAATATAATGGATTCGGATGGGAAGCTATCGATCAGCTGTTCCCACGGGTAGATGGATGGACTGTAGAGAGGAGGAAATGATGGTCTTCCAGAGAATGGACATAACCTTGATGCGGGAAGCTGTCCGATCCAGTGTGCAGTTAGAGCTGCCATGTGTATAGAGTAGGTTAAGGGTAGCTGGCTACATTAAATTTTATATATATATATGTGTGTGTGTGGTATTGCTCAGCATGCATAACCTGCATAACTCCATAATCTGTTCTCCTCCTGGACGGGCTGCACCCCAATAATGATGCAGAAGGCACCACAGGTCAAAAGGCCACACTGTCCACAATCCTCTATACAACAAACCACAAATATCCAAACCTTATGAAATAATATGCAAATCCAATTAGGACTGGGACGTGATTTACGATTATTTGTGCAGGTCACCCATCCTCCTCTTCCTCCTCTTCCTCCTGTTCTCCCATGCCTGGCTGGATCTCAAGGTGCCCTCCTTTCTCCCAGACAAATAAAGTCTCTTTCTCTTTCTCTCTGTCTCTCCCTCTTTCTCTCCCTCTCTCTGTTATTCTCTCTCTCTTGCTCTCTCTCTCTCTCTGTTATTCTCTCTCTCCCTCGCTCTCTCCCTCTCTCTCTCTCTCTCTCTCTCTCTTTCATTCTCCCATTCTCTCTCCCTTTCTCTCTTTCTGTTATTCTCTCTCTCCCGCTCTCTCTCTCTCTCTGTCATTCTCCCATTCTCTCTCCCTTTCTCTCTTTCTTTCCCTGTTTCTCTCTCTCCACATGAGCAGGACTGTTCAGGAAATTAGTTTGCTTATTGGAGTTTTGCATAGCAACCTTGGCCTAGTTTGTGTTTCTGCTAACGCGAAGGTGGTCAGTTTGAGAAGATGACTAATAGCATGAGTGCCACTGCTTCTCTTAGACATGATTACTCAATGAGCTGTGTCATTGCCTTTTTTTTCTGTTTCTTATTACTAGTTTTCTTTCTGATGTTGCAGATGGCCATGTTGCAAAGTAGATAAGGGGAGTCCTAGTTGTTCAAACTAGTGAACAATATTAAATACTAACTGGCTATATTCTCAGGAAAACAATATCAGACATATACCCTTTTTTGACAGTTTTTGTCAAGATCTTGGGTACTAGGCCCAAGCCCACTCCTTCTTGTGATGCTGGCTCTCATCAGCATTCAAAGACTTTAGTATTTAGACCATTTTCAGGCAAAAGAGCTTCAATCTGTTCTTCTACTGACAGAACTGCACCCTAATAAAGATGCTAAAGGCACCGCTGGTCAGAAGGCCACACAGCCCACAATCTGTATGTGCTTTAAACAATTGCTTGGAAAGGAAAAGCCTGAAACCTGCTCTTTATACCAAAAAATCCACTTTGATGAACATAAAGCTAAGTGTGGCAAAGTATACCCGAAGCATTAGCAAATGGCTTTTTCATGTCAACACAAGCGTGGCAGAAGGTTTGTGACTATTATTATATAATTGCCAGATTGCATTTATTTAAGCTGTTATTTAAATGGCCATTTCTACAGTACATTGCCGTGAACAGAATGTGAACTCGTCTCTTAATCTGTTCAAGGAAATACATGTAAATAACACAAAGCATAAAACATATTTATGAAGACACTTAACCAATCTTGGTGCTGTAGCACATTACAGGGCAATGGTGAGTAATGTCTATTTATTCAAGCTCAGTGTCTGGCCACATTAGATTAATCAGAACTATATGCCATTTATGCATCAGCAAAAAAAAAAATAATGATTGTGTACTGAGCACAGATATGGACCCAAATGCAGAACACAAAAGGAAAGGGTTTAATAAAGGTCACCGTTCTCAGAGTTCAATAGTAGAATCCAATGTTCAGAAACAGTCCAAAAAACAGTCAATCCAAAATAAAGAAATCAAATCCAAATCCACAGGTCCAGAAACACGGGTCAGAAAACACAGTAAGGTCAAATAACGAAATTCTCAGGAACTAGACTTCACACAGGTAGATCGTCCTGAAGGTCTGTCTGAGCCTAGTACTCAAGTGATCCTGATCTTTGCCTTATGGGCCTGTGTGAAATTCCGGAGTGGCGATCTGGAGAGGACTGCTAGGTCTTGACAGATCTTTGTATTTAATTAAAAAGTGAGAACATCAGACATTTTAGGAGACATTTAGAAGCGCCCAAACCTCTGTGTATGTAGGCAGATTGTTACCATGTAGAAGAAGATGTTTTAATGTAGACATGATTCAGACTGTCCTTTTGATGGCTAACGGCTACAGCGCACTTGACCTTTGTTTGTCTAGCTGCAGTGCGGTCACACACTCCAAGCAGCTTGTCCTGTAGCTCTGGGCTCTACACTCATCCATGCTGTTCAGGGCGGGAGCCCTTGGCAGCACACAAGCAATTTACTCCTGTTGACTAAAGCAAAAGCTGTTTGTTTGCTATTTGTGTATATTGAGTCTGTAAGGATGTTTGTTTTTGTCTCGGGGAATAGGGGAAGATTTAATTAATTTAGAATACTATTAGGCTGTCCCATTTTGTAATTAAAACTCAATGTAAATGAGAAGAGGTTCTCTCTAAACGGGTCTTCGACTTCTTCCACTCTCTGGGTAATTTCTCCAGGGGGGTCTGCATGGGTGGATGGCGTAAGAGGCTTTTATGGACACTGAGATATTATTAAAACCTCTGGCACGAAATAGAGGGTCAAGAAACCTTAGATAAAGATATGCCATGGTGAGTGTCACGGGTTTGGCCAACCTGAACCGCGAGGAGTGTTGATGAGATGACAGGCCGACATGCCAGTCAGCCCTCAGCCGAGTTGCCAGCTCACCAGATATTTTATGCAGTATCTGACCCTTCCAAAGTTGCCCTAGCCCCTGCGTTCCATGCCCCCACCCCAGCTGTCTTTGGCTGGCAGGCAAGTGTAGCTTTCTTTAACTGCTTGTTTGATGTCTCACACTGGCCTGTAAAGGAGAGAGGAGGCGCGTGCTTCCCTCGGGACAGAGAAACAGTGGCAGAGTCGGGACAGGTGTCACTTACGAATATTCACACTGAGATTTGCAGCATTGCAATAGCTGTGCAGTGTTAGACACACACTCCTCATAAAGCTCTCTAGCACAGCACACACTTAATGTAATACTGCTGCCTACATGTACTGTACTTAGCAAGATTAGCTACAGTTTTTATCATGGTGTTGATATAAAAGCATTTTTTCTGGTGCAGGATTTGATCATGCTTGGGGGAAAATTTCCTCTCAGAAATTAAAATTTAATGTAATGCTGGGCTAGGAATGTGCACCCCAGAATCCTAACGAGAGAACTAGTTCTTCAAATAACGTAAACAAATATTTTGATATGTGATTATTCTAATGAACTAATTATGGCTCACAGTTAATTAATCATTCTAGATATGGCTTGTAAATGTAAACTGAATGGGTAGATTAACAACATATACTGTACTGACTTCTATTCATGTGTGGATTGGATAGGATATTATTGACATCTGGTGAGAATTTCATGTCAATAGCACCTTTAGAAATATATTTACTTTATATATCATTTTCCTGAAATAAGTATTGAACACATCACCAAGTAAATATATTTCACCAGATGACAATAAGTAGCCATCCAATCCACACATGCAATGAAATAAAATTACAGATGTACACGTGTGTGTGTGTGTGTGTGTGTGTGTGTGTGTGTGTGTGGTTTTTTTTGTTTGTTTGTTTGTTTATTTGTTTTTGGTATTTATTTATGTATGTATTTTGCGATGCTCTGACTAATTCAAGTACTGTTTGCAAAGAGCAAAGCAGAAAAAAGCATCTGTTGCTTTTTTTATGCATTTATCTTAAAGCTGCCCATAATAAGCAGTAGGTAAAAATACGTGATATTGTAATAAATACGTAGATTTCTTTATAACTCTGTTGCGAGTTTTACATCTTTAGACGAACTGCGTGTTAATATGTGATTTTTGTAATGTTGACATTACTGTCATTTGTAATTTAGAACACCAACGTGACAAAAAGCTATCATAATTGCTTACAAACTTCTCAATTGCTTCAAAATGTATGCTAGGATGGTTTGTTCTCGGGTGTTAAGAGGTAATGTTGTACTTCAGTGGAAAGCCCAGTTAGAAATGTCCTTTGGCTACCTACTCAGGTAAAAAAAAAAAAACAATTGTAAAAATAAATGTAAATTTTAACAGTAGCAGTAATGTCTAATAGTTATTTTGGTGTTGAAAAGAACACAGTTGTTTCAAACTGCCAAACAAGAAGCACAATCATTTATCATTTGCTCTGTGGCAACAGCCTTTAATTGTAATCATTCATTATGTCAAGCTGAAAAAAAAAACCCTCCAAGTACTTATTTCAGATAATTAGGTCCTTCCTACATCGTACTGTAAAAGTCTAATTTAAAAAAAAGCCGCAGAAGTCAACTGATAACTCCCTCTGTGTAATTAATGGCCTTAGCCATGAGCTGCTGAGCTGACAATGAAGCCGCGCTGTTCTGAATGAGCACCAAGGGGGAGGCTGAAACATTGCTTTTGCGAGCCATCTGCTTCCATTTCAGCGTTCGCTCTGTTTGTCATATGTAGGAGAGCCACTGTTTGCAGCCAGTGCTGCCTGTTCCAATGCATGACTTTTTGTCATTTTGAATCACTTAATTAATTTGATTCGCCGTACAGCTGGGGCTTGATCTGCAGGTTCATGATATTGCATTTTTTCAACATGCAAAACCCTTATTTATCTTCCCGAATGTGCTACAGATAAGGTGGGCTCATCTGCAGACTTTTTAAGCTTAAAACTGGGCTTTCTGTGCACCTATTAAGACTGATAATAGTCTGAGTGAGTGAGACTGGCTCAGTCATGCTCCCTGCTCAATTTTCACCCTTCTAACAGGCAATCTCCTCCTGATACTCCCATAGGCCCTCCTCCAGGATTGAGTGCAGGATCTTGGTTTGGAATCTGGGTTGCGCAGCCCTTCAATCAGAGCCATGCCTTGTATCGGATTGCACGGCCTGCAAGTAACATTCGCTCTGACCTGTGGGTTTGTGCCATTGGATTAGATAAGGAGGGATCCAGAGTGAAATTTAATGATGTTACCTTGCAGGCCCAGACATCAGCAGTGTCTATTCCCTGTATTTTTGGCATTTAAATGACCTTAAAAATGGTTGCAGGTGCACTCGCTTTCGCCCACAGCCAGTGAGGGTGGAACTGAATTCCACTGGGAGAGAGAATTGCTTCGAGCATGATTGCCAGGCTCACACGTCACTCCTGATGCATTTCCTTAGCTGTTTACATGCAAATAATGAAAGCAAATAAAGGAAGCATTGCATAGTGTTAAGTGCATTGACCCGTAAAGCTGGTGGAGGAAAATATCCATGCGGAATGTGGAGCTGGTTCGATCTGGCAGGGGAAAAATAATGGAAAAATACATATACACATAAAATAAAGAAAAATAACATCACCTACAGCAAGGTCCGTCTTGCGGGACATCTTGTCTTCAGCTAACACAGCTTTTAAAACAGCCCCTTTATATTAAATCATCTCATTCTTGTTTATACTGTGTTAGCAGAAATGACCTTTTCCTAATTTTGGTTGCCCTTGCTGCATATATACACACAGACACACACACACACACACACACACACTCCTTCTTAAGCTATGCTGTGCAAGGTCCTTCTTGTGGAACATCTAACTCTTAGCTTGATCAATTTAATATGTTCTTGTTTTCTTGATGATTTCATCCTCTTTTAATCCTCTGTCATGCTTATCAATTTATTTTAAATGTATCATATTTTGTTTTGCCTGACCCTCAAATTAGTGGAGACATTGGTTAATGAAATGTTCCTGGTTTTTCTAGGTATGACACTATCACAAATCAGTGGGAGACGGTAGCCCCCTTGCCCAAGCCTGTGCACTCAGCAGCAGCCACAGTCTGTGGAGGGAAGATCTATGTGTTCGGAGGGGTGAATGAAGCTGGACGCTCGGCTGGAGTCCTGCAGTCGTATGTGCCTCAGACCAATGCCTGGAGCTTCATAGAGTCCCCAATGATAGGTAAGACACTGCTTTACCTCTCTGTCTTTCCTCTCTGCTTTCCTCCTAACTACTCTAAGCTTAGAGGAGTTTACACTATCATTGTTCTTTAATTCTGACAATTTCTTGAATATATGACACAACTGTAGCATATGGTCAGGTGTCGTGTGTGTGGCTTAGTGCTGGGTGTGTTAATGCATTATTGTCGCATTAATACATTATTTAATCAACGATAATTATTTTATCATGCGTTAACACATTTTTTATGAATTACTCTTATTTTGAAAGTTGCTTTTTCTGTGCTCGATCACTTCAGCTCTTTGCTGAACATACTGACTGCTTCTGCTGCTCCCTGAAAAAAAGAAAATGTTTCTTCTGGTACAACAGATTTATAAATGTTAACTTGCTTTTGCTGGCAATGTGCCTGTTATACTGTTCTGATCGTGGCTCTGGACCTGGGCACCGGTGTTCTGATGATTCATACTCTCCTGCCAAAAAATGTTCCCTTTAAGTGTATACAGGTTATAGTCAGTTTATAATAACACTGATAATAATGAGAAATATATGCATAATAAGAGAAAAAGATATTTTATTCAAAATATTTACTTAAAGCAATGTATCGATTCATACTGTCTTGTCGAAAAATGCTACCTTGAGGTTTGTTCAGTTTATACAGTCAGTTTTTTTCACTGATAATGATGAGAAATAGGGAAATAATATGCTCTACGTCTCATCTGTGTTTCATAGAGGGATTATAATGGTTATAAAGCTATAATGGTTCCAGCCCCCTGCTCTTGACTCTGAGGGGAACTTGTTTTTTTTTTTATGACAAACTAGATAAAATATGAATGGCCTGCAGGGGCAAATAGATTATATAATTACTATATTGCAAGTGATATATGGCAGATGCAGCAAACACTTGAATATTTCTTTAATAATGTGCTCCATGTTTTTAAGCACAGATAAATCATACATATTTGAAGAGGATTAGTGAAGCAGATGGAAAGGTTTGATGACACTGGAGGTCAAGTGACAGCTTATATATTCATGCTGTTCAAAAGCAACCTCCTTTTTTCCGACACCATTTGAAAACAACTGCCATTATGTGAACAATTCTTAACAAATGGACCAATAGAAATGTTCTGAATAAAATCTATTTATATTAACTTGCATTAAAAGTTGAGAATGTTTTAACCATCTCTTGTTAAATTACCATTTTTTTTTTACTTATTGTGTATTATAATGCAAAATTCAGCTGGGACTAGCTCTGTTCTCTTGTTAGGTCACATCGCTTTAAGAAATTTCTTTCCAATCTCTCTGTACTCAATAAATAAACAGATGGTCAGCGTGCTGCAGAGTGTTAAAAGCGCTAAGTGAATGCAGGAGGTGGGTGTGCAGTGACCCAGTCGGGAGTAAGGCTCGAGGGAAAGTGGCATCCTCAATCTATAACTTTTGGCATATTCAGCCTTCAGAGACAGGTTAACAGGTGAAACCCTGAGGAGGTGTTTGATCAGGAGGAAAAAAAAGAAAGGTTATCATTTGCCCATATGGATAAAAATAACTTTAACAGCAAAACTCAAGGCACCCTCAAACCATCCTTATAAGCCTATAAGGAAGTGAAATACACTTAATCTTTCCCTTTTTTCTGTATGGCTGTTTTACAGAGATAAAGTGTATTTCACAAAGACCACTTGGTCCAAAGTGTTTGTGAGAATAACCGTGACGCGAGCACAGACTCGACATCAACTTTCTTAAAATCATAGATATACCCGCGAGCAGGCAAACTGCTACAAAACCACTTCATGGGGGCCAAATCAAGGCTAAATAATGTCTGACAACTTTTTACACGTTTTTTCAGTGAGTGTGAAGCTCTCAATTGTTCTATTTTTGCATGTATCTCCTGTTAAGGGAATCCTCTGACACATTGTGGTAGTGAGTAAATAATTTAGACTAGAAGAATACACAGATTTTTACACTTTGTAGCATATTTTCTATCCCCTTTGCTTGGATTTACACAGAGGAATTGCATAATTCAGCTTATGGAAAAGCAGCTGTTTTCATTTATAGATGTGAAAATGTTGTATCAGATGCATTTACACCATGCAGCTCATCTCCTTTTAGCCCTTTATTTTGCATGCAGAAACGCTTCATTACATTTAATACATGTAAAAAAGTGCATTTAATAAAGTGCATATTGAACCACCCAATAAAGTTTACATTACAGGCCTATAAACGTAGTATATGACTGACGAAGCAGAAGTAAGTAACTAACACTTCCGTACTGCTTCATAAACCTGGACTGAATTTCAAAAGGACAGGCCTGCCCTGCCAGCATTTACACACTGGAACCAAGTAATGAGCTGATTGTGTGACTAATGGTATGTAAATTACACAGCACATTCTGGCAGGTCAAGTGAGTTCTCTGCAAAAGGTCAACACAGACAGACTTACCAGAATCAAGTTACATGATTTTAAAAAAGCACACACACACATATAGCAGCACATCTTGCAGGCAGAAAGTGCCTAAGAGTAGCCTGACACAGAAATGCAAGGAGATTCAAGCTCCCATATGACACTCTGTAACTCGCTTGAAGCTAAACGACCAGTTTATTTCACAAAGGAAATATTTAAATGAACTGTTGCTCAGATCTCTGGAAACCGTTTAATTAAACAATAGAACATGATGAAAATAAATGTGTTATTGTGAATAATATCATAGCTGTTATTTGGCCACAGGCATGAGCCAAGGGCAGTAACGTCCAACCTCAAGTGTTTTGTTGCTTTTATACAATTTTACAAAGTAAAGAAGAGGGTAAAGTGAGTCAAATATTGGTTTAATTTTTCTGCTGTACTGTTTTTTTTACCTAATGTATTTTGTAATGCAATTTTCTGTAGGCATATACTTGTCTGTGCCAATTCTGGTGTTTTTTCACAGATATATGTGTAATTTAACCCGTTTAATTCTAAAATCTTCCCTGCAAAAATGTGCATGCATTTTACTCCTTAGACTTCCCTAAAACACTATGTTTGAATTTTTTCATTTCTTGGTGGTTATGTAAGTTTTATACTCTTCCCCTCCGGTGGAAGGCCATCCATGCACTGAAAAGATCCAAGACCCCAAGGCCCGTCCCCCAGCAGGGCGGATCCCACCACAGCGACCCAGCTGGTCACCCCCCGACGGGAGGCCGCTCTTCCCACCAAGATCTCATGGAACACCCCCCTGGCCAGACCTCTGATAGTTTTAAGTTGGCCTGACTCTGATAGTTTTATAAAAAAACAAAAGATAAATAGAATAAACAGCCAAAACCTGTGACAGGTAGCATAACTAGCACTATGACTATGTGTTATGCTAGCGGCAACAAATGTTGCCATGCTTACATTTACTCTTCTTACGGTGAAAATTTTAATTCTCATTAAATATTAGTAGTAGACCCTTTAGAAAATATGTGTTCAAAATATTTTAGTAATATCTGTTTACGAACTTCCTTGTGTACAAGTTTGAGGCAGACATCTCTTTCCAGAGGTGCAGGCTGGATGTAAAGGGGCGTGATCATGTCTTGCCCCTTTACATTTTAGGGGAGACAACCTCTTTTTCATTTTTTTACTCACATTAGCTGCCCAAAGCCAAAACAACCCTTTTAGAGCTTCCAAAAAAAATGTAAAAAAAAAAAACGGCAACAATTGTTGCCATTGGGATTAAATGGGTTAATTTAAAAATTAGTCTACATAATTGTTTTAACCCCTGGATTTTTTGTTATACTGAAAAAATGATTTACTTGGTTTGACCTGAGTTAGTTGCAAGAAATATGACCATTGATGTAGAGTATGCAGAACATTTCCCCTCTAAGACAGAAAAGTAAAAAATTATATTTTCTGAACAAGCTGTGTGCACCCTGCACACTTTGAGCACACTCGCTAAAAGGGTTGAAATTGTACACAACTTGGGTCGTTTTTAACACATCTCTACAAAAAAGTATTCAGCAGACACTGTTACTTAGCAACCACTGGACAGCCTTGCACTACAGAGTTTCTGATTGTTTTGTTGTTAATCACATTTTTATCACAATAACCATGACTTCACATTCTTGAACGTCGGCCTAAACAGGAGCGCTTAAAGGTCAGAAAAGGGCAGGTGACTTTAAGTTCAGAGTGGGTGTTCAGGTGTTACACCTTGCGGAGGACAGGTTCCAATGGAGCGGTGGTGTGGAAGAGTAGACATGCTCTGCTGATTACTGCTAAAGCACTCGTTCATCCGCAAAGGGCTCTAGTAATGTCAAGTGGTGCAGGTATGCTTGAGCAGACAAATAATGAAGTGTCTGAGGCCCTGTGGCTGTGTGTGTGTGTGTGTGTGTGTGTTGTAGAAATGCCTCAACATCACTCCATTGACTCTTATATATGCCTGCTTTTGGGTTTGAATGCATTTATTTAGACATATTTTTGGATGAGAGCCAGTTTTTGGCCTGAAGCTTCTGTGTGGAGTTTCAGCCGTGTCATTCGTGGCATTTCTCTGCTTAATAAATCAGCCGAGGGGGGGTTGGCCCAGAAATATAGCAGTGACTCACAAAGAACTGATATGAACCTTTCATAAACTTTCCTCTGTACTCTTTTCTGTGGAGTTGATATTGGTATAGACACAGCCCAGAAAGGTTAGTGTCTCTATGCATAGTTGTGGTTGATTTGTTGGTATTAATTATATATTATTACATTATTTCGTATCTGATGTACGGCGCTCTGGATCTGTTGCACTGGATAAGAGCGTCCACAAATGCTGTAAACGTAAACTTAATTCCCATTTGTTTTAACATACATAGCCTCTTAAACTAAATGAGCCTGTATGGGGACCAACACTTCTCATTTCCTCAACTATATTACTACATTGTTACATAATTTACAGTGATAACCAAATCATTTATCGTCGTTACCGGTTGCGCAGTTTTGCGAGCAGAAAGGACAGGGTCGTTAGTCATCCCTTTTATACACTCATTCGATGTACTAAACCTAAATTGGTTGCACGCAAGTTTCCTTGCATATAAAAACAAAATGCCAAATCTGTTTTATACGCACATTGTTTCACAGATGGGGTCCATTGCTAAAGAAAGACGAAGCCGCAGGCAGAATGGGATGGATGATGAAAACAAACGACAGAACCACTGGACAGTGCATTTTATTGATATCAAGCATATTAATGTAGAGATAATCAGCACAAGACCACCTGAGCCCACCCGCACTCCAAACCCTGTTCCAAATCAAATTACAATAAATAAATTAAATCACTAAAATAAGATAGGAAGAATAAGAAAATCATATGCCAAAGTATGTAGACATTTATCCATGGAATTGAAAGACCAGAATAATCAAAATGCATACATCTGTAATAAAGCAGACTGAGGAAATATAGTATAACTCTCATTTGGAAATACTGTACTCCCCGAAGCTGGTCCTTGTCCTATTTAAACTTGACAAGAGTTCTCTCAATTAGATGTAAAATTAGGGTCACTGAAATAGTGTCTATATTCACATTAGCCAGGTTTACTAAAGATGAGAAGCTTTGGATGGGATACGATGTTTTAAAGTAAGATGTTAATTCTGCCTAACAATGACCACTTGAGTGTTCAAGGACGTTTCCTAAGTCACTATTTTTCTGTGCTGCTAATTGGCTAAAGGCAGTGCACTTGATTCTGATGGACAGTTGAGAATCCCCAGGGCATTGTGACAAGTGACCAGCTGTACTGACAGAGACCACGACGACAACTTCTAGCTGTTGACAGTATGATTTATGAACTGGAATGATATATTTTTTTTTGGCCACTTGAGTTTACCCCAATATATGTAACACAAAATATACGTACTTACAAATTTCAGTATGGGCATGTCAACACATATTTCTGCCATCCATATTTCTACAAAATTTCTGTCACATTTCCTCAGCTTCAGTGAGCGATAATTCAGTTGTCTCAAGACAGTTGTCTTTCTTCAGGTTACACGACTACGCTTTGGTCATCATATGACCAAAGCAGTTAGAAAGTGAAAAGCAATTAGAAACACAGTGGAGACTTCAGTGCTCCAGCGTGCTTTGCTATGCTTTGGCTCCACAGCAACTTGTCTCATGGCCGGTGGGTTCTCATTGAAGGCGGGGGAGTTAGTGATGTGTTTAATGTTGAGTGTCCTCTCAGTCGTCTCTGCTGCCTGAGTCACTGGGGAGCGGCTCTGCCACAGCGGCCGCTGACACTGAATGACCAGCCGCACCTCCCACCAGTCGGCTCATTGTGTCGGGCAGGCAGGGAAGTCGCCGTGGGAGGCGATCATGCAGCGTGGCCTAATGTTGTGTGTTTAGCATGTAAATAAACCCGCTGTGGAGCGAGTGGCCTCAGGGATAGCTTGTGCATCAGAGAGCAGAAAAATGACACCAGCACACAGCGGGCTTTGTGGGTGTCAAAAAAAACCCTTTGTTTAACCGTAAAAGGCAGAGTGCGCAGATGAAGGGATACGCTTTATCCATTTATAGACCGTGTGTTGGAGGGAGAGAGATAGAGACAGATAGATAGAGAGAAGGAGAATTCTTTAGGAGGTTATTTTACCAGCTAAACTTCACCACTGAGGATGGCAGATTGACACTTGGCACAGTAGGGGGTACAGAGCATGTTGCACATGTACACATGCACACACAGACACAGACACAGACACACACTCACACACTCTCTTGTAGTTCTTTGAAATAATTTCTTGATGACAGACTCCCCAAATATGTGTGGTCAAGCAAAGAGCGGTGTGTCAAAGGGAGATTAAATCAAGAGGCTTAGGCACAACTACTCCCGGTCTCCGTGCCAAACACACTGCTAATGCAGAAATGTGGCGCGTTGGAACACTGCATGCATTTCAGAAACAGTGCCTGAGTCTGTATTTACCCTCTCCCACATGACTAAGAACTTCTTATCCTACCCATTCTGTTGAATGAAAATAGAGTTCTTAAAGCAATAATCTAGCAATTTTCAATGCTGTACCACATAGATTTGATTACGATGGAAACAACTGCCCACCGACTTACATTATAAGCATATTTTCAGTCTTCTTGAGTTCTGTTTTTCAGAGAACAAACTTAATTTTGGCAGTTTTACTATTTGCAGTTTAACAAGTTGGAAAGATGCTTATAAATATGTGCCAACTTTTGCACAGGTAACTTTTTTATTCAGTATGTACACCAAGTTGTGTAGAAGTGTATTCTCTGTAGAAAATTTGTAGAAACGTGTCATTTAAGAGGGGCACTCCTGCTTTTGAATGCAACTGTGAATGCAACTGAGGATTGTGTGTATTAGTTCCATGCCTTGTCTCTGTTGTAAACAGATGAAGCATGCTTTTAGGTTTGACTTTTCCTTCCTTTTTTTACATTATCCTTCATTTTTTACATTATAATATGACTCCTCCTCAGAGCCCCACTCCGGAACGTGAGAGGGCACGAAATTTAATTAACTATACACAAGTTTAACTTCTGCGGAAGAGGATGAAATCGCAGCTGTTGTGGAGTGCGTGATTGAATTCAATTATTTTTTTTTCTTCAGCCTCATCAATTATTCATGTGTTCTCCCTTTGCTTATTTACTCAAACCCAAAGAAGAAGTGAATTGCACTCAAACCTGCATAATTTGGAGAGAGTCATGGTATCGATGATCAATACAAAGGAGCACCTTGTTGACCTCAGACTTTTTTTTTCCCCCAGTGACAAGATTTCTTGCTTTTCTCTTTATGTGATGAGCGTAATGAGGAGATGAACAAAACAAGAGACGAGTTATGATGAATGTGCTGTCGAAAACCCGCCATTTCAATCTGCGCTCATTAAATCGAGCTTTCATTTGGACAGTGCTAATCCAGGGAATAAACTGGCTGAGTGGTGCTCCCTGTAATGGCTTTTTATGCACAGCACTGATTATTAGCATTGGATTGTACCCAAGGGCCTGTAAAACTTCTTCTGTGAGATAGAATTCTATGTAATTCTATTACTCTGGGCCTGTGTATTCTATACAGATAACAAGTATGCTCCTGCTGTGACACTTAATGGCTTTATCTTCATCCTGGGGGGAGCCTACGCCAGAGCCACAACCATATACGACCCAGAGAAGGGCAACATCAAAGCCGGACCCAACATGAACCACTCCAGGCAGTTCTGCAGGTAAGAGGATTCAGGCTGACGGAGCGCCGGTATCACCAGCCTGTGATTCGCTTCTATTTTTACGCATTAATGTCTGTAATATCCGCGCCACATCCTAGAGAGAGTGGTCACAGGTAGAGCCTGGCCTCATGGTGGGCAGCATCCATCTATTCTCTCATCCTATATTAAGCCGTTGCTGAAAATGTAATTCATCTCCTAAATATATTACACGGGGTGAGACAGCTGCCCACGTCACTGGGTCATTTTGTTTCAGGGTACATTTGGTGTTCAGTTCCCTCAGCAGAAAATGAAACACTGTTGCATTCTAGTTCTAATTCACATAGCGTTCACACTGATGTTTATTCAGTTCATTAGTATCTCCAAAACGATAGCTTTACACGAGAAAGCCAAATGTACTTTCCTTATAATTGAAGTAAATGTTTTTTTTAATATGCAGTTTGAGAAATTCTATTGATTTCTTCATCATGAAAGGTTCACAGACTATAAAGGACAGCTGCTTTGTTCAAATGATGCAAAAATATTAGTGCTGGGTCTATTCTACGCAAGCTATGATGACTTTCACCTTGATATTTTAGCGCGGATTTACTCTCTCTCTGTCTGTCCGTCTGTCTGTCTCTCTCTCTTTCTCTCTCTGGTTCGTGACTTTTCCGGATCGCGCCCGTTTTAAACCTGTCTCGTGCTCTCTGTCACTCTCTCTCTCGCGCGCGCTCTCTCTGTGCCTCTCTCTCTCTCTCTCTCGTTCGTGACTTTTCCGGAGTGCGCGGATCATCTCTCTCTCTCGCTGTCTCTGTCTCTCTCGCTCTCTCTGTCTCTATCTCTGTCCCTCTCTCTCTCTCGCTCTCTCTGTCTCTGTCTCTCTCTCTCTGGAGAGGCTTTTGTTATTTGGACTACAATGATATTGATTCAAAAGATGTAATCAGAAGTCATGAAGGTAAAACGTTAAGTTAAGCAACGTGTTAAAACAGCCTGTTAAATTTGTTGTTGCACATGCAAACCAAGTTATGCAGAGATGAAACCATAGTTTGTTCTGGCTTTAGCCTGTTTAAATGTTAAAGTGAGCTAAAATTGATGCTTATTTGGTCCTTACCAGGGCTCATGCATCTGTGTTCTCACTTACAGTACAGAAACAGACTAACGGAGCAATCACACCCGAGTTAATTCAATTCAAAAGTTACTGTAGAAAGCCTGGAACTTAAGCAGATCCATCAATGCCAGTGGCCTCTTCTCCTCTTCTCCAGTCTCTAAAACAGGACAGGAGAATTCTGTATCCCAAAAATAGAGCTAAAAGCACCACAGCCTCTCTTTGCTCTTGAACCTTGTTTTAAACATTTCAAAGGCTTTCTTTGTTGATCTTGTGAAAGACCACTCATCCTGGAAAGGCTTTGAAACATTTTAGCTCTGAGGTGGTCTCTGGCCCAATGAAAAAGATGATCTCCTTCTGTCTAATACTATTGCTAAGCTCGTAACGTAAAACATGTGGTCCAAAGTAAAGAAAGTTGGTTCAGGAAAAGCTGGGAGAAACGATAATGCGATAAGTTGCTTTATTTAAATAGAAAAAAAGAGAAAGGAAAAGCTTTGCACTCATAAGAATTCATTTCTAGTCCCCTGGGTTAAGCTTTGGGCTGCATCTGTCTCCTCTGCTGATTGGTATTCACAGCAGAGAGAGTAATTAGCTCAGTGGCAGATGAAGCGTGGATGAGCCTCAGAACAATTGCATCTTCAAAACATTGCTGTGTGTGTGAGTGTGTGTGTGTTTGTCTCTCTCTCTCTCTCTCTTTGTAAGTAAGCCTGTGTGCATTTGTATGTGTGTCTCCACACTTCTGCTGGATGTTTGCGATACAAGTACTGTATGTTTCCCGGAAACGGTACGTCAGTTTCAGTCACAGTGCTAAGAGTTTCTGAATTAGCATTTTGAAGCATGCTGAGGGTGTGAAATTAACACTGCAATGGCAGAAGATTGGAAAGTGAAATGATTGTTCTCCTGCAGCAGGGTATCAGTGTAGCTCGTTCACGAGAAAGCTAAAATAAAAATGACAAAACAAGGTTTTGAAGTAGTGCTGGTTTTATAGGATCACTTTGAACCTTCTGTAGCAGGGGGGTCCCATTCTGTACTTCTGTGTGTCTGTCAGACTGTCTGTCCATCCAGCCGCCTGTCCTTCCATCTCTCTGTCTGTCTTGTCTATCTATGTATGCATGTATGCATGTATGTATGTATGTATGTATGTATCTGTTTCTGTCCATCTGTCTGCCCTTCCATCCATCCATCTTGATGTCCTTTGTTTTGGTTTTTGCTCTATGCAGTGCTGTGGTCTTGGATGGCAAGATCTACGCTACTGGGGGTATCGTCAGTAGTGAAGGTCCGGCCCTGGGGAACATGGAGGCCTTTGACCCCGGTGCCAAAGTTTGGACGCTGCAGCAGAGCATGCCGTGCCCACTCTTCAGACACGGCTGCGTGGTCATCAAGAAGTACATTCAGAGTGGCTGACACTGGAGAACACATGGGCTGAAAGAAAAACTGCTGCCTCCTCCACACACTCCAGCCGTCTACACACATTCACTCACTCACTCACTGGCCCTTGCTGCCCCAGGATGATCAGTGCTGACACTGAAACCTTTTGTGAAATATCTCATCTGTTTCTCTCTCTCTCTCTCTCTCTCTCTTACACACACACACACACACACACACACACACACACACACACACAGACCTCTTTCTTTCCCTCCTGCCCTCACCCTCATGGAATGTAGAAGCTAATCTTTGCCGTTTGGCGCAAACAGGCTCAGTGCCTTAGCAAGGCGCCTTGGAGTAATATATCCCCCTCATGCTGCTGCCACTGGAGGTTTGGAGTGGCACTAGCCTTAATGCTCCATCATCACTTCCATTCAAACTTACATCTGTTCTCTCTCTCTCTCTCTCTCTCTCTCTCTCTCTCTCTCTCTCTCTCTCTCTCCCACGGTCTGTTGGGTCATTCTGCAGAAAAAAAGGGGATGTTCGCAAGTGAAAGCATCGTGGCAAGTGACAGCCAGCCTAGATACAGAGCTACTTTAAGTAATTGTATCAAGTGAAATGATCTTTTTTTCAAGTGAAATGATCTGCAATTTTATTAAATAATAATGAAAATATGTTAAAATATTTGCTAGTGCTGTGAAAACACCTTTATTATGAAGGGACTATTCAATCTATTTCAATTTAATTCTTTGCATTTTTACTGATTTTACATTTATTGTTTTACTTCCTTCAAGCATTATTTCCTGAGATAAACAAACATATTTGCTTGTGCGCTAAGATGGTTTCACTTCATTACATGTATAAATAGGGTGAAGAATCGGTGACATGCATGGGAATAATAATAATAATAATAATAATAATAATAATGTTCTTATTAAGCACCATCAAGCCAGTAGCTGATTATTAGCTGCTTTATTTTGCTACTTTAGTAAGTGATAAGTAGTGTAAATTAGTAATGGTGTCTTTAACAGAAATAGAAGTGATTTGGAAATGTTTATTGCACTCTAAAATTGCTTAATATAGTAGTATTGTGTAGCAAGTTAATTGACAGCTAGTGGTTTAATACAAGCCTAATAGGTGCATAATAAAATGTGCTTGAATTTTTGTTCAGAAGATTATGATGTATGAAAACATGCTCTGGAAAGCACTTGATTCAACCTAGTAATTGCTTATTAAAAAAGGAATGGGCAGCCACATAATTAACATCTACTGGCTTGAAAAGCCTTTATAAGAACCTTAAAATGTACCACATTGGGAGACTACAAGTTTTACGAGATTATCTTATAATATTTTTGCTATAACCTTAAAGGGGTTACAAAAACATGTTCATGAAGTTCTTTGCACAAAATCACTCCCACATAAAGAGATCTCACCAGCTTTATTCTTGACAGTTTCAGTCCCTTTCAAAATTTTATGCAAATATGCTGTTGCTGGCCACACCCCACCCATCCCATACTTACGAAACTAAATGAACGAACTAGTTCATACTTAACTGCAATAGAAACATAAAAGTCATTATTTGAAAGTACTTACATCTCCCTCACTGTTACGTGTCGGGCCGCAAGGCCCAGACACGGAGCTGCCTTGGAACATGGAGCAGGCAGGGAGCCAAGGATCCATT
>JBBPDC010000001.1:27604652-27623750 GCA_037974485.1 Hemigrammopetersius urotaenia
AATAGGAATATTTCTTTCAATCACAAACCGTCTACTAACAACCCCCTCCCTCCACAAGGTGGCGCCATTAGCACTTAAACAGCTTTTGATGCTCTGCAGTGACACTGTATGTCCTTCATGAATACATCATTCCAAATCACAATAAAATAATGAAATCTAACTTGAAATATAGAGATATGGAGATATAGGTATAAAGTAATCAAACTACTGCAAGGTCACACTCACCAGTAATGCCCACTTTATAGAGCTGCCTGAACCTCTGGTTGTATCCCTCTCCTGGAACGTAGTCCCCGAGGCCGATGGTGCTCAGTGAGATGAAGCAGAAGTAGAAAGACTCCAGGAAGTTCCAGTCCTCCTCCAGTACAGAGAACACAGCTGCAGGGATGAAGAAGAAGCAGGACATGATGATGAAAGCCAGTACACTTGCATGTACGGTGGCCACCAGGGACTTGGACAGAGCCCAGCGTCGCTGCGCATAGTCCACAGGTCGGCGAGTAACGAACACTATGATCCTCTGCACCACTGCCGTCAGGAACAAGAGGGTGAATGGGATCCCAACCACAGAGTACAGGATACAGAAGGCCTTGCCCTCATCGGATAAAGGCACTGTGTGGCCATAACCTAAAAAGAGAATCAAAATCAGAGTCAGTGATGCCATTATTCTATTATATACAACATACTATATATACTATATACTATAATATTCTATTATAGGTCTATACAAAATACTGTTTCTCTAACAGACATGGTACTGTTCGTACACATATATTTCTTGTATGTGTACAGATCACTTCTAACAATGCAGATCATGAATTAAGAAAATTCCTGAAAGTGGTCTTTAGCACTTTGGAACAGAACCTGGAATTAATGGCATTGTTAAGGAAAATAAAAAGGTTTTGGACTCCGATACTGAATACAATGGATATTGAATAAAAACGCAATATTCTTTAAATAAAGGAGTTTGATGTAGGATGTTAAACATTGTGTGTGTTTCAAAGAACAAGGATGAGTTTTTCAGTAAAACATTCTTTAAATAGAGTACACACGTCTAGAAAACCAAACATATTTGCATATATATCTGCATATTTCGCCTACAATAATTCAGCTCCACCTATTCACACTTTTAGTCCAGATTGCTTTTTAAAGAGAAGTCGCTCAGGGAAGCCAAACAGAACAGTGTAATTTACATTTCTGCCTTGAAGGCACAGCAACAGTATTTTAAATTCAAAAGACGTTGAAAAGTATTTATGTACATAACCGAACTAGGACTGTATTGGAACATAAACTCATGCATCTGTCTAAAAAGTGAATCTTAGGGGACAAAATACAATACAAGAATACAAGAAACCTCAATCTGATACTGAAAACTTGAATATTTGAGAGAAGGCAACCCTTTTGTTGAAGGGTTAAGGGTTTCCCCTTTGGTTAAATAACACCTGTAAATCTTCTCTTACAGCACTAGCAGAGATTACAGAGCAAGCAATACGAGACCACAGAATATCTTCATATCCCAGAGGCTCCTAGGTGCTCTTTTTTGGACTGTTCCCTTAAGCATATTCCACAGATTTGCAATGGGATTTTGGGCTCAGGGGACAGTAATGTTCATGTAAAAAGTCTGATACTGTGGTCAATGAGCCACAATTGTTATCTATTTGGATCATTGTTCTACTAGAACAGTGGGTCCCCAACTTTTTTCCTTGAAGCGCCCCTTGCCTGTGTCCAAGACAAGCCAGGCTCCCCCAACCCCAACTCCTACCCGAATAGACGCACAAAAAGAATGAAGTGATTAATTACAAACTTCTATTTGCAAAAAGAACACAGTGGTTGTAGGTTTTGGTTCTTATACTCACACACACACTTTTACATTTCTCAGATATTGGGATTTTATTAATTTAATGTTTACAAATATAATTTTGGTAACACCAGTGCAGACAAAATTGTGCGCACACCCTGCGATCTCTAACGCCCCTCTACGGAGGGCCCGGACCCCAGGTTGGGAACCACTGCACTAGAAGATACAATCATGACCAAGTCTTTGACAGAGACAGTTTCCAGGTACTTAATGGAGTGGATACATCCACAGGTTTTACATTTCTATTCATCTTCCTCAGGTTGTATTGGTTGGTGTAATGGGCAACACTACTACCCTCAGTGCCACAGACCCCACATACATTTGTAATCAGTTGTAGGTCACTTTGCCAAATGCATAAACATAAATGTATGCGGGAAAAATACACTTGTGTCTTTTTCCAGGAAATTCCATCACAGCTGTAGTTGTTGGATATGGGCATTTTCAGGCTTGTAACTGTTTATGGCCAGACCCTAATTTATGACAGTTGACCACACTAAGAACAACTGTGGGAATTTGACCTCTCATGTCATATTTCCACCCCAGTAAAACAGAAATCATGGCTGACCATCCCTAAGCACTCAGCTGGACTTATAAAGTGAAAACATTTTCCTGTTTTCTTTGGTTCATAAGAACAAAAAAAATACAGGTTTTGTTCCTTTATGTTTTCTCACACTGAATTTACTTCAGTCAAAGACTTTCTTCAGATAATTAACCACAAACACCCATGTTTACCGAGAGTACTGCACTGAAACATGTGAAATAGGATAACCTGAATCAGGTACAGACGGAGCGAAAATGTGGCCTGGGAGATTGATTCCCAAGGACTGGGTTGAGAAAAACTTACTTGAGTGAAGGACAAAGCCTAATCTGTGTGGGGAAATCTGGGTAGGTATCTAGGTGGCTGCCAGAACAGTGTGTTTATGGAGATCCTGCTCTGATCTTTATGCAGGATTAAGTTACTTAAGCCCAGGAAACACTACGACAGCCTCACGCTTGTCCTACACTCACCCTTCAACAGAACTGCAGAGCTGTACACTGTCGCTTGCACTGACTGCTAATCACTGCGTGTTAATGAAAAAGACAACTCTCCCATGCATGTCCTGGCAGTGTATTGATCAGCATGCCATGTGAGGGTTGACCTTGCATTAGGCCAGACAACCTGATCGACTGGTCATTTGGGCCACCATGATATCCTAATGCATTTAACTAAACGCAGGAAGGTACCAAAAGTGGAAAATTTGACAGAGGAGATATCTAACTGCCTCACTGGCCACTAAGACTTTCGGCAAACAGAAATAATGGCACAGCCAGAAGGATGTGAATAGAGCAGTGAGGTAATATGGGTGTGTGTTTAAGCCTCCACACAAATTCCCTCTTGATTCCATAACACATATCCAGTCCAGCCCTAAATTCAGAGATTTAAATCACCTTTAAATCTGACAGCCAAAACAGAACAGTAAACTGAACTCAATAGTTTCACTATAGATGGATAGATGTCAAGAAACAGAGTAAATGAATGAGGAAATAATGTGCTTTTCTATGTATAATGGGAATTTCTTTCGGTAGGAGACAGAGGGAATCAGGTAGGCCCATACCCCCATTACTTTTCACTGCCAATACATTATATGGACAAAAGCACTGAGACACACCTCTTTACCAGGGTTTGGGCGAGGCCCCTTACTTTCAGTGAAGGGAAATCTTAATAAGATATACCAAAACTTTTTTGACAACGCCTCACTTCCAACTTTGTGGACACAGTTTGGGGAAGAACCTTTTCTATTCCAGCATGACTGTGTCCTAGTGCACAAAGCAACCTCCATAAAGACATGTTAGGATGAGTTCAGTGTGGAATAACTTGACTGGCCACACAGAGTCAACCCCATCCAAAACCTTTGGGATGAACTGAACCTGAGATTGTGAGCCAGGCCTTCTCGTCCAACATCTGTGCCTGATGGCAAAAAATCCCACCAGAAACAAACTCCATATTAAATTCTAGATATCTGAATGCAATGTCCATGTTGGTGTAATAATGGACAGGTGTCCCAATACCTTTGTCCATATAGTATATACGCATAGACTGACCAAGGCTTGAGAAGGTTTGATAGGACATCAGGAAAGCCTGAGAGCTCACCTGTCGTGGAGAGGACGGTGCTGGCGAAGAAGAGGGCTGAGGTGAAATCCCAGTTGTTGTTGGTGGAGGTGCTGTTCAACACCGAGACTCCGTAGTTGCTCGCCTGCAGGGCTTTGACCAGGAACTCCTCCAGCTTCTCCTCGGACAGACATTCGTGGTCCCGGAGGAACTGGCGCTTCTGCTCGCCGAGCTCTTGTCGGAGCAGGTCCTCATAGGGCGACTCCACCAGGGAGAAGACAATCGCACCGAAGACCAGGTACAGAAGGTACACCAGCACCAGGAGGACGAAATACCACGTCGATTTGTGCCCTTCGATCACGCGCGCGCAGCCCCCCGCGGAGAGACACTGGAGCATGTTTCGGTGGTCTGTCAGTTTCAGTACCGAGACACTGAAACTTCCTGACTCTCCTCTCACTGCTCCTGCTTTATGAGAGTCTTCGCTCTCCTTTCTCTTTCTGCCTTCAACCCCCACGCTGTGATGATGTGGGAATGACGTCACGCGCCTCACCTCATTCAGGTTGGAGAGTGTGTGTGTGTCCAGAGAGCAGTAAGGAGTGTCTGTGCCTGCCTGGCAGGTCCCAGAGCAGCCTGGGGGGTTGACTAACAAGCTGAGTAGGTGGACAAAAGTGTTGGGACGCATTACCATTACACCAACAGGGTAACAGGCCTCTTTAAAGACATTGCTTTCAAATCTTTAATATGCAGCTAAATCAACTTCCACTCTTCTTACAAGGGTTTGGAATGTTTTTGTGGGATTTTGTGCCTATTCATTCTGTAGAGCATTTATGAGGTCAGGTACTGATGTTGGTCAAGAGGGCCTGACTCAAGATCTCCGTTCCAGTTCATCCCAAGGGTGCTGGATGGGGTCGAGGTCAGGGTTCTCTATGTGGTCCAGTCAAGTTCTTCATTGAAATCATCCAACCATGTCTTTATGGAGCTTGCTTTGTGAGCTGGGACACAAGTTCTTCCACATACTTCACTGAAAGTATGGGGCCACCTGAATTCAGTTATTAGGAGCCATCTCCCAATACATTTGTCCATAAAGAGGATCTAGATGCCTGCTAGTACAATGTGTTTATATGGAGATCCTGCTCTGATCTCTATGCTGGATTAAGTTACACGAAACCAGCCTTCCTCTCCTCTCGCTTTTCTTGCTTTGTGAGTGTCGTCACCCTCTTTTCTCTTTTTGTCTTCATCCCCAAAGCTGTGATGATGTGGCGATAATGCTCACGCACCTGACCTCTTTCAGGTTTCAGTGTGTGTGTCCAGGCAAGGTGTGTCCGTGCTTCACTGGCAGACCCAGAGTTTACTGTAAAGCAAGAAGTAGCAGCCTTTCCACCCCCCTCCAAAACACCCCCCTACTGATGATGACTGAGATGCCTTCAAAGAGCTACAGCAGACCAGCCTGACTGGTTTAACCAGGAGTGATACCCACAACTGTGGAACTGTTTCAACAATTCAGGGGGTCACACCTGTTTGGCCACTTCCCGTCAGGGTACTTTGAATATTTTCACTCTTTCCTGGTTTTATCTGTTTATCCAGACAGCACCTTGTTATGGATTCAGCATTGAATTATGGTAGGGATTTAAGGGTTAAAACATACAGTGATTGTTGGTGAAAACAGCACCATATGGATACTGATAAGTGGAGACCTTTTCAAGCATAAGAAGCCTATCATGGTCATACCATTAAATCACTTGTGGAACAATCTTGACACTATATTGCTGAAGCTTTATGGTAAATAATTGATTTCTTAATGTTTAATAGATGGCCTTTCTAACGCAAAAGATCAAGGCTAAATCAACACTGAACACCACGTTAGCCCTCTATGGCATGGTGTTGCCTTCAGGCAACAAACCATTATTTTAGCAAAAAAAAAAACAACCAAAAAACATCACATTAAAAGTCTGATGATTAGTCTGGGACCAATAAAATTTGAAGTGGGTGGAGGTCTGACCTTTCGTCCGAGGGTGGAGCAATCCTGTTTCAGCCAATAGCTGGGTTGGACACACTGCTAGCAGAAGGTAAGATACATTTCACTTTTTAACAGGTTTAAATTGAAAGAATTTTTGCATAAAAAATCTGCAATGCACATGAATATGTGAAGAAGCATATCTGATTGAGCAAAGGCCTTTTTTGTCTTTATTTATATACTAAAATTGTAGTTTTTCATTTGTTGCCTCAGTACAATATGTTACAAGGGTACTTTGTAAGACAAATTAAAAAAAGATTTGGTTGATAATCAGAGTCTGATAGATCTTTATTTTGAAAAATAAAAAACATACATCTCAGTTACTGGCTTGTAGGAGGAAAACAAGCTCTGGGCTTCCACAAATTCAGAAGAATGGTGAGTTGTATTTTTATTCACTTTGTTTTTAGTTTTTAGAATCGTATACTAGAATTCAAATGGGTGTCATGTATCACCTTCCAAACATTGCTGTTGACCAAGTACATCCCTACTTTATTCCATATTCCCTGAAGGCTGTAAGATCTCAGTCCAGTCGAACATTTGTGCAATATGCTGGACAAAATAACCAGATTGATAGAGGTCCCACCTCACAACTTACAGGACTTAAAAGATCTGGTCCAAATGTCTTAGTGCCAGATATCACAGCACATCTTCAGAGGTCTTGTGGAGTCCATGACTCAAAACGTCAGTCCTGTTTTGGTGATACGAGCGAGACCTACACAATATTAGGCAGGTGTTTTTATGTTATGACTTTTAGGTCCTCACAATAACAATGACTCTAAAACAGGTTGTAGCCTATTTGTAGCGAACTTGGGGTTAATGGTATGGATTTGACATTTGAATGCTGTTTAAATTGAAATTCAACCTTTTTTTATTACAAAAATAAAATACAATTGAGTTTTCTATCATTTTCCATGGTATGGGCTGTTTAATATGTTAAAATATATTTTGGCAAAGCAGTACAACACAGATATTGAGGCTAGAGGAAGAACTACAACATACGGATAATAAATATTCAAATAAATATATTGTACCTGTCACGACAGCGGGGGTTAGCCCACTGTCGTGCGCTACCTCCGGGGCAAGGAGGAACAATGCAGGCAGGTATTCATCAAGGCAGGCTCTTTATTTACAGGAAAACGTGAACAGAAAAGAAACCTGGCTCAGGGGCCGCGACCAACATAAACACGAAAACGTGAACATGAACCACAAGGAAATGAGGCGATGGACTGACAGTGAAAAACACACAAAGCAGAACATAAATACCATCAGTCATCAGGGACCCAAACACAAACAGGTGATAACAAAAACACGTGACAACAGAACCAAACAGAACATGTATCAAAATAAAAGTCCTCAAGAATACAGAACAGAAAACAGGGCCAACACAGACCTAAAACACTAACAAAAAAGAACCCTTAATAAAAACGATAATAAAGTTAATCTGTTTAATTCCTTAAATGTTTAGGATCTGCTGGATGGTTTCTCACTCTTAAGAATAATCGGTGTTTCCAAAGAATTACTGAATTAGCCTAAGAATCTAATAAACCAGGAAAGGGTGTTAATATATTTGTTGTTATACAGATATTTATTGTTAATAGTTTACAAATAATGACAAATGTTACAGAAATCAATTTGTGCAGATATACATTCTTGGCAATGTAGAACAGCAAATGCAAATGTGCAGTGCAGGTGGACGTGTATGGCTACAGTAAATCTGCCCATAAAGGTTCTATACTGGTGAGAAGAAACCATAATAAAATATGGATCAGTCTGAGGGTTGGAGGACGTGAGATGGAAAGAGAGGGGATTGGGAGAAGCTGAGAGAGCTGGAGAGATAACAAATAGTCAAGCACAGGGGTAAAATTAATGCAGTCCAACAGAGTGTGTGTGTCTGCTCAGTGCAGTAGATAAAGCTTACGGTCACTCTGTGACCTTTGCCCAGCTACCCTCTCACCTAACTGCCAGTACTATGAACACACAACCCCAGGAGAGTAAATGACTGTCTCACACAAACACGCTCTCTGTTCTGCTGAGGACACAGTAGTGGCCAGCAGTGGCAAGCGAAGACCACAAGAGTGACTGTGTCATTTTCTGGCTGCCAATCACACTCAGGAGATGCCCTGAGTAGAAGTAGAAACCTGCTGGTCCAGCCACTGAGCGCCATGGGGATATGCTCCATACTGTGAAACAGACACTGTTACTAGCAATGGATGAAGTATTTCTTCACTGAGCATGTCAGTAGTTGTTTTAATCAAATGGATTATATTGATTTTATATACCCACTCTTGTTGCTTATTACCCTTATTAAAATGCCCAGTGGTGTGTATTAATAGATAGCCCCACACATAAAACTATAGGCAGGATGTTATAACTGCCTAGGTCACTTTGTCCACACATAACTTTAGGATTAAGAGCTCTAGGTAGATCTGCGGTGTCCCTCATTGTCTTAAAACGTCCTCTGAAGACCCACCTTTTCAAGGAGCACCTTAATGACTAACTATCCCACTCGGAAATAAAGTAATTACTTTTATCTCCATGCCTTCCTTACTTTTGCCTTAACTTCTGACTTTTCTTTGACAGGTGTTGTTTAGGTGTACCTAGCCTGCAGTAGCTTGGTTGAATAGTGGATGTTGATTTAAGTATAGCTTTACAGGTTTGAGGAACAGATGTGGACTGAGCGTCACCTAAATGCCGTGAATGTTTATGTAAATAATGTGTGTAAATGATATAATTAAGCTAAGTCTATCATTAATTAGTTAGAGTAAATATTTTTTGATCAAATGGATTATGTTTGTATCCAGATGCATGTGCTCTCATTGCTTATTACATTACATAATCATTTTATATATTTGTTATAGTAAAGTGGACTAAAATAGTGAAAGTTGTATGTTCAGACACCATTTTTGCAGCATTTATAGGCTTGTAGGTTTACAGTTTCTGTCTGTAGCCCTTCTATTACTGTGTAATTTATCAAACCCACCCAAACATGAAAGAGGACCACTATATGGCCAACACATATTACTTTGGTTGTGAGCCATTCTCAGCACATATGGTAGTGGTGTTAGTGTGTGTTAAGTACAAATGTATTAGGAAAAACAACATAACATTGTTATTTTAAAAACGTATTATAATGTCCTGTAGCATGTATTTGTCAGTGGCTTAAAGCATAAAATAATAATAACCTTATACTAACCTAAGTCAGGTGGCGGTAGCTCAGTGGGTAGGATACTTGTCTCCGGAACAAGAGGTCACAGGTTTGAATCCTACCTCCAGCACACCACCACTGGGTCCCTGAGCAAGACCCTTAACCCCAAGTTGCTCCAGGGAGACTGTGTCCTGTAGTTAGAGAATGGAAGTCGCTTTGGATAAAAGTGTCTGATAAATGCTGTAAATGTAAGTCACTTTTTCCACACTTGACTTATTTACTTGATGAGTAAATAAGAAATGTGTGAGTAATATTAGCTGTGTTCATAATTAATTTATTATAGTTAATAACAACAATACACAATAGTACACAGCAATACCATGCTAATGATATGTGCGGATGCAGGAGGACCAGTCAGTGGGTAGAACTGCTTGATAGAACACCTGTAAAAAATGAAATGCAATAAATTGCAGTGAAAACAAATTTGCTTAATAAATATTATAAACATGGTCATACAACTGTTCAGGTATTTCTATCTTTGCCTGCTTTGTAGAGTCAAACATAACAGAAGGCATCATTCCAACTTATTTTGTATTTCTCAGAAGTGTTGGATGTAAATGATGTAGAGAGTTGAATTCTCTTGTATAGAGCTAATGAAAACATAGCCTAGTTTGCATATTTTTTGTTGTGACATTCCAGTTATTTGTTTGAATTTAAATCAACAGCTAGACGGAACCCTTGTTAGTGATGCTGAGGTGCAACACACACCGTGACAGAATCAGTGGCTGAGATGCTGAGAATACACTCAGAAAGTATCTGGTCATTTGTGGTCCTTCAGTGGGTCCGTTCAGTTGATGGAGTAGAATATAGCTGATAAATGCTGCAGCAAGCGATGGGCTGTCTTAACCTACACCATATGGACAAAAGTATTGGGACATCTGACCATTATACCAACAGGGATGTTATTGACACTGCATTAAAATACATAGACTTTAATATGAAGTTGCCCCCCCTTCCACTATAACAGCTTCCACTCGGCTTAGAAGGCTTTCCACAAGATTTTGGAGTGTTTCTTTGTGAATGTGTCCATTCATTCTGAGCATTAATGAGATCAGTCACTGATGTTGAATGAGGTCTGACTCACGGTCTGCGTTCCAGTTCATCCCAAGGGTGTTGGATGGGGTTAAGGTCAGGGCTCTATGTGGGCTAGTCAAGTTCTTCCATACCAAACTCATCCAACCATGTCTTTATGGACCTTGCTTTGTGCACTGGGACACAGTCATGCTGGAATAGAAAAGGTTCTTCCCCCAAACTGTGTACACAAAGTTGGAAGCGTGGTGTTGTCCAAAATGTCCATGTCTGATGAAGCATAATGATTACCTGTAACTGGAAGTAAGGGGCCACCTGAATTCAACAATTTAGCAGTGTGTCCCTGTACTTTGGTCCATATAGAATGTATGGCATGTGTTTCTGATCAAATAGGGAAGGTATGTAGGCTCCTAATACACTGGCAACTGAACATATGTCTAAATAATACCAACTGTGATCACGTGCCAAGTCTAGTGCAGGTGAAGTCAAAGTCCGCGAGGAACATTGTTTGATTTTATAAATACCACTTTTGCCTGAGGTGCTAAATGCTTTGGTAGAGTTTGAAAAAGTTTATTATAAGTCACACTGCACACAGACTCTCTTGGGCCTGGTGTGATTTAGCGAGTGTAGCCGTGCTGACGGAAGCGTTTCCATTCTCTTCAGGACAAGTGTTTCTCTGGGCTCCGGCTTCTGGAACAAAGCAGGCCACAGTCCAGATGGTGACAGCTCTTCAGCCCACTCCTCTGAGGATCATCTGTATTGATGTATGCATAACACTGCTCCCGTTCCAAGTGCCATGCCGTGTGTCCACAGCGTACCCCTTTTGAATTTCAAGCATGGTAAGTACCTCCCTTACACCCCTGCTGTCAACAGGCCAGTTTATAGGCTTTAGAATTATTCATTATATGCCACCACTCACAGCTGACTTCTCTTGACTTTTGGTCATTTTGGTCACTCTGGAGAATTTACGTCACATTTTGCATTCTGGAACTGTTTTAATGGGATATGTTGTCAAACTCCCTGGGTCAGTGTAGGAAAATTAGAATTAGGAAACCTCTAATAAGACACGGTCATTAAAAATAAATTGAAATTGAACAGCCACAGCAAGTGAATTTTAATCTTTTAAAATAAAGAGGGAGACTGAAGTCAGCTAAAACATTTTAATCAATCTAAGTGGATTCATCGTATGAAAGCACTTCAGCTTTCAGTGATGAGGAGGTCTTGTTTCTGAGTGTCAGGTTTATATCAGCTGTGCTATGACCTGTTTGTGGCTGTGCATTTGTGATAGGACCACCATGGGAGAGAATTATGAAGCAGGGTGCTAGCCTCTTCACAGTCTACATAATATTATAGGATAGGATGTTGTGTTAATCTGCTGTGTTGGAAACTGGCTACTGCTATCTCATAACATATGTTGATGTGAAAGTTTTAAGAATATTTCTAGTGGTCCATTCAGTCTGAAATTTTTTATCACAATGTAACATGGCTGGTATGTAAAATATAAACAAAAAAATTATATTGGCAAAAATGTATTTTGCACAGGCCATTTTCTATGTTTAATTCATCAGTTAAACAGTAACTCTGCACTGAACTGCATTTCCATAGAGAATGTGTGACTTCATTGAACCCAACTATATATTTTCAAGTCTAAATAGTAAAAAAAAAATGTACGTTCAGTTACAATGGTTACAACAAGTTGCAACAGGATTATCAAATTCAAACAGTTTTTCTAGTTAAATTCTGAGGAAACATATTATTTCATACATGCACTGAAGCCAATAGTAAGGTCCAGTTGCATCACAATGTCTCTATTTTCCAGTCCAGGCTCATTTAAAGCAATGACAAAAATATGTGTCACGTATTTTCAGGTCTTATGAGCTTCTATAACATTGCCGCATATATAGATTCCAGTCTAAATTTTGAAGAAATGTGTTTATTCGTATTCCCATTTAACTAAGGCAGTAACACAGTTTCCAGTTTAAATTGTCCAATTGTCCAATTTCATTTTCCAAAAACACATTTAAAGCAAGTGCAAAAATAAATTGTGTGGAACATGTTAATTCACAAGTGTATGTTAAGCAATTACAAATGATGACAGAATTCCCACAATCCCAATATACTTTTTCCAGCCCAAACTGTTAGGAAATGTATTTATTGAGAACACTGAAAGCAATAGCGAGGTCCAATTGCATCACAGTGTCTATGTTTTCCAGTCTAAATGCATAAGCACACTTAACGCTGTAACAGTCTACTATAATTTCATCACCACATCTAGGTTTTCATTATCTAGGACATCTAGGACTCATTATCATTCCAGTCTAGCAGAAATGTCTTGTAAAGCTTGATGCCAGCGTGCCTCTGCCAGCCCAGTGAGCGGCAGATAGAGAGGCGCAGCGCTGGCGAGAGTGTGGTAGAGTCACGGCTATGCTGGAACACATGCACCAGCTGATTGGACTCTGTGCCCAAAAGGATCTGGCACTGATCGGGCACAAAGGCCCCTTGCTGAACTGAGAAAACCAGCACTGTCTCACTGTGCTGTCACGCACACAATGCACATACACACACGTGAGCACAAACACACACTATTACACAAGCACTACCAGGTTGTCTCTTTCTTCCCATACAACAACCTTTGTACATCTCTCTTATTCGACTTGGTTTGGTTGCTTCTGCAGGCTTCCCCTGCAGACAAATGTTCTCTGCTCACCCAATATCTTCCACAGGCATCAGTGTAACAGCCCCTTTCATTTTGCTCCATCTTGTAGGGGCTCAAAACAGGAAATTAGTTTTGCAGTCGTACTGCAGGAGGAAAAAAACAGCTGCACCAGAGAGAGTCTGATACTATGCATGCTGCACAGTGGATTAGTAGCAGGCAAAGGGCAGACTTTCTGCTTATAGACAGAAGATGTTAAAATGTCAAGTCAAGCATCTGATTAAGTCTGAGATGCCAGCATTCTGTTCAGGGGCCATCATGAAGGCACCCCCTCTACTGAGATTGATAAAAATATGATTGAAAAAAAGGAGTAATGGCATAGAAAAAAAAATGTTTTAATATTTGAGTGTAAAGAACTAGTCTAAAGAAGTCTAAAGAAACTCCATATTATATAAAGGTATTATACCAAGCAATGTTTCTTTTTCTTTTAATATATATCAGTGCCAATAATTACTTCGAAAACTTGGTAACACAATGATTCCATTAGAAATGCAACATAGTTCAAATCAATATAAGAAAATGTAACTGAACTTGAACGGAGGATTTTTAAATGTAACCCTAAACCGTAACCGTACCACAGTCTTGGTTGTAGTAAGTAACTTTTTCTGGAGACTCGTCTTTTCGTCAGTAAGGACCCATGTGCGGTATGTTGCTTTTGTATTACAAATATGTATTACAAATAAAGAAACATTTTTTTCAGTTTCGATTCTATTTTGTGCTGCTTGCCTCCAGAAGCACATACAAAATAAACCCTAACTACAAAACCTTCCATTTTTGCTGTGTTGGTGTAAAACAAGCATAGTCAGTGTAAAGCGTAGATCAAGTCTAGTCCAAGGCTGAAAAAGAGAGAGCCCTAAACCTCACAAAAGAAGACCAGACTCAAATTCATACAGATTCATTTTGATATTTGATGACTGTATTTGGGCTGTTTCTTTCAGAGATTTTCTCAGTTTTCCAATAGTATTTACTCATTCATCACTCAATTAGAAGTGGCTGTGTCTTGTTAAGAGGCAGTGATATTGATATGTCTTTGAAATGGTGTTTACAATGATTGAGTGTGTCTCTCTAACTAATTTACTAAAATTGCTTATTGGTTTTCCCCTTTGCACAGTTGGGACAGGAATGTTTTTGTAGATGCAAAAGTAATGAGAAGAGAGCAAGTAACCTAATATTTTTATATTTTGTGAGAACTAATAACCTGTAATGGATCCCTTTTTGAATAACTACCCAACACTATATTTGACTTGGCAAAGGTTTACACTGGATGCCCTTTCTGACGTAACCCTCCCCATTTACATCGGGACGGCCCTGAGAAATACACTGGCTTGTGCACATCCAGTGGATCTATATGCGGACAACCAGAAGAAAAAGACCCCACACATCTCGTGTATTAGGAGTGTAAAATTAATTACAATTTCTCTTTTAATCTGGGCTTTTTCCCCTCTGTTTGGGCCATTCCTGGAACACCCGCAGAGTGAACTCCACTATACGCAGCTTGTTATTGGACTCTCCAGTTCTGGGTGAGCTGTAATGACCTGGAGTGAGCTTCACTATAAAGAGTTAGTGATTACACTCTCCAGTCAGAGTGTCAGGCTGATCTCCACTGTAGAGCTGCTGATCAGGCTGTCCAAGTCAGAGCTTCAGGGTTCAGTTATAAAGAGCTCGTAACAGTAAAGCAGCCTTTACAGTCAGTCAAGTGAGCCTGGCAAGTGGGGAAAAAGTTAAGTTAAAAAAAAGTTTTTAAATGAATTTTATGTTGAACATTTTTTAAAAGCATGGGATATATATTTGATCCTGAACTATACATTTTTAATGATTTTTGCATTATTCAGACTGTGGTCTTGAATAATGAGCACTATATTACGAATGCTGCGTATTGACTGTGTAGTCATGATGACTGCCAATACAAATTGCCTGTAAATGTGTTTCCGAAATATTGCTTGCTTCCCTTGTAAACGGATGGAGTGAAATGAAAGCAGAAGCAGTCTACAAAAGCCTCAGGACTCCTAATAAGCTTCTGGACTACTTCTAGTTAAAAGACTCCAATAGAGGCTTAATGTAGTGATCATTATCAAGTATTTATTGGGCAGTTTCTGAGAACTGGAGGTTTTTTTTAACCTTTTTAGTATTTCCCACCTTTGGGGAATTGAATAAAAAGCAACTGTCTTATCGCTTGTCAGCCGGAGAGTTAACAGGAACATTCACAGTTGTGCTGGAGCTGTAAAAAAAAGAGAGCGAGTGAACACAAAGTAAAAGCAAAGGCTTAGAACCATGAAAAATGATTGGCAAGAGATGACAGCAGCAGCAAAGATTGGTGTGGTATGAGGAGTGATGTTATTGGAGGGAGGATAAGAGAGGTAGAGGAGAGAAAAAAGCTGAAAACCTGATAAAAAGTGATCACATGGAGAGAAATGCCTCACAGAGAAACAGATAAAGAGAGAGAGAGACTGGAAGGGAAAAAAAAGAAAACCATGGAATTATCCATCTGTCCGTGTGAACAATGCGTGTTGAAATCCCTAGACAGGACAGAGTTGGAGAGTGAAAATACAGTTAAAGAGGGCGAGGAGAGAAGGAACGAGTTTTGGGAAATAATAAGCGATGGGAAATGAAGATGAAGAAACTTGCAGAGCATGAAACTTACTGATTTGGGTCATGCCGAAGTGTATAAGAGAGGTGAGGTTCACTCAGACTAATCAGGGTGCTGAGGCTGAGGGCCAGAGGAAGGTGTTCATCAGTATCGTTACTAAACCCACCTCTGCTTCAGCTACTGTAACTGCTCTATTAGCTCACTTTCTTAGTCTTAATAATGTTCTGCAGGATTTCAAAGCACATTTTTATAGTGTTCAACTTGTGAGACAAAACAACTTGTAAGCCCAAACCATTCATGCAGATGTAACTGGACCTGCTTGTCTTTTAAGGCTAAGATTGATTCTGGCAGGTATTTGAGGTTTGACATTAGGGTTTATAAATGGGTTTATAAAATATTTATAGATGCTGATTATTTACGAACTTTATGGGGATCAATGCAAAGATGGAATGATGTACCCAAAATCAAGTTTTTGTTTTAGTTGCACCTGACTGAATAGAATGAATAGGTGGATGTATGTAAATGTATTTTGTGATGTGGTTTAAAAACAGGCATTTTGCAGCCTAGTTATATGCACAATGTTTGTCTAGTACATTTTGTATTAAAAAAATGAGGTTTTTGTCTTACATGGGATCTTTAAAGTTGCAGAAGTAATGAACAGAGCTTTTATTTATCCACGGTTTCTTTGATGAGTATGTTCAGTGGCCTATAAAGCTCACATATCCTTTATATAGTGTGTGTGTATGAGTGCGTGTGTGTGTGTGTGTGTGTGTGTGTGTGTGTGTGTGTGTGTCATTTATTATTCACGCTTCCTGGATATTCATTTCGTAAAAGCTCTAGGCAGGTGGCCCCATCAGTATGACTCAGCCATTAGAGCAGAGAAAGACCAGAACACTTTCTACACCACGCTCCATACAGCTCTGACAATAAACAGGGTCAGAATCATGAAGGTAGAATATTGTCCTTTTTTATTCACTCTGTGTTTCTCATCTTGTTTCGCGCTAAGGGGGTGTGACTGCGCTACGTCTAGCAAGAGATGAACTTACTCACAGAGCTCCCGAGAGGCTCTGAGCCTCAGCATCCATTTGGCTTTGCCTTTTTCTCCAATGAAGACTACAAGAAATCTGGCAATTGAAGAGTCGCCCTTGGCAGGAACTCGTCGCTCTCTAAAGATGCTTGCTTCTGTCTGCTGACTGAAAGGAAGAGAGAAAAGTAAATGTCCTTCAGTCTGTAATTACATGCAGAACAGAATGTCCCTTCAAGAGAGGCTGGCAAACAATTACCGTGTATTAGAGCATGCAGCACATTGAAGCTCTGCCAGATTCCCTATTGTTCTCAGCTTGTTTCTGGGCTGCTTGGCCTGTACTGCGGCTCACGGATGCTGAAAAACATCACTTAATCTCATCACACTAAAAAGTAATAGATCTGTCCTTTAACAAAGTGAGGCGATGCATCACATTCAAAATGTTTTCAATCACATTACAGTTACTGGCTTCATAAGAATTTCAGGTTTTGCACAAATGGGTGACAGGTCACAATGAAGATCCAGTTAGGAGATTCACTCAATCCCTGACCTCAACTCCAGTCCACCAACCCAGTTCATGCAATCACAAAGACCATTTAGGAGTTTTAATCACCTGACTTTGATTCACTGATAAAAAATACCCCTGGATTCTGCATTCACCATAAAGACTTATCAAGTGTTTTCTTACATACTGAGCCTTTCTGTTTCTCTCCTTTTTGATACTGTTTTTTTTATTTTGCTCCACTCTGATTTTTGTCTTGTTCTGATTGCTCTGTTGGCTTTTCAGATTGTCTTACTGGACTTTGACCACTGTTGCTCGGACTCTGTGATTGACTTCTTGCATCTAATGATTTGGATTTGTTTGAATGTCGAACTACATTCTGGTTTTGCATGTTTCTGGTTTTGTGGCCCTTTGCCTGTTGAAATAAACATTTTTGTAGTAATGCATTTTGCACACTGCATTTGGGTCTGTTCTCTTTTTTTTGTGACCAGGGTTTTGTGACCAGGGTTATGCCTTGCTATTTGTTTAGAAAAGCCCAAATAAGACACCTCTAAATGATTAATTCAGTGTGCATTAGGCTTTATTCATTATGACCTGTATTAGCAGTTCACTAAGATCTGATCGGTGGAAATCACTAATAATTGCATTTGTTGACTTTGTTAAGAAAATAATGAAGCATGTGCCTCCAGATTCACATCTTCTGAATGTAAAATTAGAATTATTTATTCCTAGATCTTAGAGTTGTGAATATGTTGTTAGTTTTATCTTAAGCAGAAAAAGACAAGAAAACAAATCTATGGGTTTTTTTTTTTTACAAAAATGGCATGAATAGATAGTGATCATGTGATTTCTTGAACACATGTTAGCCTCTAATTCTATTTTAGAATATAGAACACATCTTGAAGCATAACTGACTAAGTGACTGTCAAATGCAATTAACTGATTGAAGATCTAGATTAATAATTCATGTTAAATGATTTCCATTCCAAGGTCTCCACAAAGTATTAATTGTGCAATACAACACTAACATTATTATAACCAATAATTAAATTGTGTTTTTAATTAATTAGCAAATCCATACGTAATAGACTTTTTAGAAGTGATAACACATAGCAAAGTACCGTCCTCACACACTGCTCCCCGGGTGCTGTGTTTGTAGCTGCCCCCTGCTTCACTGAAAGTGAAAAGTGAAAATCTGGTCATATGTGAACACACCACAGCACACAGTGTTAACAGCACGAAATACTTTCTCTGTATTTAACCCATTCTCCAAGTGAAGCAGGGGGCAGCCATGAACACGGCGCCCGGGGAGCAGTGTGTGGGGACGGTACCTTGCTCAGGGTACCTCAGAGGTGCCTAGCGGTCTTGGGAATCGAACCTGGACTTTCTGATCGCAGGACGAATGCCTTAACCACTAGGCCACCAGCACTTGGTGAATGGGTTAAATGCAGAGGAAGTTTTTCGTGCTGTTCACACTGCATGCTATGGTGTGTTCACATATGACCTGATTGTCACTTTCAAAATAAGAAGTAGCTGAAAAGTTCTCTATATATCAATGCTTCTGTTAATGTTTGTTTCAGATTATTAGAGTAGGGCTGTGATTTCTCATGTCCTGATCTATCAGTGTAACTACAAGCTAATATGTTAGACACAGTCTAACACAAACTTACATGTTAGTGTTGTAATCAGAGTAGAGTATGCCAGAGAGAAACTTAATATTATGAGAATGAGTGCCTTCGACCTCGCCTTCATTGTTCACACCTGGCCAGCACGCAGGGCCACTGCTGCCCGTTTGGGTGCTCCAGATATAATTGCTTTGTGTCTTGTAGTGTGTCTTCTTAAAACTGACAAACCATTTTTATACTTTCATTAGCAGTGTTACAAATAAGACAACAGAATATATATGGATATATAGCACATACAATAGCAGTATATATATATGTGTGTGTACATATTAGGGCTGCAACAACGAATCGATTAAATCGATAAAAATCGATTACTAAAATAGTCGGCAACTAATTTCATAATCGATTGGTTGTGTCGCGTGACGCGGAGATTATTTAAAAAAAAAATACTTCAGTTG
>JBBPDC010000001.1:27623850-27684713 GCA_037974485.1 Hemigrammopetersius urotaenia
TCAGCACCTTGTTGAATCAATGCCACGTAGAATTAAGGCAGTTCTGAAGGCGAAAGGGGGTCAAACACCGTATTAGTGTGGTGTTCCTAATAATCCTTTAGGTGAGTGTGTGTATATATATATATATTGCTGTATCATGACTAACATATATATAGAAGTAACCGTAGAGCTGAGAAAGTTGCAAACAAGTAAGTGGTGGTGGCGTAGTGGGTAGGATACTTACCTCTAGACCAAGAGGTCATATATTTGAATCCTACTTTTAGCACACCACCAATGAGTTCCTGAGCAAAACCCTTAACCCCAAGTTGCTCCAATGACACCGTCCCCTGTAATTAGGGAGTGGAAGTCGCTTTGGATAAAAGCGTCTGATAAATGCCGTAAACGTAAGTAAGAAAAACGGAATTATACAAAAAGTCGCACCCAACAAAAGAAGACTCACACAACTTCATACATTTTGCATTAATGTTGGCTACATAGCTACATAGCTCAAGATGCTTCCCTCTGTTAATGTTATGTAATCATTGTCGACATGGTTTAATCACATTTTCCAGGACATTAAGAATTGGCATTATTAAACATACCTCAAAGTGATGCACAAGTGTCTTAAATTTAGATAAATCATTATCATTGTCATGATTTTTATGATGATCATTAGGCTGTGCCGCTCTACTTGATTCCCTACGCACGACGTGTGTACACAGCAGCTGCCCTGCCAGCACCACATCCCTGCCCACAAGTCACTGCAGATTTACATCTGCATTTAGGTATTTGGCAGATAGTCTTATTCAGGGTGACTTAAGAAATAACAATCACATCAAATCACATCAGTCCTTCTGATTAATCCTCCTTTAAATCCTCCTTTATCAGCATCATTCATACATGCTCAGAATAAACATGTCTTAATGTTCGATGCAGCTTTTATGTCTAAGGTCATGTACTGTCAAAGCAGCTTGTAGCTAGTGGGGTCGATATGTGGTTCCTGACCTTGTGTTGTTGATCAGTAATGGTCTAATGGCACCCTGCTTTATGCTTGTGCAATTCTGTTAGTGTCAGTTATAATGGTATATATGGTATATATGTCTTATGGCTTGATTTCAGGAATGAGTCAAGATGCTTAAAGACAGAACTGTGTATTCATCAGGTGTGAATAAACTCTTCAAGTGTGAAAAAATACACGGCATGATGTACTTGTATACACACACTTTTGTCCCTGTGAAAAAGAGAAAATAGAGAGAGAGAGCGCGTGCGAGAGAGAGAGCGCGTGTGAGAGAGAGAGAGAGAGAGAGAGAGAGAGAGAGAGAGATACCGAGAGCTGACAGTTGGTGGACCTTTCATGAAGCGTCCTGTTTTTAACTGGCGGCTGGTAATTTGTCTCACACAGACTTGTGTCTACTTCAAGAACAGCCTGCATTTCTGAGACGCGGCGAAAGATGTGGTTGCACCAAAGCCTGAACCCTTTTCACTGTCACATTGTTTCAATTTGATTTTGATGTTACATTCTTATAATTTATTCAATATTGTGCTTAAGTCTTTGAAAGCCTTCAAAATTGTTTAAAGCTATTTTACTTGGTAGTAAGTGCATTTTTACCAGTAAGACAATGACATGTGAAGATTATCTCATTAAAATGGCACCTTTCAAGGGTTGGGATATGATAGTTAGCAAGTGAAAACAACTTTTAAAGTTACTGTATTTGAAGCAGGAAAAATTGGCAAGCATAAGAAACCAAGCGGCTTTGACAAGGGGACAATTATTACCTTGCAAATAGTTATCTCTAAAAAACAGCAGGTATTACGGGGTGTTCCTGGTATGCTATGGTAAAAAGTAAATGATGATTATGAAAGAAAGGTACCAGCACACACAATGCATCAAAGGTTGCTGAGTATGGGACTGCATAGCTGCAGACCAGTCGGAGTGCCCATGCTGACACCTGGCCACCATTGAAAGTACCAACAAATGGGCATGTGAGCATTATAACTTTACCCTGGGCAATGGAAGATAATAGCCTGGTCTAATGCATGTGCATTGCTTGCTCTATGGGGAGAAGGCAAGCCAATGGAGGTAGTGTGTTACTCTGGACAATGTTTTGCTCGGAAACTTGGGTCCTTGCATGTCATTGACATGTACCAAATATAAACATTGTTACAGATCAAATACACCCTTTTATTGCACCTGTATTCCCTAAAGGCAGCTGTTGGATAAAGTTGCTTACATAAAAAATGCGTATGTAGGGTTTGAGATACATGACAAAAAGTTCAAGGTGTTGGATGTGCTGGACAAATTAGTCCAATCCATTGGTGGACCACCTCGAAGTGTTCAGGACTTAATGGTTCTGACTGATCAGTATATATGGTACTAGAATAAATACAAATAAACATAAATACAGTAAAACAAGAATTTCAGGTTTTCAACCTTTTTAGTCATTTATTATATTAAGCACAATGAACTGCCTCATGTCATTCTAAAGAATTTATACAAAATATTTTTTCCTCTCTCCTAGTGTAATAACTTTTTTCCTGACTTTCTGACTTATATCATCTTATTCAATATATTAAACCAAAAATATACTAGCATGTTTTCCCTCACCCTCCCACCACCATATTAAGAAAACTGTGTTTTCAGGTTGACTTTAAATTTGATCACTTCTATGTGATCAAGTAAACTTCTATGTATTGGATGGTAAGTATTTGAAGTGAGAGATAAAAATATACTCTGAAACACAGTCACAATGTTTTGTTTATTTGTTAATTCATGTATTAGTTTATTTGTTTATTCCTCCAACAAATGTTTCCCTTAGCAATTTGAGTAAACTTGGTCAATGATATTCTTAAGATTGTGGCATGTTGCATATGTTAAATATTCCATGGTGTTTCACATAAACTACATCGTGCATCATAAAAAAATCTGATCCAGTCACTCATTGCATAATCATCAAGCCTATCATGTGTCACAAAATAAAGATTCCCAAGACTGACAACTGACAATGAAAAAACTGAGCTGACATTACTTCATTACTCTATTTGCAGTCTGAATGCATCAGGACATGTGGAGTGAGAGACAGGCCAGAGTTAAGACTCCACTGGGCCCTGAGGCTGTGGCAATTCTGAGGCTCCACATCTGCAATAACACCAAATATTCACACTGGTATGTTTTGGGTCTTGATTAGGTGTCAGGTACAGCAACGTCTGTGGATGAAACTTCACAAAATTAGCTGTGCATCAAAATAATGTGGTAAAGATGTACTGGATAGTGAAGCGCTGGATTTTTGCTTTTACTTTACTCAGTAGGTGGCACTTCTCCACAAATGAATGACCTAGGGTCATGCCTCTCCAACTAACCAGAAAGTGCTTAGTGCCCCATGGGTGGGCATGAGGCACTACAATTGTGAAATTTGGCATGATTGTAGCAACACAATGCAAATATAGCATAAAAGGTTTGTATCCCAAGGTGGGCATGCCCCTTTTGTGGATCGATGAAGTCTAAGTATACGATATTGTGAAACAAAAATCAGTGTGAAAGAAATAACAGAGAAAAACAAAACTTTGATGATGTGATATGCTGTAGCTGAATTTTCCAGGTACCTCTGGCACAGCAACACCCTCAGGCTCTGTTAAATTTTAAAGGATGCTTAAAGTTTGATCCAACTATCCACTATAGATGGTAGTCCCTAAGATCAAAATGTGTTCAGTCATTTTAAGTGTAAAATTTAGCCTGTTGTTTGTGGGGTTTTAGATGTTTTCCTGGATGTTAAGTGAAATAATCATTTAGTCGGACTTCAGGACCACCTCCCATACTACATTTTGTCCCTAGTGATCGATGCGTTTGAAATAATCAGTCGGTTTACGCAGAGAATGTTGAAGTGTTGGCCCTGTTATCAGGAGATATTGAGTTTGAATACTGCTGATGCTGTTGTTACCTGTGGCTGAGAGTCCAAGACGGCATAATTGGCCCTGCTCTCTTTCTGAGAGGGTAGGAGGGTTTTGCTTCCCCCATATCACTCAGCATTGTGCAAGCCAGTGTAGGTATCTGTTAACTGAAATGACAATTAGTAGTTAACATTCTCCTCTTAGCATGTTGAGCTGTCCAATGACATTATATTTGGGACAGTTTGAAAAAATGTGGAGGCGTCTCACATGACACCTGAGGCCTTCAGCCTCTTAATGCACAGTTTTTAAAGAGGAACTCTTAGTTAGTGGGTGGAAATTGACAGTGACTAAACTGGGGAGAAAACTGGGTGCACGTCCATTAAAAAAGAATACATATGGTAAATAGTTTTGCTCAAAAACCAGGGATTAAGGAAGGTATCAAGCAGGTTTTATTGTCATTTTGGCCATACACACACAGTACAGAGTGAAATGAGAGAACGGTGTAAAACAAGAACAGCACAGCACAAGACCACAAAAGTGTGCAAGAAACACCTACAAAACAAGACAATTGGACAGTGCAGTTAACAATATCTACAGTATTTTGACAAAAATAAGTCATGTATTATACTTCCAAATGTATGAAACACAAACAATAAAAGCAGAATTTTTCACTGTTGAGCCATAAAAATGAAGAAAACTGCATTTTAAACTGTTCTCAGCAATCTTACAAACAATAAGAGCTGATGAGATTGATAAATTGCATTCTGCTGTGTGGTTGTTTTCTGACGGCAGGGTTTCAGGGTAGCTGGGAAAATGTGACCTCTCTGGATTTTTTCTGTTTTTAAAACCCAGCATTTCATAAGTAATTTCTTTTTTTTCTGTGAAATCACTTTGGCCATTCCTTTAAAGTGCTTGGATGAAGGCTATGAGCGATCACTGTGTTTACTGGTTTGACAACCTTTAGTCTGACCTCTTAAAGGTCCCATAGTGTTTGACCCACTGAGATGACCATGATGAGTTAATGAATTCCTGTGTGACAAAACGAACTCACCCTGGGCTCTGGTGGCTGCGCTGGGTCAATGTACCATTATCAGATGAAATCAACTTTCATTCCACTCTCTGGGAAAGTCCATTATTTCATAAGGGAGCTGATTTTGTTGGTTGGTGCGAAAGGGGAATAGGTCAGTCGATATAAACCATATGTGTGATGTGTGCTGGGTGCGGCACACACAAACTGAAGCCCTGCACTGTAAAATATACAGTGTGTCTTGACAAAAATGTGAAATCACCTCAGATATTGTCAGTATTTCTGATATTTCTCGTTATGGGATCAGCAAAATATCAGCCTACTATTCAATCTATTTATAGACTTTTTACTTATTTTACGTAATAATATTTATGGTATGCTAAGGTTTCTAAATTGACCAGTGTGTGCGCCCTGTGGTGACCGCCTGTAGACCCAGAGATAACCTCCGGGGACCTAGATAAGAGCATTTATTAGTCCCACAAGTGAGAAATTTTGGCTTTGCCAAGGCAGAACATGGACAGAACAAAGTTAGGAGCAACAGTAAGATAGAATAGAATAGAATAGTATACACTAGAATTAAATAGAATAAAAATAAAAATAAAATACTCTGCTAACAGTGCAGTATAAAATGTACACTATACAATCTCGAGACAAAGAATATGGACATCTGTGTTGTAAAATAATATATACAGACAGAGTGGATAAATAAGTAAATATAAGCACACTGTAGATACACACACAGACATGTTCACAGTGGAGTGACAGACATTGACAGTAACAGTAGAAATGCACCAGAAGAATTGCACATTTTGGCCAGTAGTGATAGTTCCACCCAAAGAAAAAAAGGCACGTGTTCCATCAGAAAATAGCACATACTGCACATAACTACCCTGGTGTATTGGATGTATGTGTTTGTTTGTTTGTGCGTGTGTGGTCATCTGCAAGGTCTTTGTTGTGGAGTCTGACAGCAGTTGGAAGGAAAGACCTGCAACTCTAATAAGAATTAAGTGGTTATAGAAAATGAATGAATGAATGAATGAATGAATAAAATGTTTCATTAGATAAAACTGCATGTGTAAAAGTTGAATAATAGAATTTTCTTATAGCAATATCTTCTGTGAAATGTTAAATACATCGACTAAATTTCAGATGATTGTACTTGCCAGAACAGGAAAAGGGCCATTTGACAATTCTGGTAGACTTTGCTTAGCTTGTGAGCCTTTTTCCTGGTGGACTACTGAGTGGTCTCGAACAGACTGACAAATTGTGTTGGGTGTGTCAAGCCCACACAGTCCCAGGCCTCACACACTCAATTCTCAGCATGGTTCCAGTAACTAGCTTCACCTGAATATTAATGCACAGAAAAAGCAGTAAGATGCAGTATCACATCCTTCTTCTTTAAAGCACAGGGGATTGTTGTGAAGGATTCAACTGTAAGCTGCAAAGGGCGAACAGCAAATTTTGCCTTTCAGTCTGTTAGTGCTTCATTGTTTGCTCTCATGCTGGTGTTCAGCTACTTAAAGCACAAAGTCTTACGCTTCTAAACGCACCTGATTTGTGTCCTGGTGTCATTTCTGCCGACGTTCGCATGTGTCTAGACATCTAATTTATCTATAAAACAGTCTCCATCAATACACAGCAAGCCTGAGGGACAATTTAGTGAGTAGCAGATCTTATTAAGGCCGGGTTTAGGATTAATAACATCAATGGTGTGTTGTTGTTTGTCCCAGAGACGTTTTTTCCAGGATAGAGTCTGTATTGAGTAATTTACTGCAATTTCAAGAGTCCCAACCTGAGGGACACTGCAGAGCTCTGCGGGTCAACTTACCCCTTTCCCCCTAAAATCCCAAATGTGTTCATTTAAAAGTAGCAAAGAAAGATGCAGTAAACCATTGTTCAAGGTTGCCCAGCAGACTTAAATAGACTCTGTTTGAATAAAAGGCCTCAATAACACCCAAATGATTAGCATTTTCTGGAACCAAGCCACTGATATGAGAATTAGAAATCTGATGTTAAAAGACCAAACCTTTCCTTTAATACAGCCCTGCAGGTGGATATCATTAATATTACTATTTTTCACATATTTTGTTTTTCCCAAGGCTTTGGTTGTTATGTTTGCTAATTGATGGCTCAAAAGAGCAGCATTTGTTTCTCAGATTTACTCATTTAAATATTCCAGTGTTTTACTGTATCAGTATGCACAGAACATTTCTTAAATTGAGCATTAATGATTCAAGAATACTTCACTAATATTTCATACGGATAATGATTTATTATGTCTGGATGAGCAGATGCAATTTTTTACCACCACTTGAAGTTGCAGGTTATTTTTTTTATCCACAGACTTGAATCTAATCTGCAAATCTTTCATCTCACTAAATTACAATATTGCAATAGATTATCTGTTTCTTATTTTGTGCATTTGGAGATTATGCAATGTATCATTTAGTGTTGCACTATGAACCATAAATCTATAAATAGGTCCTTTTATCCAGCTAAGTGCAAACCACATGTCAAAAGTGTTCGCACTCTTGAGCCTGTAGTTTGGGAAAAGTTAATCAAAGCCTGTTACACAAGTTTCCCCATTCCAGTTCTAAAGCTTGGAGCACTGCGACGGGCACTTGTGGCCAATCTTTATGAATTACCCCATGCTTTTCTGTTTGACACCACAATCAACTGTTATCACCCCATGCAGAATGGCACATCCATCATGAGTGGAAATCCTCCAGCACCTCGGGTTAAAACAAACAGGTCTGCGCCGTCGCCTCCGTTACCATAATGTGATTCATGAGGGTGAGGGGAGAGGTGGCAGACAAAGTCAGTTTACAGTGCATGGCTGCCTATGATTTACCAGTGCGACGTAAATTGGAAGGGGGAAATCAACAGCCAGTGCTGTGCAAGTGTTCAGCTGGCCGCTTTATGATTTGGACCACGCAGTCATAAATCACGCCGGAGTGATGCCTATGGGCTTGTCACAGATGTTACTGCACTCACTACTAAATTAATGGGCTGGTCTCAAAGCAAGAGGCGGTTAAGAAAGAGGAAGAGAAACGAGAGAATAAAGCAGTATGAAGAAGGGAAGCAAAAAAAAAAGAAAAGTGCAGACCTGTTTACCTTCCACATTCAAATGAACAGACTCAGATATTACACTTGCTTTTGAACTAGCCTGGGGGTAGAACATTGTCTGTTTATGTCTGTACAGACATGAGCCTTAATTTCAGTTCATTTCGTTGTGTTATAACAAAAGGTCATACATGATTTTATCATTTAAATAAATAAATAAATAAATAAATACATAAATGCATACATACATAAGCATTGTTAATGTTTCAAAATGCACTGTTCACTGCTCATTTTAATGTCGTTTGTTTATCAGTTTGTGCTTTCACTGAAAATATGAGATAAACAGAATATTATTCAAAAACAATTAAACTTGTTCCACAATTCTTGTCACCCCTGCATTTAGTATTCTGTGACTCTTACATTTGCTAAGACAACAGTGCTGAACTGGATAAACTGGAAGAATAATTGGCAATATGTAGCAATCCAGCAGTTTAATCTTTCTTTTTTCCTTCAAAATATCCTCTGAGATAGCATCCTTCAATTATTATGAACTCAAATTAAGGTGCTCATCAGAAATTTCATTTTAAATTGGATGCTTTAAAAAAGACAACTTGTTTTTAAGTGGTAGCACTGAGGAATAGATGCCACAAACTGGTTGCAGATCTTGGTCATTTAAAGGCTTAACAGCAAAAATAATATATTTGGCTCCTGGCTCTGTACTGTCTGTAATGTATGCTGTAGCCATCTGTTTGAGGCCTCTGAAGAAGGAGATGCAGATTAATGCCTCTTACTGAGATGCTGTCACAGCGGCCATCAGTCCAACCCTCTGCAAATATTTCCACTGTCACATTAAACCATCTAATTACATTCACCATCACCCCCCCTCGCCAATTCCTCACTATATCTCCAACAGGAGTGAAAAATGGGGAAATTCATTCATGACAACAGAAAAATAAATGGGCAGCCATCCTGGGGTAAGTCTGTGCCTGAAAAATGCAGTGCAGTTTTTCAGCATGGACCATTTGTTCTCCAGTAAAATTTAAAGGACTCGGCAGATATGCACCACAAGCCATGGTGAAAGACATTTCCAATTAACATGTATGCCTGTTTGTTTGCTTGTTTGTTTGTTTGGAGGTCTCCTCTTGGTTTGTGCAATTCTGTCACCATGTCAACTGTATTGACCCTTCAATTGTCAGGTGCGCAATTAAAGTCACACGGCAGTCAACACATCTTCTTTTCAATCTTTTCTCTTCCTCCACCCCAGAAATTGATTGCATTGCACTGAGTGCCCTCCATACATAATCAAAAAGCAGGCAGCACAGATGAGGCAGGCGAGCTGTCCTCTAGAGTGCTTTCATGCGATATAGAAAACCCAGCAGAGAAAGCATGAAACCACAAGCACAATAAAAGATATTTTAAAGTAGAAACCAAAAGAAAAGTATAACGGTTCAATTATATAATTCCTCAGAAGACTGATGTTTCAATGAAGCTCTTTTGCTGAGTTTGCAGTATGACCTTTATGCTCTTTAGGGGTGGAGGGGACAGTTTTTATTAGCTCACTTCAATTGTGGGAAATGTGAACTGGGTTATAAGAGGAAATGCCAATGGCACACACATTGTCCGCTGAAATTACACAGCAGTCCACCAACACTATGAAACCTGAAAGCACTTAATTAATAATGTAGACCAAGCCAGTTAAACCTTAATCTGTGTATTCACCTGGAGTAGACTTTCAATATTAGCCTTGGTCTCCAACCCCCGAGTTCTCATGAATGCAAATGTGCATTTGCCACAGTTGACTGAGGGATTTACATTCAGAACAACTCAAGTGTGACATTTTAAACTGATTACTCTGGACTTTTCTGCATGCTGTTATCTCTTCGGCCATTTCATCCGTACGTAGCAGCACGCTTTACTAGGCCTGCAGTGATGTATAGCTTGTTTAAAAGAAGGGTTTTAATAATGAACTGCTCTTTGCTTTCATGCTGTTGCAGTTCAGAATATCTCAGCTGTTTAATGTCATGTAGTCTGTGTAAATATATTGCTCACCTCTGCTGCAAATACTAAATGATTCCCAGGACCCTACTTCTCTGTTACTTGTGATATTGGAAAGGTCATGTGAAGATCAGCATGTTAGGATTCACACTACTTTCACCCACTCTTTGCTTTTTACATCGTTTTTTTAGGAAGATTTTCTCATACAGACACGTCACCTCTATGTGACAGATGGTGTTCATTTGGCACCACTTTTCCCCTTACTTAGCTTTGCTCGTAACTTTTAAATGTTTGCATTAAAATGGTTCTGAAACATAATTGAAGTGCAAATAGAGCCAAAACAACTTCTTACAATTCCTGGCCTATCAGAAAATCTGCTACGGTTTATGTTGGCTCAGCAGCATCTCATGTTGTATGGAATAATTACTGCTAGAAACATATTTTGAAGGGTTTGGGGAAAACAAAAGACATTCAACAAATGCAATCAGTGAAACAGGACTAACACTGCAGTAGGAGAGTTTTGTGTATTTCGTAGGGTAAACTCCAGGTTAGGAACCCTTTTGTTTCTTATTGAAAAAGGGCCACGACTATTCCAAGAACAAACACTGCCACTATGGTGATGCCCTCACTAGACAATTACTTAGGAAACATAGTGGTACCAGATTCTATTGCATCCATTTTTAAAGGTGGCTTGACTCTACACCAGGAACACATACCACTTGTACCTTGGGAAATGAAAATGTACCCGAGTGTTCTTTTGAGAACTGCATTGTTGTCTTAAAAACCATTTCAATTAATTTTTCTCTTTCCATAATGCAGGTTTTGCACACATTCAAGGTTTATCCTAAAGCACTCAAGCTCAGAATAAGAAAAACTGAGGAGCCTTTGTTTTTAAGAGCAAAGTCAAGTGCATCATCTGCAGCTAGGTGGCTCTGAAAATAGTTATTAGTATGCTTGTCGTACTTGTGTGCATCCCGTTGTGAAATGAGTGAATTAATGAATTTCTTTATGTTTTGACATTTTTGTTGTGGAATACTGCAAACATTATAACCATTAAAATAGCACCATGTCAACTTTTTATTTTTTAAAGGTTCATGTTCAGAGCTTTTCTTGCATTCTATTTCAAAATTAAATTCAACCCTGCCTCTCTTGAGCATGTGTTTTGAAGGGCAGGATTAAAGATACAGTGTCAGTCTACTCTGCCCTTTTCCCACCGCCTTACTTTTAATTGGCAGCCTGGGTGTGCCCTCTCCCATTGAGATTCATTTTTAAATGTAACCTTGAAAAATCTAGTAATTATTCATTACTATTCTTCGCAAGTGGTGTTCCAATTGTTACTGTAACCTTTCTACTGCTTATATATGCCCAGATCGAGGGATGTAATTTTTCATTCCCAGACGCTGTTGGAATTGGGCAAACCAGAGCGATTTAATATCACTTTGAACTGTTTATGTGAGGTGTGGGAAAAGGACAAGCTACTAATGTGGCAAACTGATGGGAAACAAAAGGCTAATGGCTAGCACCCCACAATGCTGGGTGAACATGTGCATTGCCAAGATCATGTGTTAATCAAGCAAATGTTGTTGCAAAAACACCATTTTTTTAATGTTTTTGGCTTAGGCATACGGCTCTGTTATGAATCACTGGTCTGAAATCTTTTTCTCATTCTTCATTTTTCATTTCATTCCTCAAACCTTCTCATTTACATAAATAGTCCTTTGCAAGGTTCCTTAGGGAACCAAAAGTGGTGCTTCTGTGACATTGCTCCTTCTTAATATTTAATAGTGTAGAAGGAAAACTTGATATTACACGCATTATATCAGTTCACCTGCTGAACATGAAATGCAATGCGTTCTTCTCAACTGGACACCACTTTAATACTGGCTTTTTTCCCCCTCTGCTGCTGGTCAGACAGCTCAGAGTTAAAGTATGACCAGTTAGCATGAGTGCCGTATAAATTACTCTGAGGATTAAATTTAATCATGGCCGGGCTGCTGTTTTGGGTGGTGGTGGGGTAGCTGGGGGAAGGTGAGATGGAGTACGGGGGAAATGAGTTGTCACATTCCGCTCATTAATAATGCAGCAGATTTACTGTAGCTCAGGGAGGACAGAACTAATCTGGGCTTGGAAATTAACCTCCTTATCATCGACATCAGTGATCTTATAATTAATTTTCAGATTTAGTCCCATGAAAAACAAGGATGGCGGTCCGAAAGACAAAATGAAACTGTTAGTATAGTCCTCTTAAAAAGGAGATTGGGGAGAACAAAAACGGAGGGCATCACAGGCAATTATGACTCCATCGATCTGCTCGGAGCAAGTCTGAGTTATTACTCTCTCACAGTACCTGAGTAAACGACTCTGGGGTTTACTGTGTGTGGCTCTTAAGTGTGGAATTAGGAGCAGCTTTAAGGAGAGGGACCCTGTGTACCAAGGCTTCCTAAATGACTGCTTGCTCCGCATTGATCCCTTTTAATGCCTGCGAGGCTTGTGGGAGATGAAAGAATAAAGGCAGGGATTAAAGTAGGCCACGCGAGTCATGTCACACGGCTGGCCACATCCCATTTCTCCACCAAGCTGGCAATCAAGGGCCCCACTTTTCTTTGCACACACACCCTCCCAAGGCCAGGCAATGTCAGCCAGGGCCATGCGCTTCCAGCAGGTCCAACACAGGGATCTTACTCATACACCTGTCAGCTAATGGAGCAGACAGGGGCACCTGTCTTGGCCTCCGAGCGATGAGGAGCCGGTAAGCTTCACATCATTAAGGGACAGCAGCAGATTGAAAATGTTTTATTTCAGACACATGTGACATGCCTGGAAAGCAAAGATGTAGTGTGCATGGTATCGATCCTTTCAAAAACCACTAGTATTTGTGTATTCTTTCTTAAAATACACACCGATATGTATTTGGGAGTTTGTCTGCTGATACTGTGTGCAAAATGCGAAGGAATATTTTTTTTAAAAATATCACTAAAAATTCACATAAATACCGGCAGTCTCAGGAGGGCAGTCGCATCGAGGCCCTGACTGTTTTTATTTGGCAAAATATCCCTTTTTACCCCCATAATTCATGGTTAGCTTGTAAATCTTTGATTGTTTATAAACATGTATAGCTTAGATACTGATTATACTTAGATATACTTCATATAACTTAGATATAATTTGTATAATAGGCACAACTGTACAACTAAAAGTATATAATGGAATAGTAGTGCAAAACTATAGTACTTCACTTGCCCTAATTTCTCCCTTACATTTTACTGTCTAAATTCAGTTAAAATACTTGTACTGTGATTTTGAACCCCCCCGTTTTTGTAATAAATGGCCCCTACGTTCCCTTATGTGCACCCACATCTGACTGAGGCCCCTCGGATTTGTTTTCTTGTGTAGCACAGTGTGTAAAGATGTAGACACACGACAAATCTATCTAGCTAGCTTCAGACGGTGAAAAGCAATCGCCTGTTAATTATAACATCACAGGATGGAGTAGTTAATTAAATCACAAAACACTTTTGTGGTGGAAAAATGATCAAAACACATTCTAGGAATATTCTAGGCATAACATATTCAAACCAAAAAATATGGGCGAAATGAACTGTACAGGACAGAATTAAGCAAATTGAAGGAATGCTGCTAAGCTCCTTGTCCCTTGTCACTCCAGTATTCAGAGTCAAGGCTGCTCAGGACTGCACAAAGTGCTGGCTGCTTTCCCAATATGCTCTAGAAAAAAAGCTAATTACCATAAAACCTGTAATTTTCACTTCTTTAGCAAGGAACCTGTATCCCCAATTTCTACAGCAATCTGCTTTAATGAAGGACTCTCTTTCCCACCGGTCTTTACCATGTTCTGTACTACAGTATGTAATATAGATTTCTCTATACAGACATTCACTTAAGTTAGAATACCAACTTTATAGACTTGTATTATCCAGTTAAGGTCATTACCACATGAGGGGACATTCATAGTTTGCAGGAAAACACTCTTCCCCTTGTTCCCACAGTAATGAAAAAGGTAGTGTACCGTAACACACTTGCATGGTTCCGGAGATAGACTAGTGGGACATCATTCATGATGTTAATGTACAGTGATTGTTTTAAGTGTATTGTGTTGCTGTGTTGTTTCCTCTGGTCTTCTTTTTTCTGTCTCCTCTCTCATTAGCTTCATACAGGTGGTGCTGTTAAATGACCTGAAAATAGGTGCTGAATTGCTGAGCTCTTGCATGAGAATTGTGTAAAAGGCCTCAGATTGGCTGTTTCTTGGCTCTTCCTTCTTTTATATGGTGTGTTCAGCAGCCAGAAATGTATTGCATGGAGTAGTATTGCCAGCTATTTATTCTTGTTTGGACTGCAGTTTCTGCTTTGCATCTGCTTGGCAGGTATCATTAGGCGTGGTTAGGCAGTAGCTGATACATTATATGGACAAAAATATTGGGCTGTCTGACCATTACACCAAGACTTTATACATGGACTTTAAAATGGAGTTGGTCCCCCTTTGTGCCCATTGATTCTGTAGAGCATTTATGCGGTCAGGTACTGATGTTGGACAATCACCGTTCCAGTTCATTCCAAAGGTGTTGGATGGGGTTGAGGTCAGGGTACTGGTACTGATGTTGGACAATCACTGTTCCAGTTCATTCCAAAGGTGTTGGATGGGGTTGAGGTCAGGGCTTTGTGTGGGTTAGTCAAGTTCTTCCACACCAAACCCATGCAACCATGTCTTTATGGCTTGCTTTGTGCACTGGGTCACAGACATGCTGAAATAGAAAAGGTTCTTCCCCAAACTGGGTCCACAAAGTTGCTGAAGCATTACGATTAAGCCCTTCACTGGTGGTAGAGGGCCACCTGAATTCAATAATTAAGAGGTGTGTCCCAATACTTTGTCCACTCAGTGTAGGTTGGACAAATGTCATAAAATTAATTACTGAAGCATCCCGTGCCTCATTATGACAAAGAGATGTAATCCACCCTGCTTGCATAGCTTGTTTTCCTAATGTTTTTAACTGAGGAAGAAGAAGTGATCAGCTCAGATGTTGCAGTGGAGGATGCAGGTTTGTCTGTGCATGTGATGGAGTCTGACACCAGCACCACACGCCCAGCACAGAACTTGCACTGTCCTCCTTCACAGCTAGTGATTCGTCTTAAGGAGCTGGTTTTGGAGATGAAGCGACAGGAGTATCAGACACAGTTGCTCCGGGTTAGAGCCTTGGAAATTGATGCTGATAAGGCTTTTAAAAATGTGCCAGTTTCAGTTACAGGGTGGGCCTTTGGGTGAAGCTGTCTTGGCTGGGGTTCCTTCTGTGCCTTCTGTGACCTTGCAGTCTCCCATGTCTGCTGTCATCTCTGCTCCTGATGCAAGCCATGATGCTTCCACTCCATATGCCCCTGTTTTTGCTCTTCCATCTATGGTACAACTAACTTCTAATTTTATGTATGTAGGCACGTTCATGTAACCTCCGCTGGCCTAAACATCTCTTTGTTACGACAACGCAAGCAAGAAGGGAAAACTCAAGAGGGTTGTGCTGCTTTAACACTCGATCAAAGTCTAGATTACAATGCTGTAAAACATACTGTTTTGCGTGCAAATGAGCTAGTCCCAGAAGCTTCTCGCCAGTGTTTGAGCTCATGTGAAAACTGCCAGCTAAACGTATGTAGATCTGGCCCTTGAAAATTTGGTGTAGTGCATACAATCTTGAATAATTTAAAGAAGGGATATTACAGGAGTTTAAAAGTCGTGTTCATGTAAGCATTGCATCTGAATGTGAAGAAAACTGTTTCTTACAGAAGCAGCCATTTTGAGTGCTGAGTTTGTATTGACAGTAGAGGCTGCTTTTACTTTATCGGGATGATCAGAGCGATTGCCAGGTGGTAACGAATCTTTGACGCAGCATTCTTTTGTTGCCCCTGTGAAACCTGAGGTATCCTCAAAAGTGCCTCAAAAGAACACTCACTCAGGTGAGGCTCAGGCTTGTTTTTAATGTTGTAAGCCTGGTCATTTAGTGATAGACTTGAAAGCTTGGCAACAAAGGAAGAGGCAGAGTGCAAAAGGGGCGGGTTTGGTGCAGCCTTCTTCTTCTTATAATTCATCAATCTGTTACCATACTGCAAGATACAGATGCTGCACAATTCTTTAATTTAGGAAGTATACTGCCAATAATGGATATGATGCATGCTAGTAAAGGGCATTAAGATGGGTTATTCACGAGTGCCACAGCATCCTATATATTTAAGGTCTAAATTGCTTTTGGGGTTTGTGATATATATAACGTGTGTACCTCTGACATCCGGGCTTTTGTGACGCCTGGATTTTCAACAGTACAGTTCTCCTTTTGGGTTACGAAACATTCCCATGACCTTTCAAACTTTAATGAGTTGTGTACCTGCTGGTGCGATAAATTGCAAGACTTGTCTAGATGATATTGTGGTGTGTTCTGCTTCTTTGGGACAGTCATTTATATATCTCCGATTTGTTTGACCAGATGAAAGCTACATTACTTAATGTAATATGTCAAAATATACATTTGCAAGAGCTGGGGTTGCTGCTATAGGTAAAGAAGTGGGTGAAGGTCAGGTGCATCCCATGAGTGCCAAGATTGCAGCCATCGCTGAATTCCCCCTACCCTTCTCCCGATCTCACTGATAGTGGGCTACTTGCTCATTTCCTTCCATTGTATCTTAAATTTAGTGTTTCCACTATAACTGTCTTGCACTATATACGTATTTCTTACGTGTTCAAGCTCTTCTTTGCAATGCCCCTGTCTTTCTCTCTCTCTCTCTCTCTCTCTCTCTCCCCCCACCACTCTTCTGATGAATGGCATACATGTGATGCTGTTGAGTGATGTGGAAAGAGGATTCACTGAGCTTTTCTGATATAATCATATAAAAGAGCTTGGATTGGCTGTCTCTTAATTGTAATGAATTATAAGAAAGCAAAATCCTTTACCATCATAGACTGAATGGACATGCATTAAAGGTCCCATGACATGCTGATTTTTTTATGCTTTTCTATAGGTCTTGGTGGTTTCCTAATACTGTATCTGTTTTCTCTTTCCAAAATTCAGCCTTGGTGCAGAATTACAGCCACTTCGAGCCAGTCCCACAATGAGATTTCTCTAGGACGTGCCGTTTCTGCGTCTGTAGCTTTAAACGATAATGAGGAGGAGAGAGGCAAGGCGAGGCGGGGCAAGTTGGAGGGTGGGGGTATAGTCATTTTAATGAGGGGAAAGTGCATCCACACTGGCAACTAAAACGCAGTACAGAACGATGGACACTATGCACACTAAACGGACGCCATTTTGCCCACGTAGCGGAGGGGGAGGGGCTTTCAACAAGTTTTCAAGTTGAATAATGGCGGCCAAGTGGAGGCAATTGGTTTGTATAAATGTAAGTAACGTTAATAAAGTTAATAATTTTGGACACACCCACTGTGTGTATTCACACACATACCTGATGCCATCTACCATTACATTTCCGACTGTAGCCTGCTAACTGGGCTGTTAGCTGTTAGCTGCAGAGCTAATGTTACAGTCACATTCTAAGGGTTAAAAGCTAAAAGATCCCTGGTCTCAGTCCTGTTCCATGCCCAGAGGAAGCTCATTACTTGTCTAAGGTTTGTAGCTGAGCCACAGAGAGTTGGAACTGATCCAGCCTTAATTTTCTGTTGTTCAGCAAGTCCAGCTCCAAGTTGAGGAAACAGTCATCTGCAAATGTTTGGCGTACATCTAAGCACCAAGCAACTGCCATGCTTCACTCGTTTGCAAGCCATGATGTCTCTACAGGAAAAAGTGGTCGCTCACACAAATACATTGTCCATCGGTGGAGCTAATTTTTTTAGGGGACGGGGGCGAAATTCTCTGGGTGGGCAAAGCATCAGAAAGGGGAGGTAACCGTTCCCGGTATGACAATATATGTGGCAAATTCCAGATCGGGCCATCTGAGCCGTTATTCTCTCAATGGCGGAGCAGGATGACCAAGGCACTCTTAATACCCATCACCATTTCTAGCCACTCCATGACCATAGGCTGGCTAGGGGAACTCTTATTAATGTTAAAAAATCTCACAAAGTGAAACGTTCATGTCATGGGACCTTTAAGGATTGCATGAAGTGAAATCAACGGATGAAGAGTATTTGTGTAGCTAGTTTTACTCATGTTGGTATGTGTTAACTAATCTTGCAAACAGCCAGTCTTGCAAAAAAGGTAGTCAGACTGAGGTAAGCATGCTTGGGGCACATGACAGCACAAGACAAACTGCCTTCCTCAGTAGATCACATTAGCTTGATAGAGAGCAGTGGCCAGCCTGGCTGAGCGCGTAGAATTATTTATCTCGAGTTCCAGTCCATTCTCATTCTGCGACACCTTTGTGCAGATGCACTGAGAAGTCAATCCTTTGGCAATGCATTACTCAACAGCTTTATCTTTACGCGGCAGCACTCTCTTCGTCAAGTGGCAATATTTCAGAGCTCCACGCAGCTCCTCAAAAAAAGCGAGGATGCATCGGAATTGACAAGATCGCTTCCATGCTCAGAGTGTGTGGAGCATTAATGATGTATTGATTGACCACAGTGCCCTTGATGTAAAGGCCCAGAGCTTCAGCGTGGAGCACCTGTACCAAGGGTTTAATAATGCAATCTTGTTGATAAGACTGTGTCATTGTTAGTGTGATAAATGCAGCCTGTTGTCTGCACTCTCTGACAGATGTGGAGCTCTGGCATCCCTAAATAGTGTTTGCGCTTCTGACACCTTCTGTAATCTCACCCATGCACTGATCAGGCTTCCACATTAGTGACAGCTCTCCTCTGTTCACAGAGAGTCGCTGCTTCTGGCCAGAACCTGTTTGGGTCAAGTCCAGCCTTGTGTGGAGTCCAGGCACTGTGCCAGCAGCCCAGTCTAAGGAAAATGAAGCAGCCACTGGTGATCATGATCCTTTTTATTGGTACTCAATAAGCATAAAAATGCTGTAAATACTTATAGGATTTTTATTTTTCAGCACAGATGAAACAAAACCTATGTTACTTAATGCATTTATAAATCAGTGCATGCATTAACAGTCTATGTTGGTTTTTAACTAATGCAGCGATGATATTTTGTAAAGAATTACAGTATCAGTATGAGACAGTGTGAGTTAACTGGTAATATCAGGTAATATCATTTAATAGTGTGATGATCTGAGAGGTAGTTTGAACAGACAGTTACACTGTCCTACTGCATTATTAAGGGTGTACTCACACTAGGCACGGTTGCCCTGAACCCGGGCCGAGTACGATTGTCCCCCCTCCCCACTACCCCTCTGGCCCGCACTCACATTAGATTTCTGCATTCGTGCCGGAGCACGCTTACGTCATTATGGTGCGATGTTTTCAGGATAAACAGGAAGAGCGGCGCTCTCTCGCTGAACGCAATGGAGTCTATTGCTCTGGTGACTTTGTTGATAGTAATTTTGAGTTGTTTGGTCCGCGGTGGTCCACAGCCCTCTCACAGCCTGTTGCTAAACAGGTCTATCGCTTTTGTGGCACGAAAAATGTTTTTGGAGCATCGCAAAAAAGTGGCGTCACGCGTCCAGATCCGTGCTCGGGCACGGTTAGCGCTCACACTACATGCGAACCGCACGCAAGTCCAACTGAACCGTGCTCTGGCTCACCTCTTCCAAGCGGACCAGGGACGGCTAAACAAACCGCGCCCCGGCACGGTTCGGAGCACTCACACTAGTCAAACGAACCACGCTTTGGTGATCAAACACACTCGGGCACGGTTCAAACTGCCTAGTGTGAGTACACCCTAAAAGCCCCATGCACTGTTCAATGGTATTATTCCATAATGGCATGCCATGAAATAATACTCAATTTAAAGCAATTTGACCACCTGCAAACATACATGCATTTTCCATTAAAAAAACTAATCTGTAGCAGATACATGCATCCATTCCTTACTATATAATATTTACTATTTATTCTTGAATAGGTTTCAAATATTTTTTTAGAAATCCGCAGCTTTTAAAATGGCAAGAGTTATCTGTAGATGATATGATATGATATAATCAAGAAAGCTGCAAAGCATAGAGAACAAGCTTATAAGAAAAAAACTAATTTAGTGAAACTCTGTTGTACATGAATCATCTTTTTATATTTTGATGTCTAGTTTATAACATTTCAATCTGCAATAGATAGGCTATTAAACTTTTAATAGATTACAGATTGCAGATACTTATAGTTGACAAAAGTCTTAGGTTACCAGAGAAAGGATATTTAAAGCTAAAATATTTATTCCACTAATCTCACAGCATGTGATAACCTTCGACAACGTAACCTTTTTTGAAAAAGAGAAACTCTTGGTACTTTCTATAACATCATGTGCAAAGGAAATTCTCAAGAAGAACTTAAAAACTTAATAACATTTCATTATGAAATACAAAGACAGCTGAAATCGTTTTAGAATATCTCCGCCAGTCCTGTAGTATGACCTGATGTTTTAATAGCATTTGTCGGTGTATTGTTATAGGGTGGCCTTCAGACACGGACTGAAATATAGTTTTACATGATTGTCTGTTTATTCCAGATGTAGTTGGTCAGACATGTTTAATGTCTAAATATTACTTCTTTGATTTAGAACACACAGACAAAATTTTAAAAAAGCAGCCTGTAAGCAGTTTGAGGGAGATGAGCAATTTTGTTGACTTATTTTTACAGTAACATTTTGGGCTGTTTAGGAGTTCCAGGGTTGGTTAGAACTGTGAGCTTTGCAGCTGCAGTACTACAATAAAAAGTCAAAACTTAGCTAACCAACTACATCTGAGGTGGAAAATAGTGCAAATTTGATCCTTGGCCAAACTATTACTTTAACTGTCCACTTGGAAGAATCACATTCAAAGTGTTGCCTTTGGAGGTCATTGCTGTTTTGTTCCAAACAAATGAAATGGCAGAATGATGGCTAAATAGAGAACAAGGAATGTTTCGTGGGGAGTTATGTTGGGCTGTCTTGCCCCCAAACAGCACTTTGTTATTTGTGAAGTATACCTCTGGGTCAGTACCCGCTGGGAGCACAAGGCTGACACATCGCTTTCTATTAAAAGAAGAAAAGGGCCAAAGTGTGTGGTGGCACTTAATGAATCTTGCAGATCAATAACAGCAAGTCTCCTTTCATGTCATATCACTCAGTGCTGCTTGAAGGCGCCCTCCCTCACTGAAAAGATATTACTCTTCCGCTGAATTCTCCTTAAAGCAGTTCAGCCTGTGGACTAGCTTCAGAGAGACTGACAGTCCTCCAATAGCTTGTAGGCTGGAGTAGTATACACAGCCAGACAGGGGCGTCCCAGTGGCCTGAACCAGGAGGAGGCCACTGGAGCAGGAAGCAAGCAATGGAGGACAGAATGTTTCCTAGCGTGATGGGGCAGCACACCGTGACGAGAGACAGCGAGAGAGTGTGTTTGTGTGTTTGTGTGTGTGTGTGTGTGTGTGTGTGGGTGTGTGTTATAGACAGGCCCACTTGGAAACCACAGAGACCTACGCTGCCAAGCTCCCAGTGTGGGAGACCAACAGGAGAGAGCGAGCCAAACCGCTAATCAAAGCAGGCAGACGGAACGCTGCTGCTCAAAGCTCACGGAGCTTGCCAGTGAAGCTGACGGTCATGAAAGTCCTCTCTTCACACTTCTGCTCCATCCACCTCCACTCAGCTACCTGCAAAAACGTGCCGGCGGACAAATTATAACACACATAGACTGCCCTAATCTCAACACAGCCTCAAGTGCCATTGCATTTGCCTGGGACACTACTGTAATGTGTTTCTGAGACATTTGATTGATGTACTCATATCGTTGGAAACAACAAATGTACACTACCAGTCAAAGGTTTGGACTTCTCATTCAATGCTTTTTTCTTTGTTTTTATTATTTTCATTGTAGATAATACTGAAAGCAAACAAAACGATGAAGGAAAACAAACAAAATGAATTATGCAGTAAACAAAAAAAGGATATGTTTTGTAATAAGGTAATGATGGCCGGTTGTTTTTTTACTTAGTTAAGAGGTTTTTTTCATAATGTGGGGTAGAACTGTAGTGGAACAGGATTACTGTGTACCAACCCAACCATCACAAGTGATGATCCCAAACACATTGAGAAGGCAAGAAATTCCACTAATGAACTTTTGATAAAGAACACCTGGTAATTAAATACCATTCCAGGCTGTTATCAGATCAATAGGTGATGTTTTCAATATGAATCTACAATTTAGCCAATAATAAAAAAAAAGAAATCACTGAATGGGAAGGTGTGTCCTTTTGACTGGTAGTGTATTTGTTGTAAGTATTATTACTTTGTTACCTTCATTTCTTATCATTAACTTTCCCAGAGATAATGCTGGAAGCAATTCATTTATTCTCTGTTGTCTACTTTTCTTTACATTTTTAATTATGTTTGACCTAGAGTGAGTTCACGACCTGAAATATTAAATATATTACCTAACTCTGTAAAACTGGTTCATTAGCTTACAACTCATTCTGTGAACAGAACTTAATTTGTCAAAACTTTGCAAGGTGTTATTTTATGGTCCTATGGTTCTCTATGATTATCTTATTTTATTATTGAAAAATAATAAATACATTTTATTATAGCTAAACATTTTACTTCTTAGTATGTTTAGATCAACTGTGTATTTCTTTATCTGTTTTATTCAACTATCAAAATAAATGTTTTTGTTATATCACACATGCTGATTAAATTATAGTCACAAAATCTACAGACATTTCAGAATAGATTAAGAGCTCAAATGCTAATTCTCACATAACAGTATCTCTCCGGTTAAAACTAATTCAAGTGGCATAGGGTTTAAAGTGGGCCAGCAAAGTGGCTTAATCTGCCCACCACCTATAGTGTGATTGCCCTGTCTAAGACTGTATTCTGGCCCACATGCACAGTCAGGCTGATCTAGTTTGGCCCTGTACGGATAACATCTGCAGTACTTGATGGAAGGGTTAGTTGCTGCCTTCGCTCCCAGGCACTGATAAACTGATGAGAAAAGAGCACGAGAGTTTTGCCCTCATCCCTGGAGGTGGCAGATGTTCTGATGTGAAGCTCAGGAGCTGTACATGACCGAAATGGTAAAGTGCATCACACCATACACATTTACAGCCACTTCTTCATTTTATTTTTCACTGATTAGTCATTTAACATCAATTTCTCTCTACATAGAATATACTCTACTTTGACAAAAGTATTGGGTCTGTTTTTCAGGGTTTGTACTATCTCCCCTCCGCCCAGCACCATGCTTCCAGTTTAGAGAAGGCACTTTTCTATTCTAACATGACTGTGCCCTAGTGCACAAAGCAAGCTCCATAAAGACATGGTTGGATGAGTTTCATGTGGAAGAACTTGACTGGCCCGCACGGAGCCCTGACCTCAACCCCATCCAACATGTTTGGGATGAACTGGAACAGAGATTATGACCCAGGGCTTCTCATCCAACATCGGTGTCTGACCTCTACAGAATGAATGGGCACAAATTTCCACAAAAACCCCAAAAGGAGGACCAACTTCATATAAAAGTATTTGAATGCACTTCCCAGTACTTTTGTCCATATAATGTCCTCCCACTAATCACTTACATAAGTTCATCTTGCTATTATATGTGTCAGAGGCTGTAGCTCATCTCTTGCTATGCATGATAAACCTTCATCAGTGATTTTGCATTTACATGCACACCAATACCACAATCATTTTTAGTTTTTTCAGCATACCCCAATTTCTGAGATCATAGTTCAAGAAAGCTGATAAGGAGACCTGAACATTAGCTCAGTAATTGTATTTTTTAGCACAGGTACACCTTATTTTATTTTGCTCAAAGTCTGCATGAATGGAAACAGAACCAGATAAACACAAGCTGCCCATGAATGCTTATTTTAACATTACACCCATGCAATGGTAACAAGTTACCATATTTTGTGCCATTTTAAGTTGTATAAACTCCCAAATAAATATTTATCAGCAAACATTTGTATTAATTAAAGACTTGCAGGCTTTTAATCCTGCTGTTCTTTGCTTGAGTTTATTGAAGAGATTATTGGCGGTTCAAGGTACACATCATTGATTAAGAAAGATTCATTTTTAAACACAAATATTGCACTGGTTGCTCATCATTATGCGCATGATGCTCTTGTTCACGCTTGTTTACCAAATATGTATAAGATCTGATTATTGTTTGTATTTAAGAGCACTAGTCAGTCCGGGTAAGAAACTGATTAATGATGAATAGATCAGTTGGAGGCTTTTAGAGTGTGGATAACAACAGATGCACTGCAATAGAAAATTATACTCAAAATAAAATGCAAATGCAAAAAAATGACAATAGGCTAAGCAACAATTAGTTAATGATAAGTTTTAATGGAAATAAATGTATTGCCTTGATACCAAATTCCAGTAGTATTTCACAATTTCAAGATATCATTTTTTGTAATGTAGGTCTGCAATCATACAAACCAGAGTGGACTTATATAATGTAGCTGGATCTCGTAAAGTGAAAGTACAAGACAGATACTTGTAATAAAGTTTATGATGTGTATCTGTTGTCCTCCAATCATCACTCCATAGCACAGCATCCTGACAACAGGGCTTACTGTATTTATTCAGTGCAGTAACATGCAACATCCAGAGGTGTTTCCCACTGGGCAGTGGCTACAGCACTAATCCATGATTGCAGAAAGTGAACTGTACCTCAGTAACTGTGCTGTATTGGATAACTCTTGATCAGGGTACCAATTGTATTAAGTCAGGGTGTATAAGTGAGAGTTAGTAATGGTGCAGACTACCAAATGCAGTCACTGCAGACTGTGCAAACTGTGACTGATATCACATGAGAAATAATGTGGCCACCACACTTTCCAGTGGAAAAACTATACACCAGAGAAACATTGTTCTAAAGTTACAGCAAGGGCATCATGTCCATGTCTTATCCATTTAAAGACGGAAGTACAGAGCCAAAAATATACATAAAGTCATATCTAGTTATATACACTGCATGGACAAAAGTATTGGGGCCCTCTACTTCCAGTGAAGGACTTAATCCTAATGCTTCAGTATTATCAAGACATTTTGGACTCCATGCTCCATGCTTCCAACTTCATGGACATAGTCACTTTTCTATTCCAGCATGACTGCGTCCCAGTGCACAGAGCAAGCACCATGAAGACATGATTGGATAAGTTTGATGTGGAAGAACTTGACTGGCCGCACAGAGCCCTGACCTAAACCCCATCCAGCACCTTTGGGATGAACTGGAGTGGAGATTGCGAGCGAGGCTATCTCATCCAACATCAGTTCCTGACCTCATAAATGCTCTAAAGAATGGGTAAACATTTCCCACAGAAACTCAAAAACTCAAAATCTTGTGGAAAGCCTTCTATGAAGAGTGGAAGCTGTTATACCAGCTGCAGGGGGACCAACTCCATTTTAAAGTCTATGTATTTGAATGCACTGTCATTTAAGTACCAATACTTTTGTTCATATAATATACATATATAGTAAAAGTAATTTTAACATAATGAGCTACTATATATGCAAATAAAAGTAACAAATGAATTAAAAGTATTCTGTGTTTTGGTAGTGATTGCATGCCGCAGTACTAATCCTTGCACATGAGCAGTTTAATTTTACACTGGCAGTCGAGAGAGAGACATTTTTTTGAATATCTTAAAGATAACGTATGGATTTGAAAGTATACTTTTCCCTTTGAAATGCAAATGAGTAACTGTACAAGTGTTCAGTTTTAATAAGTAAAATACGAATGCTCGGAAATAATACTTATATACAGTAATCATATGCAATCACTCAAGACGTTTCCATGCCTGTTATCTACTACAGCTAAATATAGCTGCAAAAGAAATTAATTAATTAAGAGAATTTGAAAGACCCCCTTTTGTTGTGTGAAGCTATGCAACACATCTGATTTAGTACTGCTGGGAGGCAATTGAGCAGCAGAGCAACAGAACACTCTCACAATTTCGGTCGTCTCATGTGGAAGGTCGGCTTTAAAGAGAGAAACATAAACAATGGGCCGAATCCCTGATGACCACACTGTCTGTTATGGTTCAAAGCAGAAGTTCAGCACTCTAAGTCTGTCCCTTCTCATACAATTATGCTGTGCATATGGGGCAGCCACAAAAAAAAGCATACTAGACAGAAAGAGCAGACTGTCTGAATGTTCAAAGGCCATCTTCTAGAGAAAATACACTGGAAGAATAAATAGAATCAAAGCTTTGAGCTTCTCTGAAAAGGCTTGGTGAGGAAAGCCAGAGTGAGCGTTTTTTATACATCTGTTCAGCTGACATTTCTTATTCATAAACGTCTCCTGTTTTGTCTACACATGTTTCGCTGTAGTAATTATAGTCCTGGGTGGATTTATATCATAAATGTTATGTCGGATGTCAGGCAAGGGGGGAACAAAAGAGAGCCAAAAGACAAATAACAGAATGTCATGCCAATCAAGGAGACACAGGATTCATTTCACAGTGTCAGGTTTTGCTTTGCGAATTGGGCAGGCATGTCTGTCCTCGTACAAAATCCCCTCACACTGTTGTACATTTCGCTCTGCTGACCCTTGATCATGACCAGATGACCGTAGCTTTGTGTCAACACATGTCACCGGGTAGGAAGCAGATGCGTCATGCATGTCTAGCCCAAGAGGAAAAGGACTTGAAGGGAACATTATTACCTGCCCATGCGGAAGACACTTTTACACATTTTTTTCTCAGTTTTAGACCAAAGCTGACTGAGAGATACAAGACAATCATGACAATAGATAAGACAGAGATGTTAGCTGGATATTCAGGAGCTACTGATAAAAGCAATCTGAAGCTATATTCAATGACAAAATGACTCAAGCGGAGTTTAAAACATCATAGCCCAAAAAAAAGAAAAGGAAAAAAGATTCAAGGTTACTTTATTGTCATCGGCAGCTGTGTACACGTACATAGTGAGATGAGACACTTCTCCGTGGACCATGGTGCAACATGTAGCAACAGTCAACATACAACGGTCAACGGAGTGCATGCTACTACAGACAGCAGACAATAGACAAGCATTATGTCAATTTGAGTTATTTGTTCAGGGTTTTTCTTCACTGTATGTTGTCCTAAAAACCAAGTGGTAAAGTGTCAAATAAGAGGAATAAAAGAGCAAGGTGGTCCAACAAGGTTACCAACAAGACAATGAAATTAAACACAAAAAATTAGTTCCTAAGTCATATGGCTCCGCTAAGTCCGAAAATCTGCAAAAAGTGAATTCATTTCATTACAAAATATATTTGATAAGACGTAAAAGATTTAACATTGAAGTAAATGAAAAAACTAAATTTCTTAAATATAGCTTTACAGGAATCTGGCTCCAAGCCCCCAGTGTGCAAGCCAGAGGCAATAGTGGTGTGGAAAACCTCCCTCTAGCCTCTCTTTATCTCTTAACTGTTTTGTTGTTGTGACTTTAGAAATTTAGTCTACAAAACTAAAACCCAATTCAAAATATATAATTTTTTTGACCAAAAAATCATGTCACGACTATTGGAATCTCTACATTGAGTTCTTTGTGGAATCTATTTTTGCCAACATACCAGCAGTAAGCCTCCTCCTATAATGCTTGATGAGATTGGAGAACACAGTGTGAGCAATCTGAGCACAAAGAAGCAATCTGAGATGGCAAGCAAGCAATCTGAGACCACTCGTCAACACAGGCCATTCTCCAGATTCTCAGGGGTCCCAGGTCCTCTTATTTGGACTCTCCTCCTCAGTTAACCCCATGGGTTTTCAATGTGCATCCTCCAAAGTCCTAGATAACAAGGTTCCCAGGGTAGTTGGGGACCCAAAAACATATCTACATTTTCTGGAGGCTTGAAGACTTAAAATGCCACTGTCTTCTGATTCCTGGAGAATTATGCCTCTATAACCCTGCTGCTCATTGTTTCTGGGGCAAAATAAACATGTGTCCACTAACAGTGAATGTGGGAATTTGACATTTTGCAATTTTTTTTATAACCATGAACTAATTTATGGAGGTTAACACACTTTTGTCATGTTGATGAATGACTGGGGGGAATTTGGTCTCTGTGTCACCTTATATTTATACCCTAGTGAAATAGAAAGTCACAAACGACTGCTTAAAGTTCCTAAACACTCAAACAAACAAGAAACACACAAGGGGACTTGTTTAAGTTATGTCATCTTGTTTATAAAAATCTCTATAGGTTCCAATCATTTTCTTTTTCTCTCGCTCTCTTTAATTCCCGTAGACAAAATTTACTTCAATTAAATTGCATTTTTTCTTATTTTTATGTTTACTTTCTGCTAAATGTAGGTGATTAATCACAAAGATGTCTAGTTAACCTTTTTTGAAAATGTGTAAATGACATTTGTAATGATTCATGGCACTATATCATGCTACCTTCAAAAAGCAGTTGCTACCTCCAAATTGCTGTACACTGAATAGACAAATATATATATGTTTTGTAAAATTATGTAACTTTATATAATATAAAACAGAGGAAAAGCGTAAAAAAAACATACAATTCTAAATGGACCATTTTGATGGCTGAGTGTCTAAACAGCATGTCAGAGCCAAACCCTTTAGGTAGATGGAACTGAGCAAATGAAACTAATTACTACCCACCTCTCTTCACAGATTTGAGCTGAGATTAACGGTGTGCATCCGCTAAAAGCCTCCCTGTTCAGGAACTTTCTCATGAAAGACTAAAAGCAAGGGTTCTCTTTTTGAGAAGACCGATCATACTGATGAAGGTAAGATGTGCTCGGCGAGAAATCAATGGACAATACTCCTACAGAGGCGCCTCTTCTGCAGATGAAGGGTGCTTGATTTGTTTAATCCATGGGTTAATTATGACCAAGGATGGCGTGCAGGCTTACCCCACTTTGTGTGATGAATACACTTCTAATTAAGAAACACAGTGGCACACATGGTGTGTTCTGGTGGATTTCACTGTGTGATTTGCTGTATTTACAGAAAACACTGAACTATCCATACGCAGGCCTAGACGGCCGAACTGTCAAAATGATATTTCCCTCTGTAAATGGTTATGAAACAATGCATCTGTTCAAATAAACAGCGAAATGATGAGTAAGGACAGAGCTGAGTAAAATGGTCGATAACAGGGAAGTCATTACTGTCAGTTAAGTGCTTTCAGCTCCTTTTACTGCCTCGAGAACAAAACTCCACAACACATGAAAGCCATTTTCTTAGCCATAATGACCTATTCTCTTTTTGATAGACTGTCATTATACCACACAATATCTTCACCTCTTGTTCAAACTCTGAATTTGGATAGCAGCCTGAATGTCAGTAACTTAAAATCACCTCTTCTCGGTTGGAATTGTCAAACAGATAAGTTAATTGGAGATTTAACAAGTTCTTTTATGCTCACGCGCATGTATCTAGGTATGACAGATATCTGCTGTTCAGTTTTTACTTGTCTTGGAGGACATTTGAAAGAGTAACTCTTACTAAGTCCTCTATTTGTTCATGCATTAAAATTTCACTTTCCTTCACAATTCACGCTAGGTAGTGAATTGACTGTGTATCTGAGCTCATTTTAATTATCTAAAGATTCAGCTGAAATGCAGAGAGGAGATTCATTCATTATTATCTGTCAGAACTCTTAAATTACAATTTAAACTTTAATTATAAGCTTAGATTAGGAAAAATGACTTAGCTCTGCTGAAGATTTTTCTTTCTAATAGGAAAAACAGACAATACGCACAGTGCTAATTCTTCAAACATGCTACACTTTTATTTACGTCTGCTTCAGTTTATTGACAGTTGTGTACACTAGGCATGTTTTGGTCTAAGTTGGGTTTGTAAAGTTGAATTAATTTTAGTGAAGCATACAGATATAATAATTTCAGAAAATGTATATAGTGCATTGTTATTATTCGTATTATTATTATTATTAGTAGCAGTAGTAGTATTTGTAGTATTCGCTGTAGTATTGTTGTTATTTTTGTTGCTGCTATCATTCGTGACTGAGAGCTGAAACATGAACCAACTCGACAATATATTGATTGGCAATGGTAAGCTTGTATAAAACATTTTGCCAGAATGTACTGTAGCCATTTGAATGTGTATATAATAAATGACAGAACTTGGCCTAAAGTTTGCATACCCCTCTCACATATAGAACTATCAGCGGAAACCATTGCCCTATTAACCACCTACCATCACCCTAGCAAACAACAGAAATATCATAGTAGTCATTTAGTGATGTTATATCAGTCAGTGGGAATCCCATGACAACTGCTTAGCAAAAACAACAAGTGACATGTCATCCTCGTGAATCAGCTTTCAGCTGCTTAGCACCTGGGTGACATACCATAATAACCATCTGGTGACATGAATCCTGAGGAAAACTTGGTAACATGGTCACTTGGAAACTGCTTAGATTGTTCAGCTACTTTGTTTTTCTTCATTTCACTCTTCATTGTGAGTAGCTTGTGAAAGGAGTAGTAGTAATAAAAAGTTACTTGGTATTAGAGTTATTACTATGTATGTTATAATAAAGTTTATATCAAACAAATGTATTAAATGGAATTTATTTAGCATGTAAGTTTTAATGTATTGGTCAGAGTGGTGAGAGTGGTCATAATATGGAGGAGAAATGTGAGCCGATCTGCTGTTCTGCTGTTAATCAAAGCAAGCCACTGAGGCAAGTGATCCCAGGCCGGAGGAGAGCAAGTGCTGCCCGTCAGCACCTTCCACCAAACATAGCTGTCCCGTGTGCTCATCGTGCGTTTTGGATTGTCTATTTTTATCGCCATCTCTCATGCTGTGGGCTCAAGTCTGCACAGCTTGTCACCAACTATGTCCCATCGCAGGCTCCAATTTCCAATTATCAATGTTAAATTGACTCCTGCCGTGCAGGAACGCTGAGGGCTGCGACATTTTGTGGCACAAATGTTGAGCTCGTGGGACATAGCCTCAGTGTATGTCACGTATTTAGTGCATGTCACACTCCTAGAGTAATACAGTATGTAATTATCCCAAGAAACATCAGCTGCAGATTTGGATCTGAATACTTGGTGCAGCTTAGTGTGAGTGATGTGGTAAAAAAAATACATTACAATACTTTGTGAAAGACATTTTCACAAAACATTGTGCAGTGTTGCAATACTGCCATATTTTGTTTTTCTCTTTCTATTGCATTTTTAGAGTAACTTTTATAAATAATCGCAGATGATGCAAGGCATACACAGTGCAAAGCACACATTAGCCTATTAGCTAGATGGCTGAGTCAGGGGTAGTTCAGTTATGTCTTTAGTGAAAATAAAAACGCAGCACCCTTTGATCAGCTCCCAGTCATTTCTTGAAGTTGATGTCTTGGATGCAGGAAATATGAGCAAGTGTCAGCATCTGAGTGACTGGGCCAAGGGCCAAGTGTTATGGCTAGACGACTGGCGGGTCTTGTGGGGTGTTCACAGTATGCAGTGTTTATTACCTACCAAAATTGGTCCAAAGAAGGACATCCAGTAAACCGGTGACAAAGTCATGAGTGCCTAAGGCCAGGTGATACACGTGGGGAGAAAATGCCAACTAGTCTGATCCCTCAGAAGGCTACTGCAGCACATTATTGCTAATGAAGTTTATGCTGGCAATGACAGAAAACTATCAGAGCAGACAGTGTATCACAGCTTGCTGCGTTTGGAGTTGTATAGCCATAGACCAGTCAGAGTGCCCATGTTGACTCTTGTCCAGTACTGACAGTGCCTACTATAGACAAGTGAGCATTACAACTAGACCATGGATCCATAGAAGAAGGCGGCCTCGTCTGAAAAACCACACCTTTACCAAGTTTATATATGGTAGATAGGTGTGTGTGTGTGTGTGTGTGTGTGTGTGTGTGTGTGTGTGTGTGTGTGTTGCTTACCTGGAAAAGAAGGCGAGTAGACAAGACAATAGAGGCAGTATGATGCTCTGGCAATGTTCTCCTGGGGTTTTGGCATTTATGTTGTTACCTTATAATACCTTACCTTATATTACCTTATAGTATGGAGCTTTACTATTTTATAAGGATTGCATCAGAAATCCTTGGGTGCCCATGACCCTTTCACCAGAATTATACTTGTATCTATGTGATTTTTTTGGCCATACCTTACACTACTATTTCTGAGGTGTGTGAACATGTTGGAATTGGCCAAATAAACTGTAGTACCACTTAAAAAATGTGCATGAAAATTTTGAGAGCAAGACTTTTGTGAAAATAATCAGGTAAAAATGAACTGATACTACAGTACATGTTACTATGTAGTCTATATTGTTATTATACTCTTGCTCTGCATTAATCTCCATTACTACTTCATTCATATTCATAAGTTCATAAGTAGTTTGTGGCTTTAACATGCGTCAAGTTTTGTATAGAACCTTTAACATGTATAGTAGCTCTTTAAAATATAAAGATGTCTAGGATCTTAAAAAATGGTTCATTGAATCCAAAAGAGTGTTATCACTACAAAATGTTATTTTAAGAGTGTGTTATACATAGTTTTAGAAGTATTGACAGTACCTCAGATATACTCAGAAAAGTGTTGAGCACTCTGACATAAATTAGTATCACATCTTATTGTCCACCTCTGGTTTTTGCCAGAGTATAACCTTATAGCAATACACTGACCTGGTGGTTTGGTTGTATTTTCAAGAACAATGCGAGCCATCTATTAAAGCACCTTTTGGGACTAAAGCACACTTTCTGGAAGAACTTGGTCAACTTCAGCGCTATCAATAGTCTAAGAATAGCTGTGATCACAGGGAAGGTCATGCTTTCAAATGCACATTAATAAATCATAATTACAGAGCAGAACTCAATGGGGGCACCAACTGTGATTATGCCACTGTTTCTCATTACAGTAAGACAGAGAAGCCTCCATTTTATTCAACAGCATCACTGCTGGTCACTAGTGCTGTTGTTGTTTTGTCACATTTGGTGACTGATACTCCAGAGGGCCCTTATGGTCTGAAACATGTACTAATCTGTCTGGAAACTGATTGGCTTGAGGGTGGAACAACCATTTCCTGGTCAGGGTTTAAGGGGATTTTATTAGAGGCAAAAGAAAGAAGAACAAGCCATGGAGTGGAATGAGATTTATGTCCAACGGAGGGTGCTGGAGCCAGACTGCAGGCCACAGCTATTACATTAAATCTGTCCCCAGTCAGAGAGCCACTGATCCACAGTCTCCTAGCCATTACAGCAAGCAGCTGAACATTTCACTCATGCTCGCTAAATATTGAATCTGAAGTCAAACTATAAGCAACTCTTTCACGTTTAATTGATTCACTTGGAGCGCTTGTGTATAAGCACATTTAAAAGTGTAGATTTTCATTTGTTCACCTGCTTGCAAAATGATTCCCGGGAGATAGTTTTATGCGAATCAATTAATATTCTTGTAAGCAAATAATTAGAATCCACTGACATGTTTTCAATAATAAAAAAAATTCTAAACTAATATCACACCCTGGAATAGCACAAAATTGTGATATCCCCAGTCAGTGGCCGCTAGAGGCCGCCAGTGTTTAAGTTCAGTTAAAGGACTTTTAAGTTGAAACACTGTGTTTTAGCTACTTAAATGTAGAAAGTAAAATTCTGTGGCTTATTCTTATGATGTATTTCTGACATATAATTTATTTCATATTTTGCATAATTCTTCTTCATCGCCTTCTTTATCTTCTTCTAATAATAATGTTGTTCTCACACAAAGTAGTTCTTCACTATGCCATAGTAAGCTACAATTTTAATATCAGGCTTCATATATATTCACAAAATGAGAGAAACCGACCTTAAAAAAAGGTAGAATTCTTAATGGGTAAGTGATCAAATGACCACACCGAAAACTCCCTTTCTGGAAAGTTTTTAAATCCCTGCCAGCCAAGCGTTATCTGAACCAATGCTTGATCCGATTTGATTCAAACAGCTAAAGTACACCTGACTTTCTCCTTAAGAGCCCAAAGGATAACTTTAATCTTCCCATCGTCAAGCTCCTGCTTAAGCTTTTCAGCATGAGCAACACAATCTCTCATCAGGCCCATTCATTTAGCTCACATACCACACACACACACACACACACACACACACACACACACACACACACACACACAGCAAAAGGTAGAGAGACACCATAAGAATGTGCACCATGAAGATAATACGCCACCTTGTGGTAGTGTAAACATTTTGAAGTACATGAAGTGGTACAAGTAAACACAAAATTTACTACCCCACAAGTATATTCATGACAAAAGTAATTCTCTACAACATGAAGAACCGATGTGTGCTGAAAGCTGTACGCAAACGTTATTAGCCACAGCATTTTCATGATGCAAGTGGCTGTTCTGTTTGTAAAACAAGTGACATGCCTCTCAATCCCAATGGTTACTAGCCTCCACTTATTCCACCAAGAAAAGGAAAACACATTTAGAATAGATCTGGTTTATCTGAATCAGTTTTTCTTGATCGCTAAAACACATTTCTGTAAATTAGGCCTCAATTTCCCAAAACTTTAAACACAAATCCTTAACTGCTCACACAGCTACTGAAACTTCCACTGTTCAGGTCAAAAACAAACTCTCCACACAAAACCATGCAATCCTACATCTAAACCAAACTCTTCCTTCAGTAATCACACATCACCCCTTCTCTGGGTCTGGGTCAAGCCATAAAATCAAACTCACAGACTATATGAGCCCTAGCCAGGCAGGGGGGGAAGAAACCCCTTGTATGTCTAATCCACCCCTGGCAAGCCTCAACTGTAATGTCTGAACAGGCCTCCTCCATAGCCTCGAGGAGGTGAATATGGATGTAGGGGTCTTGGTCATAGACCTTTCACTGCCATGCTAAAAAAACCCTTTTCTATGGGGTTTAGGAAGGGAGAAGATATTGCTGAATCTTGGGTTGTTCGTGAACAAGTTACAACCTACAGTAGTCCGTTGGAAACTGGCATTGTCCCAAATGACAATGTAGCATGGCTGCTGCGGCTCCCTCCAGTCTAGTTGGTATAAACAAAATCCAGCAGATGCTTGGTGTTGTATGGACCTAGGTGGCATGGTGGTGGAGGACCCCTCTGTGGCTGATGGTGGCACACATGGTTACATTTCCTCCTCACTGGCCAGGTACATTCATGATGGCCTGGTGGGCAATTATGTTCCTCCCCCTTCTCCTACATTTGGTAAGATTAAATTCCGCTTCATCACTAAAGATGAGTTCATTAGGAGTCTCTCTGGCATCAATGTCAAATATTCTCTACAAAAGAAATCATTCAGTAAATGACTACCTGGAATATTTCCTGAACCTCAACAACTCTCCTTTGTATCTCACGCAAGCGATTCAGGTTGTTGTCTATGACCATATTTACAGTGGCCATCTCTTGCTCTTGTGAGAATAGCCGTCTTCTGCCTTCATTAGGCGCTCGCCTTTCAGTTCTGTAATACAGTAATTACAATAAACCATCCATTTTATATAATAGGAGCACACAGTCTCTCCTGTTTGTGATATGGTACAGTAATACAGTGCATTTCATAGAGCATACATAAGAGCAAACAGCTACAGTACATGTACAGAATACTGCACTCCAATGTTACACTAGAGAGCATAGGGATGTAATATTTAGATTACCTCCCTATTTTCCTCTCCGAAGGTTCGGATTATAGAGGCTACTGTGAAGGAGTAAACTGACTGGATTTGTGTGTGGCATTTTGCTCTAAGAATTAACCATATGTGATTCATGAGTCAAAAACGTTCTTTAGTGTTTATGGCTTAGGGAAATGGTTGTGTCTTTCGGTATTTGGCATAATGGTTTGGGAAATTGAGCTCATGAGCCTGGTAATAGTGTGTAACCAATTGAGAAAAATTGTAAGAAGGTGTAATTTAGACGTGCACTATCGTCTGGAGGGTGGTGGTGTTTCTATTTCATTTCGGAAATAATTAATTAGTTTGGTTTAAGCTATGTGGAAGACCACATTCACAGCCCAGATTATTACCAGAGTGTGCTGTTTATCCAAGTTTTGCTTTATCCACTTTTATATTATATTATAATGTCATGGGTATCAATAAAATTACAGAATAATACTTAAATTAGTATTTTTAGTTGAGATGGGGGTAACTAACATTTCCAAATGATTAATCAGTAAACATTTCTATTTTGGGACATGTTTTACCATATATATTTGGATCACTGAAGAAACAGCAGCTAGAAGCCTCTTGGCCTCCATCTTGGTACTCCATCTCTCAGCTGCCGAATGAATGCTTGCCTATGGGCAAAATGTAAACATAACCTGAAAAAATGAGATGCAATTAAAAATACTTTATTACATTTTCCTACAACAAAATGCAATTAACAGGCTTTACTGTGCCAAGATGTTTCGTGTGTATCCATGTAAATAATAACCTAATCTAGCTACTGTATAGCTTTTTTCACAAAGATGCTCATTGCTAAAGTGTGGAAGATGCAGGACATTCATAATATGTTTGTTGTCACAAACTATAATCAGTTTTGCCTTTATTACAAGTAAAATGAAATTGTCTGTTTAGTTTAACAATGTCTCAGCTGACCAGTTCAGTAGTTCGGATTGATGAAAGGATAAGTGTCAGCATCAGTAACTCACCAGAAGCTGAAAAAATGTAAAAGGATTCACTGAAAAGCTGCAAAACAAACAAACATTTGTCTAAGTGGTTCAGATTTGTTTATGTAGAGCCGTATTATTAGTTGTATTAGATCCAGTGTGGACAAGTGGAAGTGCAGCTATAATAATCTCAGTTGTCTTGAGTGAGTAGTGAAATACAGTGTGTAGTGAAAAGTGTGTGTGAGTGTGTGCGTGTGTGTGTGTGTGTGTTTTATTTGGTATTTTTATCTATTACTATTTTGTGTTTGTGTTTGTGTGTGTTAATTCTGTATTGCAATGGTCAGGGTTACTGTTTGGTATGGAAAGGGTCTTAAACAGTTACTTTTTACATTATTTTTTTTCCTGGAGATTGCTGTGCTTTGGTCCAGTGCAGCCTGTTGTTGGCCAGTTAAGTCTCTCACAGTTTCACAGAGTGCACTCTCGCTGTAGTTAATGGGCACTGGTGGGCTCAGTGAAACAGAACTAAGACTTTATTTACAGATCCCTCAGGTAACAGGGGAGAGTGAGACAGGCAGAAAGACAGGGAGGGAGATGGGCTAGTGCTCCTTCAAGCATGGAGACACATTCATTAGTGTTATCGAAACCTCTGGTACAGTATAGCCCATTAGTCCATTAACTTCCACTCTCCTAAATACTCCCATTTAACCAAAACAGTTCAATGCTTTAGTCAAAAAAATAAAAAAGTAGTTTGCACACATTACCTAATAGCCACTTTTGTGGGTTGAGATGCAGTGAAAGAGCCCCTAATTATAATGTAGCCTTTAGCTTCTGTTAAAGAATATGAGTGTCTATGAATGTGTACATCTTCAGCAATAAAATATTTCAAAGGATTAGGAAAATCTTGGAAAAATCTTGCTAACATAAAAAGCTACAACCAATGAAATGTTTTAATGTATTTATATTTACATGTATTTTTATATTTAGGTTAAATTATAATTCATCGTCCTTGTTTTACCCTCATTGTTGATTTGTGTGCTTCTGTTGTGTTGTATTGAACGCTGCACCTATGGTCCAGGAGGACAATATTTTGTCTCACTTCATGTATATTGTCACTTTACTTGACTAGTGACAAAAGAAATCCCAGAGAGCCAGATCAGCTAACACGGCATAGATTTCTGGGTATGGGGCCATTCTTTAATTATGGTGGTAAATTGTCATGCCCTATGGATGAAGAGCCTTGTCAAACTAGAGAAGACCACTATCAACATAATAAAAATGTTTAACCAGCTAATCAGTCCAAATAACTTTGATTACGGCCTTGCTTTGCAGTGATGCTACCCATGAAGGGAACAAGTGACCTAAATTATGGCAGTAAAATCTCTCACATAGCATAACAGAGCTAGCAGAACCCCTCAATGTTGTAATCAAGCATTCAGGCCTGGACCATTCTCTTGCAATTACCCACTTGTGAAGAATATGGGTTAGAATGACTCATTTTGACCATCACCATCTCTGTGGACCAGTGTCTATGTTTTTCACACCACTGAACTCTCAATTGTGCTTTTGTTCTTGTAATGAGGGGTTTGTGTCCTATAGCACTACTATAATACCCTCTTTATGTTGTTGTGGATGGACTGTGAATCACAGTCTGATCATAAACTGCTCTGACATTCTTAGTCACCTGAGAAACAGTTATTCCTTTCACAATTTCCAGCCTTTCTCTCAGACTTGAATGCAGATGTCACTTTAGCCACTGTTCCTGCTGAAGCCTGGCCAGATGAGCAGTCTTTGTGAAGAATGTTCCTGCCATCCATGCCCCGGTAATGAGCCCTCTTTCAGAGACACTTAGATCTTTTCCTCTTACTCTCTTTATCCACTATCAAGGTCAGCTGGATCTGATTTTTATACATGCCACAGAACAGGCTATTAACTGTTAATTGTATCAGGCAGGACTGTCTGGAAGAATCAACACTCCTGTTTCTCGGCTCATTTATTCAGATCTTTCCATTATTTTTTCACCCATCTAATATATGAAAGTTGTCCTATAATCTGAGGGTACATGTTCCATAACTTTCCACACACACACACACACCTGTTCTTGTAGCCGTGAGTCAATATGCTGTGGTTTTGGGGAGGAGGTGCATGCTGGCCTGCCCATAGAAGATAAGCTGTTTCGTTTGCAAAGCCACGGGAATGTGTACACACAGACAAACACATTCACAGGCAAACACATGGGTGAGCAAAGAGATACACTAGCAAGGGCACAAACATACATGATTACTATCCTCAATGTTAAACGTGTTTAGTCAGAAAAAATGAAAAAGCTGGGGTCAAATGCTTGTGTGTTTTCATTGCAATGGTTCAGTGATAATTCCATCAGGAGCGCAGTGCACAAATCAAACAGCAGTATTTCTGATGTCCTTCGGGCCAGTGTGTAACGTACAAACACCCGAACAGTTTTGGAAAATCCCCAGTTAAACTTGTAATCTTACCACAGTGGACTACCACTGTGGCTAATACTGGTGCATGGACACTTCTCTGTGATGATATTTATCATACTTATGGTCTGTACATTTTGTGAATACATTTAAAAGCCACTGGTGTTCAAAGAACAGGGCAAAGTTAAGTATTATAATTAGAGGTGGGCATAGATTAATGGTCAGAGAGACAGAGACTAGTTTAAAACGTGCACGAGCCGCACAAGTCACACCACCTCACCACCCCCTGGGGACAGAGAGGCCGAGACAAGTTTAAAACGGCGTTAACGGCCCAGCACTAATTATTATAATGTGCTGTGGCTGGGAGGAGGTACAGCACAAATTGACAGCACAAACCCTGTATAATCAATTCAATTTAATTCAACTTAATTTTATTTATATAACGCTTTTTACAACCAGGTTGTAACAAAGCAGCTTTGCATAGTCTAGGTCCGAGCCCCAAGTGAGTAAGTCAAAGGTGACATAGGCGAGGAAAAACTCCCTCAGCTGGAGGACGAAACCTCGGGAGGAACTCAAAAGGGGAACCCGTCCTCCTCAGGTCGACCCAGAGAGAAAGGAACAAGAATAGTAAATAAATAACAAGAGAAGGCCTTATTGAACAAGATTATTGGCAGATAGGCAGATAGGCCCTCTACGGCTAACAGAGTTGGTTTGACTAAGTGTCCAGCGAGGTAAATACTGTTGGAAAAGGAACTGAGAGTCTGTAGTCCATAAACATCAGGAACAAAAGGAACGATCACCGTCGGAGCTTTAGGCAGCGGTTGCCCCAGCTTGAGGAAGGGGTCGAGTGGAGCCTGGACCAACCAAGGGCAATTTCTCATGGTGATCAGTCCAGCAAACGTGCAGCAGTTTCCCTTGGAGAAAACAGGGAGGAGAGTTAGTTCTATTCAAATTAGCAGTTGATTTTTTACATTCAGTCTTTTATGCAGTCCCCAATCTTATTTAATGTAGATTTATCATTTGCAGAGATATAAAGCTGTGTATCATCTGCATGGCAGTGGGAGCTAATCCCATGTTTCCGAATAATTATCCCTAAAGGCAGCATGTACAAAGTAAATAACAGGGATCCTAAAATTGAACCTTGTTGGACACCATATTTTACTTTGGTGGGTGCTGAGGATTCCCCGTTAACTCTTACAAACTTATTAAACCAAGATAAGGCGGTTCCAGTGATTCCGACAAGGTTTTGTAGTCAAGTAAAAATAACGTGTTAAATCACGTCGAATGCTGCACTAAGGTCGAGCAGAAACCGCAGAGAGACAAATCCTTTGTCAGTGTACAGTAAAAGATCATTTACTATCTTTACTATGGCTGTTTCTGTGCTATGATGAGACCGGAACCCATTTTCATATATATAGTTTTTGTGCAGTAATGAACATAACTGGTGGCCCACGACTTTCTCTAAAGTCTTAGATAGAAATGGAAGGTTAGACATTGGTCAATAGTTTGAGAGCTCGCATGGATCAAAGTGCATATTTTCCCACAGAGGTTTAATAACTGCTAATTTAAAGGATTTCGGTAGATAACCGGTACTAAGTGAAGCGTTTACCACTGATAGGAGAGGCCCGAAGATTGCTGGTAAGACTTCTTTAAGCAGGCTAGTAGGAATAGAGTCGAGCGAACAGGTAGAGGATTTTGAAGAGAGAATAACTGTTTGTCTGACTGGGGTGAAAGATGTCAGTTTCTCAACAACAGTATCTGTGTCTGCTGGGTCAGGTGGCAAATGTGAGTCAAATTTCTAGATTGAATTTCTTTTCTAATTAGTTCTACTTTATTATTAAAAAGGTCAATAAAAATGCCACTAGTAAGATTTGCAGGAACTTGTGGTTTTGCATCTCTTGATATTTCTGGAATTGCAAGCGAGGGGATTGCTTACTTTATGATTAAGATGAAGGTAAGATGAAGGTCATATGTAATGACGTAGTGATCTGAGACTACTGTAGACAGAGGAAGAATAGCTATGTTGTCCACATTAACGCCAAGAGTCAGGACAAGAGTCAGGATAAAGTCAAGTGCATGGCCACAGCAGTGAGTAGGCCCTGTTACATTCTGGGTGAAGCCAAGATGATCCTGTTCTTAAAGTTCTTAAAGTTCTTAATTATGATCTTATCACAGCGAACAGCTAAATTTGCTATAAACCAACTAAAATATTAAAAAATATTTTAATAGTTTATGGCACTGGTGGCCTATAGACAGTAATTAGGGAGACAGAGGTTTTATTTGTAGCTAAATTAGTTATATTAAGGAACAAAGTTCCAAAGGATGCGAACTTGTCTGAGGACTCAGTTGTCTGTTTCATACTTAAGGAACTTTTATATAAAGTTCCTTTGCCTTCCCCTCTACCATTTAGTCTTGGACTGTGTGCGTAGATGTAGCTTGGAGGTGTGGCCTCATTTAGAGCAAGAAACTCGTCCAGCTCTCAGTAGGACATAAGGTTTCTGATTCTGATCATTTATTAATTCGTTGACAAGAGCAGTTTTAGGGGCGAGTTATCTTATCTTTAACTGTCTCAACTGTATCTTCTGATCCATAAAGTGAGACTGAATAAATGGCCATCTTTGGTCAAGGCAACTAGAGAAATACATCAAGTTTCTGATTGTTCTTGGAAGACTTTCCACCTCATCTGAGAGACATCAAACCATTACCTCAGTAATACACAGTCATTATTCTGCCATAACGACTGATGATCCACCATATAATGGCAACGAGAATGGCCTCTTATGTAACTGTATTTACGTGAAAACGGGTTTAATGTCCTATTGGATGTGACAGTTTATCACTTCATTTTTCAGCACAATTGTGCAGGCCAGCGGTTGGGTAATAGGCAGAATCCATTAAGAGCACATTAGCCAGAGATAATCTTTTAAAAGTTCCCGAGAACAGAACTTGTCTGCAGGATGAGAGGCATGATCCAGCTGAGAGCTCAACGTGTTTCACACAAGAAAAAGAAAAAGAGTGATGATCACCCACCGGCTGTTCCACACATCATAATTAGACTGAGCCCTCCGGGGGGGACGATGGCATGGCAAAGCCGAACCAAACATGGCAAAGATTCTGAACCAAACTTGAATTGTAGAACAAACAGCTTCGTAAGGTCACTATGGTGACCAAGCAATTACGAGTGTGGAAACTTAGAGCTCCAGCTAGCTGATCTCAAAGATCTTACCACTTCCTGGAAAATCCTGAAGCCATTTCCTTTCCTGTTCACCAGCTTCTAATCATCTCTCCAGAATCCCATTAAAAATCTGCCACTCTATCAAGCTGGTTCTAGTTTTTTTTTCTGAACTCCAGTCCTGTCAAGTCTGGTACAGACTAGCAGGTTTGTGTGCTTGCAACAGCAAACTCACCACTATTCCCAATCAGCTCCACTGTCCCTGTCAATCACAGTCTCACCAGCAAAGGGACTGCTGCCCTGGGACATCCTCACTGACAGCTGAGAGCTCAGAGGAAATGAAAGCTAGAGTGTTATGGAGATTGATGGCTGAGGTAAGTAGATACAGGTCTTAGCACAAGACAAAAGTGGTGAATTAAAGCAATAACGGCCTTATGGACTTACTATAACATTGACCTGGATAGGTGGAGAGAAGAGATAACAGAATTAGTGCATATGTGTATGTGTGTGTGTGTGAGAGAGAGAGAGAGAGAGAGAGATTAAGAGAGTAGTACACTGAGGTAAAGTGACAGTCTCATATTCAGCTTTGATCTCATATTCAGATTTTGTCTCCTCCAATCAATGGGAGTCCACTGATGCTGTGTTCACTCAGAGGTGTGATCGCAGAGTTCAAATGAAGGGCAGAGTGGAGAGTGAGTCAGCAACCCAATGTAGAACCATAAAATATGACACACGGCACATTATTCATTTAACAACTCCCATAAACTTTTTATTGGGTGTGAGTGTTCTTTTAAGAACACTTTTTACACAGAATGAGTGGGAAAGGAAATGATGAAAATGGTGAACTTAGGCAAAAAAAAATCTCTGTGAAATGCACCTGACTGTCAAGACACACCAACAACCACAGAAAACACGCTGCAGTGTATCTGCTGTCAATAAGAAATCTTGTGTGTAGTTTTGGAAAAAAGTAAACTTTTCGTGATAGTATGTCCTTCACTCCTGATTCAGAGATGATTTTCTGAAGCTTGTGACATGCCCCCGATAGGCCAAATCCTGCAGGACAACAATTCTGCCTGTAATAGCTGTGCAGCTGGTGCTCAGATTTATATCACCTGTTCACCTGTACATTACAATCTGGTTTTTGTTTTTGTGAATGCATTTAAGCAATTAAGAACTAGATAGATCTTAATTTCCTCAGACTGAACAAAAAAGGCAACACAGAAGTGATTATATTTGGTTAATGAGCAAAAAAAGGTTAGTGCTTATCCCAGTTCTAAGGCTTTGGACACAAAATCACAAGTTAAAAGTCCAAACTAACTCAGCTTTAAAAGCCAAATTAAATCCATTTTAAAGTCAGCTTTTTATCATCTGGAATGGACACATCACTCCAATACCGGTGGTTAAATTGACAAGGCCCCCAATACATTATAGATATGCTGGTAAAATACAAGCTCAGATCAGTGGAGACTAACCTGTTAAAGTCCCTTTAACCAGAATTAAACATGGTGAAGTCGTTTTCAGCCATTACTCTGCAGTCAGTTGGAATAATCTTCCCAGAGCTGTGAAAGGTAATTATTCTCAAAAAACAGACTGAAAACATCTGTTCCCTTGTGCCTTTTAGACCAATTAAGCTACAGTACCCTTTTACAACTTTATTCTTTCTTTCATTCTTTTCCAGCTCTTCTGTGTTTCATTTATATTTATATAAAATACGTTTGCACTTATTTTATTTCTTGATATATTATACATTCTATTTTCTGCTAATGGCTTTTTTTCTACTTCAATCTATGTAAAGCACCTTGAGTTGCCACAGGTCAGTTTTCCACTTCGCCTCAGTCCATTTTTAATGAGCTCTGGCCCAGAGAAGCAGTGGTGTTTCTGGATCATGTTTATATATGGTTTCTTTTTTCCATGGTAGAGTTTTAACGTACATTTGTGGACCTGGTGGAACATCTCACAACTAAAAAATGAACTGCATTTACAGACAATGGTTTTTGGTGTTCCTGAGCCAAGGCAGTGATTTTGACTACAGAGTCGTGTCTGTTTTAATTGCAGTTTTTGCCAATAAACCAAATAATTGTGTAGCATGACTACTTTGTAGTTTTTTTGTTGCCCCTGTCCCAAATATTTTAATACATGTTGCTAGACTTCAATTCAAAATTAACATATGTTATATCTAAGATAACAATTTCTCTGTTTCAGAATTTGATATGTTCTCTGTTGTATTTCAAATTTACTGTCTGTGCCATCAGATTGTGTCTCATGATGTTTACTTCTGATAAAAAAAATTTTTTAGTACACGTATTTGTTTTGTTGTCATAAAGCTGTTGCCGCATACTGCAGAAACTATAAAATATTGCAAAAACCCTTCATGAAAGTGCAGTCATGTGTTTATGTCCAAATCTATCTTGACAAGTCTGGTCAGTGTTTGCTTGAACAACTAAGGTCAACTAAGTGGAATCATGATAATTAAACAATTATTTTTATATATGATTATTTTTATAATATGATAAATCAAATTCTGAACCCCAGATATTGCAAAAAGCTGCATTTCAGATATTGCAAAAAGCTGCATTGGTTGTGTGTTGGTTTTATAGAGCAGGTTGTGATGTTTTCACTTGATTGAACTCTGCCTCTGGCTTTCTACCCAGCCTGTCCGTTCATTTGAGTGACAGTGCCATTGCTACCTGCTCCGAACCAGCCTTCGCCAACTCGTAAACAGCGTAGTGCTGCATGATGTGATTTTGTCAGCTTGTTTTAAATCACAGTCTCCCACTCTCTTGTCCACAGCACTGTAATGAAAGAATCAAAGTGCACTGGTGATCATGGACAGTGGGATGCATGCCACAGTTCATTAAGATCTGAGGGAAGCCCTGTTTCTAACACAGAAAGATTAACAGATCGGAACCACGACTGCTCTCCAGCAACAAAAGCAAGGCCATGAACTTGAAATTCTTCAATGGAAATATTTAATAAAAGCTTTTGTTCTCAACATGCTTCAGGATATGTTCTGGTCTGCTCAACAGTGCAGCTGCTTTGACATGAATTTGACATGACACTCCAATGCGATCATGGATTTATTTTCATCACATGAACAGATCGCTGGGCAGGAAAACAGTGGAGGCTATTGGTTATGTCAGTCTCGTCAAGATCAGAAAGCAGAGCTCTGTCATAAGGCAAAGTGTCAGTATGAATGGAAAAAACAGTAACATTTTATTTGAATGGTTCACTGTTCCTACATGCTTTGTAGATGCTTGTCTTTGACTTATATGCAACTGAATATAAATGAAAGAGGCTGTATTCTACCTTCCACAGTCTGGGCTGAAAAGTGGAACAAACTGTTAAGTTCAGACTGAAATCCTCAGTGGCATCAGGAAAAAAAACCAGCCAATTAAGTCCCTTTTTCAGAAAGTATTCTTTGAAAAGCTGCAAACACACATTTGCTTCAGGCAGGAAGAAAACAGAATATGTCCTCTTTTCAGCTCATAGACTATCTACAATAACAACACACCTTATCTCGTCACTGAGTGGGGCCACGCTGCTGTAGGCTGAGTGGGCAGTCATATGTAAATGTGTTTATGAATTCAAAGCTGTTGTTGCCACTTAGTTTCTCAGGCTGTATCACATGGACTTATACAATGGAGAAATTGTTTTGGATGTGTGAATGCTAGAGTTTAAACTGAATGGTGTTTATAAGCAGAAATTGTTTTTGATTTAAATTTGATGATGCGATTGTTGTCTTGTTTTTTAAAAAAAGACTTTACATTTGTGACCCATTTATCAGTCCCTGATATCTCAACAAATGGAAAAAAGTCAAGTGAAGATCTAAATCTAAGTGCTAGTGTTACTCTTTGCTTAACTCGTTGTTATTATATATGTGGTTACTACATTTGTAGTCATATGTAATAATAATAAGATAATAATAATAATATATGATGATAATAATTCAAATTTCCAATATGAAATTTATTTTATTCAGGTTTTTCTCAGGCCTTAAACACTAATTCTAAGCTTAACTAAGCCCAAAAAAACTCCTAATCATGGCTATTGTCATGGTGCAGTGCAGGAGAGGGAAGGGGAGGATGCCAAGGCTGTGAGGAACAGCGAGTTTTAATGAGATAAGGTTACACACAAACAAAGTTCAGGCCCCACGTTGGGCTGCTTAGGTTTACTCGCCAGAAAAAATGAACAAGCCCCCACTCAGGCAAACCCAGAACCAAACAAAACAAAATCAAAACAAACCAAACACAGCAAACACAAGCAGAACAGAACAATCAGGGACTCAGGCTCGTGCTTCTCCAGATACAGGTTACAGAGCATACCAGGATACACCAGATTCAGAGACAGAACATTCAAGCAGATACTGAGACACCAGAGCCCAGCAGACAAGCAGGCTGATTCCCTCTAAGAAGCACGAGCCTAGGAAACACGGGATCAGCATAAAGGTTAAGGCACATCAGACAAGACCATGCACACAACACACAATGTAGACAAATACGGACACAGGGAACTGTGGCTGGACTGGAACTTAAATAACTCAGGGGAAACGAGGGACAGGTGAAAGTAATGATGACGGGGGAGTGGTACAAATGAGACACGCAGACTAGAAAGGGAACAAGGGAGGAAAGGGGAAGGGAGGACGAGGGGAATAGGACAACGGGACACAGACACAGGGGCTAGGAGGAGCGGAAACAAGACAGACAGGAGACTGAAACCAAAAACTCGGGGGAAGAAGAGCGGGGAAGACAGGGAGGGGGCGAGGCGACCGTGACAGCTATCAATCTGATTCTAGTCCATGATGCATTTGATAGTCAACTGTGTCACCAGAGAGTTTTGTTCACAAGTGGACCATTCGTAGATAATCAGTTTTGAAACTACCTGTATAGGCCTTTCAGTACCAGTGAGTCTCCACTGCAGGGATGGTGTTCAGTTTGTTGGAAGTTTTTCAGCAGCATTTATGCCTCCAAATACTCCCAACACCCCCTCCTTCATTCCTCCCCTACCTCATATCACCCACTACAATCTGACAACAGATCGCCAGAAGGCTGAAAAAGAATAAACAGCTTTGCCAAATTCCTGTCAGCCTGCAGACTACCCATGTGTGTTTAACATTGAGAGTGTGTTATCCCGAGCACAGCGGCTCCAATTCCCCATAAGTCCTCTATGGCCAGAACCAGGTAGCAGAGACTTGTGGGGCTGTGATCGTAGTAAATGCTGGAATGATTCAGGCTGACTGGCAGCTGTCCCCATCGCGTCTGATGGGTTTGTGTCTGGGTGTGAGTGTGTGTGTGTGTGTGTGCGGTTGCCTGAGGCTGCGTTTCCATGGAGGGAACTGTCAGTGCTCTGCAGAGCGTGGCACGTCTTCATGAAACCCAGAGGTTTCTACACTGTCTCTACAGAATGACCACATCACACACATAGGCTATTATGTTTTGAGCAGCCCTCCATACACACCCATTACTGAGTTTAAGTATTTGTGGGTAGAGCATGGGTAGAGGTGGGTTGTAACAAGTTACATTTATTTAGGTACAGTTTTGCACTTCCGATTGTACTGTAGATCTGCATGGAGCTCAGTGCTTAATCCTTTTCTACCTATCTCTGTAATAACCCTTTAGTTAAAAAAGCGCAGTCAGCGTGAAAGTATCATCATGGATATGCTTTCAATACCTTAAGTAAGAGTATATACTCATTCCATAACACTGCAGTGATTCCATATACACTGTCTTGTTTTTAAAATGTTAGATGATGAAAAGGTACATATATCTCACATTTTTCTTGGGAAAGTGAATGTAGTGTACTATTAAAACCTTCAAAAAGGTACACATTTAGACTTTAAAGATTTCTTTCGAGAGTAAATACATTGGTTTATGTCTTGGGGGATAAAAAAATGACTTTAACAGTGTACATAAGATTTAAATACTTTTAAAAATACATATCAGAAATACGGAGGGGGTGATGCCCTATGGCATCATGGAAAGATCAACAGTTTTTAAGGCATTGGATGACTGCATTTAGAGTATTAACATTAGCAAAACAAATCTATTTTAAATCTATATTTAATATATCATAAAATAAAATAACTGTTATATAATGTGTTTTTACAAAGACTCGAGAACTTTGATGATTGATTCTGCTTTCCTTTTAGCTTTGTCTGACCTCAATAGTGTTACGGTCTGGCCAGCGGCCGTAGTTATGCCGCTGCTTTTTTGTTTCTGTCTGTTTGTTTTCCTGGACTCTTATTTTGATGGGTTTTCTGTTGCCGGTTATGTCACGTGTGTTTCTGTTACGTCTGTTTTTGGTTAGTGCCTGATTTGTGTTAGTATATAAGTACAGCTCATGGTGACGGTCACCATGAGCCCATCGCCTAACATTAGGTCTGTTTGTTTTTGTTTCTGGTGGCCCTCGTGCCCTTTGTTTTGTCCTGTGTTTAATAAAGCACCCGTGAGATGGATCTCTGCCTGCCTGCTTATCCTTGGGACCTTCCAGGTAGTTCCGAGTCCGGGCTTCGCGGCCCGGCTCGTGACAAATAGTCACTATTTGAGAGTATATTTCTAAAATGTAACTCCATCATAAGACCTTTATGTTGGAGTTACATTTTAGAAATATACTTTCAAATAGTCACTATTTCACTCAAATAATATACTTTTATTTGAGTATGTGTTTAAGCTGCCCCATCCACCTCTGAATGTTAGGTATGCCTAAGTGCCACAAGAGACAGAATAGAGAGTTGAGAGTTTTTTTCTGAACTTCTTCCAAATGAAAAGCATTACATAAAAAGTGCTGAATTATCATTTTATAAATTGAAACACAAGAGTGGGGCTTCTTTGCTTTCCAGAGAGCCATATAATATGTGAAAATTATTATCACTTCAACTAAAAAAAAATCCAAAGGCACGCTCTCTCAGAAAGGTAAAAAGCCTTTACGTCTTTGCCTAATGCATCGCATATAGTCGAGAATAAAGAAATAATGGCATTACTTTTCAGAGAGACAGAGACAGAGAGAAAGAGAGAGAGACAGAGAGAGCACCTTGGATTTGTTTCTGAAGCAAAACGTTTCCACTGACTACTTTATGGACATTATAATTTCATAAATAGTGCCTCTGGCAGCAGACATCAGTTTGGGGAATGAACTGCACCTAAACTATAAACTAGCCATTTCCCACTCCACAGTTTGGTATTCAAATGCATTCTAGAAAGGACTTTACGCATAATGAGATGTTGATGGAGAGGATATAAATGCTCAAATGAATTTATATCTGACTTTGATTGGATTTTGGAAAATAAAATAAACTACATACCATTTGGAAAAAGGACATTATGGAATATTAAGGAGATCAAATTCAATACAGTAAAATCTCCTGAAGCTGCTGTTTGATTTTATGGTACATTATGTGCCAGTTGTATTTGCTGGATGTTTGTTAAAATGTACTCTAAGAAGGCCACTCTTTAAAAAAATCCCTCCACATAAAATAAATGGGGTGATTTACAAAATTCATAATTTGATTCAGTATGATACAATATATTTTTATACAAAAATTTGAGTGACTGAAAATGTGCCTTACAGTTTATCAGAACAATAAAATAGTTCAACATTTGAAACTAAAGCAGTGTGGTTCTAGCCCCAAGCTAACATGTTAATCTCATGCTAACTAGCAACAATATTACAAAAAATACAACAGGAATATGAAATGATATGAGCAGGTTGTAATACAGTTCAATAACATATATTGTATGTTACTCTACTGCAATTACTCCTTCTTTCAGCAAGGTGAATAAAGGCAATAGGATGGAGAAAGTTTGGGTGAATAGACATCTACATTAATCACAATCCTTTCTATTATATTATATCCAGCTATTAAATGCTGATACCCATTAAAACTGGATTCTTTTCAAAGTTAAAAAAAAGACAGAATAAGCAACAACAACAAAAAAGGGAAAACCTACTTGTGAACTTTCTGCTGATTGATTGTCTTCTTGACTGAGCTGCAGCCCCCATGGACCCTTCTGAGCAGTGGAAGTGTTCAAGGCTGTATGCTGGTGTGATACAAGCTTAAAGACAAGGGCTGATTTGATAGATTTATTTCTCATCTTAACTGTGGCCGTAGTGTTTGCATGGAATTGTTCTTAAACAGCTCCTCGACTGGGAGAAAGCAGAGGCAGCCTTTCCGATCTTAATGAATCAATCAGCCTGGCGGGAGGTCCACATTGGATCGAGGGTTACCATGACTACCTAAGCCGAATGTAACAATCTGGTATGTATGTCTCTCTCTCTCCCTCTCTTTCTCTCTCTCTCTCTCAAGTGCACTGTTATGGCAAGTATTCATACTCAGGGAAAATAATGAGGAAGTGTGTGCACTTGAAAAGAATAACAGATTGAAGAATCCTGACTTCTTTAAACTTTAGAGCTTCACTTCAGCAGAAAGTGCCTTTCAATTTCATCAAGCCATGAATCGGCTCTGGGAAAAATGGACCTTATTGGGATTTTCACTCAGAAATCTTTGAAATTCCAGCTAAATTAGATCAATGTTCACTTCTGTGGCGTATTGTCTTGTAGGTTTGACCTAATCCAGGTCTGAAAGACCAGCATGTTTGACCTATGTTCAGTATTTCATTTCTAGCACTCCTTGTCAAAACACGTAAGATATGGATATGCAGCTCAGGACTAGAATCAATACATTTGTGTATGGCAAAGAGTACAAATCCAGCAGTACGTCAGTCCCCCTGGACTCCCCGTCAGCGTGCATGCCGATAAAAGCGCACCTGCGTGAGGGATCGGAGGTTGCCGGGGCCCCTCAGGTTTGTTTCCTCTCTGATCAATGAGTCTACCTCCAGCCAGTTGACCTCAGGGTGAACAGAGAAGACCTGGCTGGAGCTGAGAAACTATTGATTCCATTCCCAGTCAGCAGTTACATGCTGACAACTCCACATGCCTATTAAATTTCTTTTGTTACGTGCAGTGTAGAGTTTTTTATCATCCGCTTTCAAACAACACCCAGGCACAGGGTATTGAACCAGTCTGCAACAATGTAAAACTGGGCTGAGAGCAAAGAAAAGTGTGAAAGAAAATGTGGCCTTTATGCTTCATATCACCCATTCTCACCAGACACACATAAACACAAACAGAAGAAGCTTCTTTAACTCAAGCTGTTCTTATGCCATTAAGATGTACAGTTAAATGAGCATTTACTCCAATTGCATGTTCTATCATCCAAAAAACAAGGAAATCAACAAAACTCATGATAAGCATTTGATTAGATTACAAATCTAAAACAAGATTGATGGAGTCATGCAAGCGCCCTAGTGGTAAAGATGCCAGCGACTACACTTTAAAGTGTCAAACTGCAACAATTAGGTGTAATGACATTCTGTTAGATGAAATATTGATTTTAAAATTGCCTGAGGGTGATTTATTTTCATTCAAGCAGTTTTTTTTTCATTCATGCAGTAACAATGCATAACAATGTCTGCAATTGTCCACTGTAAAGCAATTTTTCCCTGAGCTCACGTCACGCTGCTCTCTTGTAAGTCCTAAAGAATTTTTGAAAATGTTCCTTGTATGCTAGTAACAAGCTACATGTCTGTGTTTAGGCTAGAAGTGGTTATACAACACTGCTAGCTTGGCCTAACAGTACTGAAAAGGTCCCTAGGGGGATACTAGAAATTATCATTATGCTAACAGTGGACATAAAGAGAGACTCATTATAAATCAAAGTACAAACGTTCTGCATTTAACATCACTTCATCAAAAATGCACAGCTACCAGATCCTCATGATTTTATAAAAGTGTCTGGTTCTCAACCTAAACAAAATTAAAAACTTCCTGAGATAATCAGAATAGCCTGTCCCTTATTTTAGATTGTTACATCAATGCCATCCCTTAGCAGTTGCATTTTCTCTTTCACATTAATTTCGTCTTCCTCGCTCCATAGACTCAAAAACAAATGGCCCAGGCTCATGCATGCTAAGTTTTCTCCTCCAGTTCCAGAATATGCATAAATCACTGCTGTGACGGTCGCTACTTCACTAGTAAACAGGCTAGTAAACATTCCACCCGCCTATTTTATAATATATGAATATTACAATAATAGTGGTAACATGCTTCATAGGCTACAATCCTGCGTTCATTGAAAATTCCAGTGATGCCAGTCATCATTCAAATATTTGCCATTTGAGTGCACTTTTTACTTTTTAACCACAATGACTGTAATGCAAATATCTTAAAGCACTGGTCCCCAACCTGTACTTGGTCACGGACCGGTTTAATATCAGAAACTATTTTCATGGCCCGGCCTTTAATAATAATAATAAACGTAAATCCAATCTGTACTCGCAGCTTTATTAACAGCATTTTCATAACAATGAGTCGGGTAACATGGGTAACATCCACAGTTTTTTTTCTGTGCAGCCCACGGACCAGCACCACATGACCCACGACCCGGTATCGGTCCACGGCCCGGGGGTTGGGGACCACTGTCTTAAGCCATGCATTTTAAAGTACATCAGATGTGTCAAAAAGATGCAGTGACAATGTTGGCCAATGCATCACTGCCACTGTTTCTGAGTTTCTGAAGGCTGTGGGCACACATACAGATGAAAATGCCAATCATTAACTGCTTTTTTCATATGCAGTAACAATAATACATGACTAATGTATGAAGTACAGTGTATATATACAGGGGTTGACATTTTTTTTTTTTGCTGTAGTACTTTAATGACTACCTACATTAATGAATTGGGACGTACCCAAATTCAAAAATTTTTACCTTATGAGCCCTGAAGTCGAGGAGGCGGGGCACGCGGTTACAGAAGCGCTGACATGAGACTTGCTCTGAATTTTGATTGGTGGAGAAACAAGGCTCCGCAAACCGGCATGAACCATACATTTAAACGTTATTATTATTTTTCTTTTTAAGGTTGTGATACTCAGAGATTGAGTATGAAGTTACTCAGATTAGGTACACATCTGTGAAGTGAAGACGGAAAACTGGTGCGCGTTTGTCGTACCACATACGCCAATTCTTGCATGCATACCGCTTATGTCAATCCCTGTATATATATTTATATATTAATGTGTATATTTATATATGTATATGTTTGCTTGCTTAGATGGTATTTACATATCTTTTTCTTTTCTATTAGAATTTGAGCTTTTGCTGTTTTCTGGTAGCAGACAGCAAAAAGTGATACAGAGACATCTGGAGATCTGGAGTTCAGTTCCACCATGCTATTTCCAGTTGTAAGCTGAGTCACCTGGTTGAAAGTTAATTCCACAAATCCATCACAATCTTCAGCCAGAGTGATCCACAGGGGACCTTGGACACAGTAAATCAATCAATGTGTTAAACAAGCACATCTTTCATTGTTACATTAGCTAATTGGGATTAAAATAATGTTGTTCTTTTCTCGTCTGGCCACACATACATCTTATTGATGCGGCAAATCTGTATGAATTCACCAATGTTGTTCATATGAAGATTGATTTGTCTCTCGTTTCTAATGCGTTCTGATGCTGGAAATGATGATAAATTGAATGATGTTGAATATGACTATGCTTCTGGCATGTACATTTCATTACATCCTATGTTGTGGATTTTCTTGTCTGCCCAGGTCTTTATGTTTCACTAGAGATCTTGCAGAGTTGATTGGTGTTAATGGGTTAAATCTATTTCAGCTAGAGAAACCAAAGTCACAATATGACTATAAGCTGATTATGCCCCAAACCTCTAAATCCTATCTTCCCTATTTAATCTCCACTCCCGGCTACCCACACTGCTCGGTCGCACTCACCAAACTGCGTCTTCATTTAAGCATATTGTGAATAGCAGTGTGTTATTCAATATCTTGTAACTTTATTGTTTATTGGTTTGTTTCTTTTTTTGTTAAGAAAAAAACAGTGACTCTGGTCCACCTGCTCTACACAGTTTGGTGTTTTTTGAGGGTTTTTTTTTTAGCTACAGCCCACCTGATTCAGCTCCAGAAACACTTAACCATTAGCTAATGATGGGATTCAGGTGCAGAAAAAATATGAAACAGCTCTATGACTGGAGGAGAGAAACACTTGAATAAATACACGCTACATGACGCTTAAGCACGCTTACACACGCTACATGATCATTTAAAAGCATATATAATCAATAATATTAATTACTGCTATTAATAAATACATTCCATTGCATTCATTGGGCATGTGCTTTTTTATCCAAAGTTTTAAACTATTGTTCACTCACTAGTAATAACCTAATAATTTTGATGTAAAGCACCCATGTCTCATCATGAATTATTTTGTCTACAGAAATGTTGAAGATATTCCAGAGATATTCTACAAACTCCTGGTTCCATTGCAAATTTTTTCTTTGTAGACTGCCAAGGAAAGAGCAACAAACATCCTATTTCTTGAAAATGCTTTATAATAACTCACCAAATATAATATATGGAAAAGGACATGTGAAACTTTATCAGAATCGCGTTTATTGGCCAAGTATGTGAGCGAACACATACAAGGAATTTGATTCCGGTAGATGGTGTCTCTCAAGTACAACACAATAAAAACAACAACAATGATTAAAAGATACAATATATGGAAAATTCAGTAATGTTTTATTCAAACGCTACCCTCACCAGACTCATGAGCATTGAATGACATTTATAAAGTGATATTTGAACACTTGAACATAAGATGTTTAGTGAGGTAAATAACACATAAGAGGAGTTCACATAAGGGGCTTTAAAATGAAGTGATAGACACTGGTTTATAACACTGACATGAGATTCCCTGGCAGTGCATCTTATAAGACGGGACCTGGTTAAGAACATAATTTCTATTTGAGTTAAAGTCAGAATTACATTTTTATTAAGAAGACCTATCTGGCTGATTGTTTTTCAGATCTATAGCAATACTGGACTCCAGTTATTCGTCCAGTCTTTGGTCATCTCCAAACTGGACTACTGCAACTCTCTACTGGCTGGACTTCTACTGAAGGTAACAAGACCAATGCAGCTAATTCAGAATGCAGCTGCGACTTTAGTGCTCAATGTTTCAAAATTTCTCACACACCACACCCTTATTAAGGAACCTTCACTGGCTCCCTCTGGCCGCTCGCATTAAATCCTTAATACTTGGCTTCAAGGCCAAGAACAGACTTGCACCTCCCTACTTATCAGCACTTATCAAGTAGAGTGTCACTTCTCATTCTCTCAGGGCATCAAGCACTGCTTGTCTGGAACCTCTGTTGCTCAAAAGAAGAGGAAGACATGCGTCAAGCCTTTTTTCAGTCTTGCCGCCCCCAATGGTGGAACGACTCCCTCTTCTAATCTGATCTGCCAAGTCCCTCACTGTCTTCAAGCGTCAATTGAAGATCCACCTCTTCTAAGAGCACCTTGGTGAAAAACTAGGCCTCTTGTTACTGCCTGTTCATTTTTTTCCCCTATATTTCCTAAAGATCTAAATATTTCCTAAAAAAAACTCCCGTTGGGCAATTATCTCTGATTTTCTTTGACAGGAGTTGTTTAGGTGTGTAACTTAGCTGGCATTAATTTGGTTGAATAGCAGATGTTGATTTACATCTAGCTTTACAGGTATGAAAAACAGCACTGATGTATGCCACTCTGGATGAGGCAGCTGGGGGCTGAGTGGTTAGGGCTTTGCCCCTGTGATCAGATGGATGTGGATAGGACTATTGGTGGCACCACTTAGGTAGCCTTGAGCATGGTACCATCGGAGTACCACACTGCTCCCCAGCAAACACACCCCCCCCCCCCCCGCTCCCCCTTGGTAGAAGCTCCCAGCTACACTTGTTAAATGGGTTAAATGCAGAGAAAGAATTTCACATGTGTGCTGTGGTGAGACTATAAGGGGGCACTTTACTTTGTACTTCTATTAGACTTCATTTTCCAAGTGTATTTCTATACTACGGATCTGCCTTATATGTTAAAATACTTGGGATTGATGCTTCATTGCAGTCTTGTAAAAGAACTAAATGCCCATTACTTTAGTTTACATCATTTTTTGCTATTTATAATATTATTTACTGCATAGTTATGCTTTTTTAAATCTCATCTGGCGTAAGCTAATAAAAACCCAAATGCTGGTAGCCTTTAGATAAAATGTTATGGAAACTTTACTCTCAAGCTGTTTATTTCAGCAATATTCATTTACCAAAGACAGTAATTACATAGAAATTTAAAAATAACACCCCAGCAAACCCTCCCCTAGCTTAGGGCCCTTGTGTAGTCAGTTCCAATATTCTACCAGCTGTGATACCAGACCTCTGGTTGCAAAGTTTCTAAACAGCCTGCAGATGAAGATTCCCATTACACAGCAGAACGGGTCTTTTCTCATCAGCAACTATCTCAGCCTGCTGTGGCCATTAAATGCCAAATAGGAAAATAATCATTTTCTTTTTCGAATAGCTATCTGATGATCATAGCCAATGTTGTCTTACATTTACAGCAGTCTAAAATAATTGTGAAATTGCATCCTGTTTTTTCCTAAGTGCGTTTGTTGAAAACCAATTACAATATTAGCTATGGCTCCAAATGGGCTTGCAGATGTACTAACACACAGCGTCTCCATTCTGTCATGATAGTAGAATAGTAATCTGATCTGCACATCTCAAATTAAATATTCCACAGTGCACATCATTACCTGGAGGGTAATGCTGATAGAAGGTGCCTCTGAAAATGAAAGGCAATTTCCTTTCTTTGCAATTCTGCTGAAATTGCTGGAATCGGCCAGAGATGGCGAAACCTCTGAACCTGAAGATGAGGTAGTCTAGATTGTATTCCGCCCAATGAGATCCTGTTGTCCCATCAGTCTGTGATGATGACCTGGGCATTCAATCTGAATCTCTTCTACAAAGGTGTCTTGTGCCAAACTGTCCTGGCAACAGGTTCCTGATAGGCTTCTAGGCTTTCACAATGCAAATACATCATTAGCCTCTCTCACCAGTTCATTATAAGACTTTCCAGGCATAATGTGAGATCTTCTGAGGTGCATTAAAGGTTCAGGGAAACCTTTGAACCAGGAGAGTTTCATCATAAGCTTTCAACAATAACTTGGAAAGTGTTTTAAAAAGTCACCTCACACCAAGAGAAACGCTCTGGTCAAAATGAAGTGAGTGCTACAATATACACACAAATTATTAGGAAATATCTGAATGATGCAAATAAAACCTCTGCATTCAAGGTAGCAACATGAAAATGCATGTTGCTGAAAAGGTGTCCCCAGACCTTTGACTGGATATATCAATTGATGAAAAGCTGTCTTTAACCTTTTGAATGGTAGTGCACGTTTTAAGAAATTTCATTGCTTCTAGTCTGGGTTGAATACAGCTGATTATGTGTGAAAGCTGGACTGAGCCTCTTAATAATTTCTGCAAGCAGCCAGGAAGGAACATTAGAAGCCACTGCAATGTTTCTCTGAGTCAAAAAGTTAACACCGTTAACTTGAATTACATAATATTAACTTTCCTACTTTTCTTTTAATGGTAAACTTTTCAAGCTCAATATATTTTCTTTTTTACTTCCTGACTTGTCGAATGTTTTACTTGTTTCATTTACACATATCTAACATCATATAATAATACAATGCAGTGATCAAAATAGTTCATCCAAACTATCTTTTGTCTAGATTCTTGAAAGAAGTCCTTTTCTGGATTGATGCAGCTTTGCCTTGTCCTACATGAGGAGCCACCATAGAAGCTTTAGTCTTGAGGAAAGCCCACATCCAGCATGCTGTGCTTTTACCTTTGCCAGACTATTATATCACAAGGGCAACACAGGGGAATACAAATGCATTGGTTGGTTCCCTGAAGAGCAATTAGACCTAGTTCTGAACTAAAGCATTCGGAATGAAAGGTCTCCATTGTAGGGAAAATGTAATACAGGACTATGTTTAATTCCAGTCAGAGAAAACAAGCTTTTTTGTTTGAACAGATTTAGCTGATGAGATGGTGCACAGCATACACAAAAAGATACTCCCACCATAAATTAGAGAGACTTTTAGACTCATCAACCAATAAGAGCTAAACCACCAGCCAATGTTTGTGAAACCAAGTAATAACTGCTGAATGGTAAACAGTGCTATGACAGTAGAGCTGGTTCTAATACAAGCTTCAGTATAGCTACCAGGCCAGATAAACAGCAATAAATAAAGAAAGTGGCAAAGCTTTATTTGTGTGACCAATTTCCAGTGGGCTGCATGGCACCACTGGTCACATACTGTCACTGTTTTGCCTCAATTCTGCAATAAGGTACCAACATGTAAACACAGCAGTAGCCTGCAGCACTGGTTCATTGCATTTCCTTATTATTGTTTTTCTTAAATTAATTATCTTAAATGTTCATCCCTCTGGTAATGGAAGCTAATAAAGTAAGCTAGTCAGTGGCTTATCCTCACCAACCACTGGGATATAATGCTCAAGTTGACACCCAGACCCTGTAACTAGCCAGAATAGAATAGAATCGAGCAATTTATTCAGGAATCAATACGATTTTCGGACTGTGATTCTGATTTGTAGCTCTACACAACATAAAAACTTGACAACATCACAGTTTGTAAGACTATTCATTTATCCTTAACTGCACTTTTCTAACATCCCATATGAGCTGCATTAGTGAAGGTATTAGTGCATCCTTTCTTCATGTTCTCTGATGTTCTCAGATGGAAGAGCTGTTTAATGAGATGCATCCCCACAAACCTTGCAGAGTAAGTCAAAGGTTAGTGGTGGGAGTAAAGAGAACAAATTCACTTTTTATGTCCTGTTGCATAAGGGCTCATTTGCATTGCAATAACACATCTAATTTTTATGAGAAATTCTTTAAAGCTTTAATGAAGTATCTTAAACAAATGTAAAACTGATTTTACTGAGATTTTACAGTCATAAGAGTGGTGGCCAACTCAGGTTCATTAATAGCATTTGTTATGCAAGAACAATGACTCTCATAAAAAATAAAACACATCTCTAAATGGCTTATTTATATTCGCTGATTGTAAACAACGGTGTTAAGAAAAGAAAAAGGTTCGTAAATTTGCTTAAGAAATTATTCAAAAGGCAGAAAAGGGTCGATTTATCAGCTAGTGAGATAAACATGAACATCAAACAACTTCTGGAGTGCATATCACTGCATGGCTTTAAGCACAGTTTAATGAATGATCAGCCAGACCTGCCAGAGTGCAGAGTGGGACAATGTTTATCCCCTGATGAGACGGAAACACAGCACAAATATTGACACTGCAGAGTCTTAAAGGGGAATTCCACTGATTTTTCCAAGCGTAATTATATGATTAAGATGTGGCATGTGGTGTCCTAGTGGTTAGGGAGTTGCCCCTGTGATCAGAAGGTTGTGGGCTTGAATCCCAGGGTTGTTAGTGGCACCACTGAGGTACCCTTGAGCAAGGTATCTTCCCCACACACTGCTCCCTGGGTCCCCCACCCACTGCTTCACTTGGTGAATGGGTTAAATGCAGAGGAAGAATTTCACTGATCACATTGTGTGCTGTGCTGTGGTGTGGTGTGTTTACGTGGGACTACAAGAGACCGCTTTAATTAAATAAAGTCTATATGATGGTTAATTGAAAGTGATCATTCGGTCATACGTGAACACACCACAGCACACAGTGTGAACAGCACGAAATTCAACCTCTGCATTTAACCCATTCACCAAGTGAAGCAGGGGGCAGCCAGGAACACGGTGCCCGGGGAGCAGTGTGTGGGGACAGTACCTTGCTCAGGGTACCTCAGCAGTGCCTAGCGGTCTTGGGAATCGAACCTGTACTTTCTGATCGCAGGGCGAATGCCCTAACCACTAGGCCACCAGCTGCCCATGATGTGAAATGCTCCATTCCAAAGAAACTCACTGAGTCAGAATTGTTCACAGCAGTGGTGATAGGAGTTTAAGGCCCCTGTTAGCCACATCATAGAAAGTTATTACATAAAATAGTGATAAATATACTGCCTGATGTCTGATACACACTGTTTTATGATAGTTTTAAGAGAAATATTTTTTTCATGAATGACTGAGAGGTATATATTAAGCATTCTAAGGCAAAATAAGCCACATTGATTTACTTATATTTATTTACAACCATTGCACCATTATTAACATTATAAATAAAATAGCAGAAGACATGTAAGTTGACTGTCCATTTTGGCTAGTACGGCAGCTGGTCTGGTGGGTAGGGAAGTTGTCCTGCTATCAGGTTGTGGGCTTGAATCCCAGGACCGCAAGTGGCATCACTGAGGTACCCTTGAGCAAGGTACCATCCCCACACAATGCTCTCTACCTCACTGGCTGGCCACTTGGTGAATTTGGTTGAATGCAGGGAAAGACGTGTGATGTTTTTATGCTTGATTATAAGGGGTCACTTTAATAACTAAAAATGACAGCATCATTGTATTTCCCATCAAAAGACAATACTCACATTTTAATGCTTGAAGAAACTAAAAAAGGAGTGAAATTCCCCTTAAAGCCTGTTTGAAACCTTAAGTCAGTAATACTTCACTAGATGGCAGTGTGAAGATCTGGAACAGTGTTTACCGGTTAGACGAACTAAAGAGGAAAGTGGTTGCCATGTTGATGTGAAATCCTCCAATGTGCGCTCCAATATTAGAACGAATCTTCCTTCTTTAATCCAAGGCCTCATAAATGCATATATAAATAAGTATATTGACTGAGATGAGAGCATGTGGAGATACAGGGCCACTAGATTAAACAAAAAATCAA
>JBBPDC010000001.1:27706916-27734023 GCA_037974485.1 Hemigrammopetersius urotaenia
ACACACACACACACACACACACACACACACACACACACACACACACACACACACACACACACACACACAGGGGCCCAGAGTGAGCACTGTGAGACGTGTAGATTCCAGCCTGTCTCCACCAGCTCCCTCCTCCACCAGCACTGGCAGATTTAACAGCTTTCATCATGTAAATCACCACCATCGCAGACCACTGATTTGAATATCTAAAAGTAATGTGCCTCTTATGATAGATCTTCAATATGTTCACACTATATCATGGATTTCAGGAATTGGAAATGATATGTATGTTTTTTTTCCTCCCTCTTTTTTCAGAAGCATCTTGATGTATTGCATAGATGAAATAAATGCAGCTCATTCGCAAGACGCTGAGGCTCCAAAATGTATAAAACACATTACTGCTAAAACGTAAACATTCGAAAACATATATTTATTCTGATGTGAAATATGCTGGGGACGTGGCTTGAACTCTCATAGAGAGTATTTAAGAAAACAAATGCTTAAAATACATGAACGCGGCTCCTGTTCAAGTCATCATCATTGGGCTGACTCTCAGTACTTGCCATTTATAATTACATAGATGTGGATATTCTGGCATTTCATAAAAAAAACCCTAATTATTCTACCTGTACCGAAGGGCAGTGATGACAGTTTCATATCAATCCCTCCATCATCTTAGACTGAGAGTTCACAAAAGGCCACATGATTGTCTACAGATCACTACACTACAGATATAGAACATAAAAGTTGCACATTAATCGTGTGAGTATGAAGAACCTCTACACCTCCACAATGTAAAGCTTATTTCCTAGAACCATCTATTCAAGCCATTTAAGCTCCTTGAGTTATTTTATTCAGAAGGATGAAAAATACAAAAATGTGCTATTGCAAATAACCAAGTGCAATTGTGACTTTATTAAGGAATGCAGTTTGGATCCGACCCAGACCTGTGAAAGGGGTGAGGGTGTCTCCTCTGGCCTTGGATCAGGCTGAGTCATAGCACAGAACTCAGGCCTATAATCTAAAGACCACTGAGGGGTCGGAGCCCAACCAAGACTGCAGTGCAGCCAGCTCACACAACAGCCTGTCATTAAAAAAAGCCATAAGAACAAAGCAGATGAAAGGAGCATTATATCTGTGAACAATCTCTAAAATCTCAAGGGAGGGGTCTCTCAAGGGGATTTCCAAAACAAGACATTTTTAAAATAGGCATCTCATGGTGGGATTTGGGATACGTGTCCCCTGTCAACAGAACAGATGTGCTTTAGCCACTCCAGTCAGGTTGTGTTGCCTTGGTGAAGTGATACAGGAACAATTTTTCTGATACTACTGGTGTTACCTTATTTAGTCCATTTTATATAAAGGAAACAAAAGTAAAGATGAGAATGAGTTCACATTACACTTCGTTCATTCATGCAGCAGCTGAATGAGAGCTCTCAATGAAAATATCACTGTGTCCCGTTCATTTATTACTATTCTTTTCTAATTCAAAAGTCATCATCCAGCCAAACATCACCAGTGAAGGTCATAATATTTTTTAAGGATTCAGTTTAAATTAAATAATGAAAAACGTTAAATGAAACTAATATACTGTTTTAGAAGTGTAGGTTGTGTTGCCTTGGTGAAGTGATACAGGAACAATTTCTCTGTTACTACTGGTGTTACCTTATTTAGTCCATATTATATAAAGGAAACAAAAGTAAAGTAACAGTTTCTTTAAAATAATACTTGCTTAAACTACTTAGATCATTCAAGACTGCCTCTTTAGAAAGGCCCAAACTAAGCTGCTGCCATGTCGAACGTCAGTGCGATGGGGCTTATTATGACATATTAATCAATAACTAAGAGTAATGAATTGGTGAATGAATTATTTATGGTATGAATAATTTTATGCATCGCACAGTCGCAACATTAAAACCACTGAGAGGTGAAGTGAATAATATTATCTGGCTACAGTGGCTCCTGTAAAGGGATGGTATATATTACATAGCAAGTGAACTGTCTAATGCAGTGGTCCCCAACCCCCGGGTCATGTGTTACCGGTCCGCGGGCTGCACAGAAAAAAAACAGTGGATGTTACCCGTGTTATGTTGTTGGCTCGTTGTTATGAAAATGCTGTTAATAAAGCTGCGAGTACAGATTGGATTTACCTTTATTATTGTATTTTAAAGATACCCCGTTATTATATTTTTAAAATATCCCCATTTTTATGCATATCATTTATTTGTATAAATACGTATATGTATATTTATCTGCCGCTCCTTAAAAGCCGGGCCGTGAAAATAAAGGAAATAAAGGTTGGGGACCACTGGTCTAATGTATTGGACGCATGAAAAATGGCCAAGCATAATGATCTGAGCAACTTTAACAAGGACCAAATTGTGATGGCTAGACAACTGTCTCCAAAACAGCACATCTTGTTCTTAGTATGCGGTAGTTAATACCAACCAAAAGTGGTCTGATTAAGGAGAATAAGTAAAGTGGCGACAGGGTCCAGGATCCAACTAATGCACATATAGAACAAAGGCAAGTCTGTCTTTTCTGATCCCACATAAGAACTATTGCAACACAAACTGCTGAAAAAGTAAATGCTGGCTATGACAGAAAGAAGTCAGAACACAAAGTGTGTAGCAGCTTACTGTGTATAAGACTGTGCAGATGCAGACTGGTCAGAGTGCCCATGCTGACCCCTGTCTACTACACAAAAGTCTAGGACAAAACTTCACCACTAGAGGCAATCATTTCCAACAACTTCAGGGCTGGTATCTATATCAGCACTCCTACTCCTAAGGCGGTATGCTAATATAGAGCCTGTCACCTAAAACGGCTGCCTACAGCATTCAGCAACAAGGCGAAATTTTGTTTACAGTAGATCATTCTGTGTCCTAAACCACATTGGCAAGTCTGCACCACTTAATGAACCTGGATGTGGTTTGAGTGGGCTGGGGGCTGCTTTGGTGATGGATTTACAGAAATGACTATTGACATGACAATTTGTGTAAGTCAGATTTTGTTTTGCTAGGCCATTCCTTTAAAGGGTTATTTATTGCAAGACAGCGAACAGAACATAAACACCAAGGGAGCGTAAAAATGTCCCGTTCGTGCTATTTTCAGATACTGTGTGCAAAACTGACCCCGGGTGTAACTTAAACACCTCTATCAACTTCACTGTCTAACTAATCTACTGAGGGCGTGCTCAGCATTGCTCTAACACTGCTTGCTTCAGGACCACCTGTTAAAAGAAATAGAGCATTGCTGATTTTTTTTGAGCTTGTGGCCTGTTTCTTGTCAAGCATCAAGACACCCAGGTGCTCACTGGCGTATTTGTGCTCCAGGCTTTGGAAGGCAGCTATAGCTCTGTTTGGCAAACTACTTCGAAGAGGTGTCAAATATCGAGAACCAGCTTCAAATGCCAAGCTAAGCAAAAATACTTTTTTTTCCTCCTCACTTCTTTCTGAAGAAAAGGTATGCTATTCCATCTTGGCTGTTATTTTCATATAATTAGTCAGGCTGTGAGTGAAAAAATATATTCTTTACCTCGTATGCTTTTGGTAGGCCTGGCTAGCTGGAGGGCCCGTTCATTAGAGTGAAGGATGTGGAAGCGGCAGTATCATTATGTGTCCTTACTTTATTCACTGAGCAATCAGCCATGTCCTCGTGTTTAATGTGTAAAAAAAAGCCTTTTGTTCCAGACAAAGTTACACATCCTTCGTAGACAGAAAGAAGCACGAAAGGAAAAACTGGAGGATATCTGGAGACATCGTGAATTCCTAGAGTCAAATTAATATCAAAGGCACATTGTGCTGTGGTCCTCCAAAGCAGCAAGAATGTACTGTGAAAGTTAGGACAAACATTCGATTTCTTAAACTGTTTGGTTAAGAGGGAGGGAAAATCTCTCATTTTTCAAGGTTCCCTAATGAGTACTATACCGGAACAGAGAGCTCCACGACTTAAATATCACGCCACTGCCTGAGATTATTCCTTCATGAAAAAAGGTTCAGAGGACTGGATTTCCAAACACAGACTAATCCTAGTCTCAGTCAAAACTGCAGTGTGACTAAAGACTTGATGCTTGCCTGGTAAAACGATGCTAAGAGTGATTTATTCTAAGGCTGGCGTGGTAATAGGCTGAGTAATGAACACTTCTAACGTGATCACATTATGATGCAGTTATTCCGCTGCATGCATGCTGAGGAAAAGTGCTGTAATTAAGTGAATCAGATTACATTATATCATGCAGCTTATTTGTGCTAAGAATAATGGGAATCTGAGGCATGCATTAAAGCTAAAACGGAATTGGCAGAGTTCTTCTGTTTGTTAGTATAAAACTGTTGATAACAAACCTAGCGAAGCAAATCTTGCTACAACATTCAAGGTTCAGCAGATTCCATTTCCAGCAGTTTCAGAAGTCTGACTTCCCAAGGGGTGTCCAAGGGTTGCAGCTGGTAGTTGATTGGTTATTAGGTTGTCAGTCTTGGACAGGGCTTTATATGAATCAAGACAAAGTAGATTTTGGTTCTTTGCATATATTTAACTCTAAACTGCATGTCTTCACCAACTTCACCAAAAGTGTTGAGACACTGTCTGCAAAGAGGAACATTTCTGTGGTGAGGTGTTTTTGCATGGACAAAAATGCTTGCAGTGGCAAAAACAAAAACTTGTGAGCTGGATGGAGAGTATAAAGGACAATGTGTTGTGCAACCAGACTAAAACCTAGAGTTTAACTCAATAACTTGCTTTTTGTTTCTGCATTAAATGCTATAAAGACATTTTTGCCATAAAAGTATTTTTGATTGCAAAGTCAAATGTCAAATTACCCTCCCCCCAGAACTGATCTGGACACCAAGTCTACCTCAGAAATACCGCATTTTACAGTAGACTCTATACAATTCTGTGGTTAATCTCTGAATACAGGCCTTTTTGTCAGGGAGCTTATCAATAGATATTAGACGCAAAGAACTCATACACCCACTCGTTTTCAAGTCAAGTCAAGACAAGCCTGAAGCAGACAGGCTCTGCTTGGATAGGGCGCAGTGTTTATATCCCCTCTCTCAGCCCTTGCTCCAGAATTCTTATCATTCTATATCAGAGCTCTATGAAAGGCCGCTTTATTCAATAACTTCTGTGTAAATCATTCCACTATCAGCCACATCACTCCAAAACAGAGAGAAAGCATTTAAAAGCCTGCACTCATCTGTGATCCATTCAGCGTGCTGGACATGTTTATTAGACAGGTTATTTAAGCCTGGGTCCCACTCCGCTCGGGCTTTACAGAAGAACCCTCCAGAGGATCTCTCCCAGAACTTCTCTCCACTATGCACACACTGTCTTGGCTTGACTGAACCGCTCCACCAGTGCCTGCTTATCTTATGGGAAGTCGTTTACAATTGAAAGCACACAGCGAGGGCCGAGACGTCAAGAACATTTCAAGACTCTCAGTGCAAGATGCCAGAGAAAGTCTGATTCAACGCATGATACAGTAAACGATAGGAAGTCTGTCTTAACGAAACTGATATCCAGCTCAAAGAATATCCTTTAGCCTCGACTCATGTTTGGAATATTACATGTAACTCTAGTTGTCATAAAGGCGAGGGAGAGGTACACCTCGGAAAGCTATACAAGGCAGAAAACATGACATGTCAGTCCCTGAAACTGACTATAAAAAACACTTTCCTTCCTATCCATCAATCATTTTGTGCTGTTCATTACAGAACTCTCTTCCTTGTATGAGTGCTGAGTTTCAGAGCCTGTAGCTCTGACCGGTCAGTTCGGGCTACATTCACATTACAAGCTTTATTCACATTTTTGGTCAGATCCAAACTTTTTACCTTGATGGCTCTTTTATGCGTGTGAGTGACCCATGGCCAAACACGGACCCTGAAACAACCCCCACATGGTAACATCACATGACCTTAAACCTCAAAATCAATAACATCACATGACCTCAAATGATGACCAGTGAATGCATGAGCCACACGAAACTTCATCGCACAGATCGTGAGTGCGGAGCAGCTTTCAGCAGTACATGCCTAGGGGGTGAAAAAGGCCACTGCAGTATTTACTGGCAGAAAGTTCAGGTGAGTTTGTGCTTCTGAGCTGTAGGACATGAGAGGATGACATAATGTGCATATTCAGTAGAAAAAAATGTACATTAATATACTGTACATACATCTGACCAATCTCATTAGGGTCAAACGGCCTACATAGCCAATCTAAGACCACATCTAAAAGGGCTCAGATCAGGTTTGTGTGTCCACACGGTTCTGTGCATTAAGGGAAATAGTTGATCACCAAAGATATGTTTGGTGACTGAAGTTTCTTATTTTTTTTCCACCAGAGTTACAACATGGAAATTATAAATCTATATCGTTTTTCCCTCATCAAAAGTCAGTTAGCCAAGTGATGTTTGGTGTTTTAAATTCCAATGGGAGGCTAACCTAGATAATGAATTTTATTACCACACTTTGCAAAGTGTATCTATGTCAATTTGTCAAGCAATAGGAAATGGACTTTCTGATACTGTTCTATAAAGTACATATCTAAAAGCATAAAGAAACTTCAGGCTTCAGGAGGCCTGTTCATTTGGTATAATGTAATATTCCCTTTTCCATTTTTCTCCATGACTGTATGTCATACAGTGTCAGAAACCACATCACAGTTCGATGTGGTCTGAGGCAAGAGTGTGATGATTGAAGCATTCAGTTTGCACAATGTTAATTTGTGAGTGCAAGCTTCCATTACTTAGCTACATTAGTCTCATGCCTTCATTGCAAAACTGAAGAAGTAAACTTCACACACGAGCATGTCTTGGTTAATTCATTGTAATGAAGATTATTAAGAATTAAGAAGGAAATTGTGTACATTTGACTGTGGTGCCAAACTATGCCTTTAAGTGGCATTTCACATCTGGAGGAGGACTGGCTGACATTGTGTGGATGGAGTTTCATGTTATGACCCTCGTGGGAGCTGCTCACTGGACGTGTGAAAACACAAGCACCTGCTTAGCCGATGCCACGATTTTAGGGTCAGCACTGCTCTAAACTATTCACCTGGCGGTCCAGCTCCTCACGGCCAGTCAGTCGCACACGCTGGCTGTTTTAGACACTGAGGTGTGAAGCTGCAGCTGTCTCCAGGATTCAAGAGGTTGCTATGTTTCTCCCAGTGACTCACTTATGGGAAAGTTGCACCCACGTTGGGAAGAGCTGATTGGGCATGAGCATTTGAGTAGAACCAGCCGTCTGCTGCTGTGACTGGGGCTGAAGAAAAAAGCCGCCCCCATTCAAGGAGTCACACGTTTTATTGGCTCATAATTAATGCCTTTGCTGCTTTTCCCAAGTGGCCTTCGGCCTCCCTCAGAGACTCCGAATTAGTCAGTGCCGTGCCCCTGATTTACGAGGCACTTGCAAGAATCTGCTTTGTGTTTCAGACTTCACAGCAAGAGAGAGCTTACTGTATGAGAGTCATTCAGCCAGCATGACAGGCACACTTCATTCACGTTATCTCAAGATGAAACAAGAGACTGTTAAAAAAAGAGGGAGTAAAGACTTCGCCTTTAGCAGCATGACTCGGGGTAACGTTAGGTCATTACAGTGTATTCTATCCCACTACACACATACTTCTACAGCAGTTACTCATGCCTGCACTTCTACCGACAATTCTTGTAGAAATTAACATCAACAAATGAGGCTTGGTGACACAGGATATTTTCGAGAATAAGCGTTCCTGAATTGTTTCTGGCCTGGATGTAAGTTTCTTACAAACCCTTTACATCATTTGGAAGGTTCCTTAAAATACTTAAAAAGGTTCTTCACTCAGTCAAATTAACAAAAATAATTTGGAAGGTTATTGGAAGGTTCCTCTTCCTTGGAAGTGATTCTTCTATAAGCAGCCATTTCTGCAACTTTATTTTTAGCATGATCTCAGAATTATGTGGCAGCTGCTATCAAACCAATAAACCAGTCCCAAAACCAATATCTGGCAGGCCTTAGTAAACAGTGATGTCAGGGGAGCCGCCATGTCTACTGTAAATAAAGATTGCTTGAACCTCACAGGAAGGCCATGGTGAGACTTGGTGCACATAAGTGGAACTTAATAAAGTCTGGGACAGGACGTCCATTGCGCATTACTCCTGAGCTTTACTGGGTCGCTGGTGGAGGACGTCCAAAACCAGGATTACAGCTTTTCTCCTAACTTGAACCGCTCGCTATTGACATTGTAATAAACAGTTTATAGCTGGCATACATCCAGAATTTCCATTTTTCCTGTAGTTATGCTGTACCTGCCACAGAAACAAAATTATACTCAAAATGATTCATTTCCATTTTGCAGTTCCTTTATGACGTTTGTGTGGGTTTTAATTCATTTTTATGTGACCATTTTCTGATCTCTCCTTAAACCAGGCCCTATTTTTACTCTGCCTTTAAAGCTGATTCAGCAATATGCAAACGTTTGGGCACCTGAGACCAAATGAGATGCTCGGCTGATTTTCTAAGTGAAAGTACAGAGAACAAACACAGTGCTGCTCATTTTCTATATTTAAAATATTGGGGGATGCCAAACCAAAGCAAAATGTTCAAGCTGTTCAGGATGTTCAAGCTTTTACATATGTCTGTACATGTATATGAAATTGCAGTTTGGCTGCAAACAACCTTATTAAATATGACCTGAGTGGGTAAGGCTAACCTGCTACAAGCTGAATAGGCAGATATGTAAATATGTTGATTTTTGTGACATCACAAAATGGGTCACTCTTGCAATTTCAATTGCAGACATCAACTGTGTGAACTTAAGGGAGCGATACAGGGCCCATAACAGGCATTGTTTTCGTTTTGCATTTATGAAGTTTGTGTGGGTTTATTTGCGAAAATTGCCATAAAGATGATTTTATAACCTCGATTACTGTAGAAATAAACAGGATATTTTCAGGACTGTGTATGTATGTTAATTGCCTCCATTCTGATTGATTGGTGTGTACTCTGCCTTATTCAAAAAGGGGTCCAGAACTCTTCATATACAGTATTGTGCAAAAGTCTTAGGCACCTGAGAAAATTATGCTTAAAGGCTATTTATTACTTGGCAGTAGTGTTAGGTTAGTATTAAAACTCTTGTTGCACATGTGTCTAAGACTTTTGCACAGCACTGTACCTCCTGAGTGAATGGGCAGAGCTACACTACTGCAGGAGTAATATGTATTTAGAAATGCATTGTTTTTGTGTCATTCACTGTGAAGCGAATGGCATATTTTGAAACTTTTAACAGTCTTTGCCTGCTACGTTAATTCAAAAAAGCAAGGCAAATTCAATTATATGGGTTTTTTTAAGCCATTAAAAGTGCATCAAATTCTTTGATTCCATTTGGCTTTTCCATGTTTTGGAAAAGTTAATATTAATATATTTCAAAATGCACCAGTTTCATGTTTTGATTACATCTGGAAACTATTCATATGGAGGGAGTGAGACAGTATCCTCTCAGCATTCCACTTTATTTCAAAACAACAATTAGACGAGCGGAAAAAACGAGAGAAAATTATGCACTCTGTGCGTGTGATGCCGCTGCAGGACACAAGCAACATTTCTCATTTCACATAGACTTCAATAAATCATGCAGCCAATGCAATCCCACCCCTCACCCCTCCTTAAAGACAGGCTCTGCCTGAGCGTCGTCATTCCATGCTCCCATTTTCTGACTCCACTTTTATTGCTGCTGGTGTCTGCATTTCAAATCCTGCTGCTTCGTGCTGGACATGTTGTCCCCCATTACAAGCAGTGCTGCTGATTACAGGCCAGATGAAATCCCAAGGGGGAAGAGTGAGAAATTTACAGTATGACTGGAATGCAATCGCTAAATACTTGAATGCAATTACAATACAGAAGTGAATCAGTGTTTGCTCAATCCAGAGCAGAACTGGCTCCCATAATGGTTCACATCCTAGTGATGAAGTGTGGAGATCCTCCCAGACACGAAAACGCAATCAAGCCATCAGTAATCTGAGAGTGGCTTTGTTGCCAGTCATTAATTATCAGTGTAATCAAATCCAGTACAGAAAAAAAACTGTCTGAAAATGTTCTGAATGTGTCTAAAACAGTGAGCTCGTGGAGCCAGAGGAGCGCATACTACACATACCCAAAGAACAAGAATTCTATTGAGAGAAGAAAAATGTTAATATGAATAAACACACACTCCAGGTGCTTTATCTTCTGTGTTTTACATCAGACGTTAGACTTAACACTGAGAAGGGAGTAACACGGTAAACATAAGACAATGGATGGTTTTCTAAAGCAGTTTTCCATTCCAGCTCCCAATACACCAGGGCCAGCTCAACAAATAAATAAAAATTACCTTGGTTTAGTTGGAATAAAAAGCTAAAAAAAAAAAAAAAAATGCGGCTTGGCTACAATGTCTCCAAGAACTAGGCTGGGACCCAGTAGCTTGTGCAGTGATCTGATACAATCTGACAACTAATAGAAAGCCTTAGAGAAGTCATCTTACTATCATAATAGTGTGTGGGAGGTTTCTCAAACCCACCATAGAAACGTACTGCGCTCTAAACTACCGCAACATCGGAGAGGTAAAACGATCATTCAGCTTTCACATTTGGGCACATCACAAACTTTGGAGAAGGTAATCCGTCATACGTTCAAAAAGTTCCAAACCATAACCACCGAACTTAATGTGCAAGTTAACACAAATAACCAATTACCCTGATACTCTGCTTTTGTTTTGACAGATCATACTACAATAGTTCGTCTCACACAGCTGCAAGAGGACCAATGTGAGATCCCTCAGATCTAAATGAGTTCGAGCCACGTTTACAGGTCCCTACTGCTCTTGTTCCAGCTGTTTGTTTTCATAGCTCCGCTGTGACACACTCTCTGTCGCATTGGCTCCCATCTGTCAGCTCCCATTAGAGTGCAGGCCTTGTCCAACAGCCCACAGCACTGACTGAAAGCTGATCATGCTGCACCTCTGCAGTGTACAGGAACGCATAAGTGAGGACTGAACAAAGATCTTTAACATCGGGTGGCTTTTTTCCATCTAGGTGACGGCTGCACAACTAAAACGTATGGAGTGATACATTTAAGGCTCGGATTACATCCTACCTGGAACACAGACGTCTGACACACATGTCTGAACCGGTGACAGTGAGAGGATGAATGAAGGAACTCAGAGGGTCTCTGCGAAGGGAAAGGAAACCGGCCTCTGGCAGAAAAATAAGAATAATAAACAGTTGTTTAATGCACACCACATTGTAAATACACTCAGAGTGGTGGAGCGTGGGCCTGCCATGCTTTATTGAGCTTAAATAAAGGGTATTACCTAATTTCACTTGTGGTGGATTTGTAACCGTTTCAGGTTTTGGATAAAGGAGGATGTGCTTTCCTGCTTGGCGACGAAATGCTCAAAGGTATAACAGCTTAAACATGGAGGTTCATGATGCAAAGCAGGTGCTTATGATTTTATATGCAAACAAGCATTACATGTCACTCTGCTGAAGAGTTCCAAATCTTCCTCTGATTTACTCTGTATTATAGCATCATAAACACATGAGTGGACAGGACAGCTTTAGGTGCTAAACCAGATGTGTGAAGTTTAAGCGGCCATGAGAAGGCAGGGGGAGGTGTGGGGGTGGACAAAAAACTGATGCCAACTGGCAGGTCTATTTCTTTTTGCTTCATTTACTTTCTTTCGCTTTCTTACTGTTTCTGGATTGGGAACTGAAATATATCTACTTACTTCAAGCATACAACTTCTAACTGCAAGGTTTCACAGTAAAGTTGGTGATTTTACAAAGATTAGCTCCCCGGACTGAACTGACTGGGAGAACAAAAACACAGACTAGATGCTGACGGGTTTGTTGTTAAATTAGTTTCACTGTAAGCTGGAATGAGGGTCAGGGGAGGCACATGGTTTTTACAGATAACCAGATCAGCTCTCCTGCCAACAGTAGTGAGCTATAATTCAAAGCAGTGATGACCTGACAAGGCCTCCAAGCCAGCCATGAAAGCACATAGGCTGTGACAAGGTGTGCTTGTGGGATACTCCCCCAGCCGAGGCTCATAAAGCGTAGGCCATGTGGGGCAGAGGGGCTGAGGAGCCACAGCCAAACCTCACATCCAGTCAGCCTCTGTTTGGCCTGTCTCTATGAGTGGGCGGTAGCAAGGGGGACAGGTCACTGCACATACACACATATGGGGAACTGCTGCGTGCATTGCTGTACACTGCAGGACGTCAGGTTTTCCATGTGTGGTCAGTTTGCACAATTTACAGGGATATTCTGGCAAAAAAAATCTCTAATTATCCCTTATCCAAATGTTGTCAAACCACCAAAAATATACTTGATGTTCAAAGTTCACACTTTTGTACAGGACACTTTAAGTAACTAAAAATGGAAGCTTATAGCCACCAATTAGTAATTAAAAAAAATGCTTGTTAATGGCCTTCATGAGCTGTATGAAACTATATGAGATATTAAATGGATAAAAGTATGTCATATCTTAAAAAAAGCAGTAGCAGTCATCTCAGAATTTTGTTCGCACATTTAAAATTTTATTAATGACAGCAGATTATGTGTCAGAGAGCATCTGCCAGGTTTAAAGCAAGTGTGCGATTTATACATAAAGAATTTTGTGTTAAACATTTTAGTGTTGTACCTCCAGTGCAAAATGAAAGAAGTAGGCAATACACACCAAACACGTTTTGGCTGATGCAGCCCTCATTTAACTACATTTGGGTTGGGAGTTTGAGAGTTTATGTTCCAAACATGAACTTAAAGTGAATCAGATAAAAGTGCACTGTTTGTACACTACTGTTCAAAAGGTTGGAACCACACCTGAAAAGTTTAGAAATCATTAAAAATACAAGGACATGTAGAAACATGGACTCTAAAGTGATGCTTGCCCTCTTCAACTTTGTATGGTTTGAGGAAATGTAGATGCAGCTGTAAAGATGGAGTGCAAGATGAAGATAACATGCAGTAAATACTGAATATAACATGTAAATAAAACACTGAAAAGTAAAAACACATTTTGGCTGCTAGATTATGCTATTTTCACCTAGACTGTATATGCTATAAGCATATAAAACAAGTATACAGCATTATAAATATGACAAGTGATTGCAAACTTTTGAACAGTAAACTGAAACCCGGGGTGCTCTCCTCCCTGCAGCTCTATAGCGGATTTGAGGGACACTAACTGAGTAAGCAGACGTAGGAGTGGAGAGAGTGAGTGTGTAATAAAAGGAAATAAAAGGCAAGCTGTCAGATCACTTCAGCGCCTGTAAATCTCACTCGAGCTCCTCCGAGAAAAGGCAGGATTCCTCGCAGTAATTTACGAGGATACACGCGGTGATATCCTGAGCTTACTGCACAAACAGATAACACCTTGAAATATCATAGAGGATATCACACACCAACGTTTATAGGGTGGTGATAGAAAGATGTGTGCACATTAAGGACATTAAGGATGATCATCTAGCGCCGCAGGTTCATTTTTAACAGGCCCATCCGGGTATAATCAGGTTAAGCAAGAGCAAAGCAGGAGGAAGAGAATGGCCATGGAGAGCAAATCAGACCCTGTCACCAGCAATTTTTCATGGCAGTTTTCCTTTCAATAAACCAAAGGAGCACATTGCAGGACAGCTCGTGTTTGAGAGTTGTGGCAGGACACGTCAGCTTTAAGGCAAGCCGACAATCCTGAGAGAGACACGCCGCTCTCAATGACTGCTGTAATACCTGGAGTGTCACTCAGACTAGTGGCACCCTGAGCATGACTGCTCCAATCCCCCAGAGGGCATTGTGATCAAACATTAGAATGTGGAGGAAACACCAGGCAGTTTGATTTCAATTCGTTTCCACATCACCCGCCAGGCCCGTCTCTTTTTTTCCCTCTGAGAAAATGAAGAGCTCTACAGCTTCTGACTGCAGGCAATTGCCTCAAGTCTCAAATTATTTGCAACCTGGGACAACACACCAACGACAACAAAAATGAAACAGACACAACAGTGAAATGAGACCTGTGAGATCAGGAAAGCGTATTTTTGCCTTTTATAAAACAATGATGCTGGTGTTTATTTGATACCTATGCTTGGTAAACCTCAGCAGGCCTTACTTTAGGAGCCAGGCAAAAAAAAAAAAAATAAATAATTGTGGAAAGTGAGGTAATGTGCTGCTTACAATTTCATGGTTTGTTTATATTGTGGTCCTCCTCTTCAGCAGATTTTGAGAATTCAGAGCTGAAATCTTTTTGGTGCTGTATTGTTTTCATTATACAGTGGAAGGAAGCAAGTCAACCTTATCTGGTAAAGGCTGCCTATGCTCAGTGGTGCCTGCTCATTGCAGGAGACAGGCCAAGAAATCCATGCAATACGTTTCATTATAAATTTCATTATAGACTTTAAGGGTTAACGGCCCTGACAATTGCAACGCTGGTGCTGAAAGCGCCTCCGAGGCTGCCAAGTTAAGGTGACCACAGACTTGTGGAAGTACCTCAGTCACTTCATTATCACTCGAAAAGGCAGCTTTCATTAAAGTGCACATGGTGATGAAGGCCTTATTGGAGCCAGACCCTCAGCATGTCTATAGCGTGATATCCGCAAATAAACACAGGGGCCAGCGCCCAACTCTGCTAATGTGATATGTAGACAGCACTCCTTCACTGCTTTTGTTCGGAGTAGTTTATTTTCTTAAAAATGGCTTGCATATACTTTACTCACTTATAAAAAACAAAAAGAGAATGACAGAAAAAGTAACAAGAATAAAAACAAAAAGCTATCAAAAGTGTGTAACTTATAGAACATTGGAGAGAAACAATCCATTCTCTCAGAAAAAAAAGGAATTTGAAAATAAATAAAAAATGGCCCTGTAAACATAACCATAACTATTTAATGGACGTCATCACAAAACTTTCCATCTCCAAAATCTAATTTAAAAAATGACGAAAAAGTTAATGTTCTTTACCGTAAAGTAAAATTGATTCCAACTAATACTGGATCACGTCTATTGGTTCACGTCTATTGTTCAGACAATGTACATGAGTGTCTGGATTTTCCAAGACAAGTGTGAAGGTTTTCATTTGACAGAGATGAACAAAAAATAATCAAATGAATTACAAAAGTCAATCAGATGGAAAAAAAAAAAGGAAAATTTCGTGAACAATTCAAAGGCAGAATGGCGACTCCCTTGGCAGTGGCAAGACATAAACAGGCGCCAACGAAAAGTCCCGCTGCCTGCATTCCTGCCAGCCTACACAGCCTGCAACTCTTCCTCCCTAAACGAATAGAGCAGCAGGGCTGGTAAACAGGCCCTCAGGCAGGCTGCAGAAACGAGGCGCTGCTCGCAGAGCTCCAGCGGTGGACGGACAGATGAGGTGAGAGGGGCGCTGTGACACGCACGGCCGTTCCTCTGCTGCATCCCCTCCATCACTTCCTCTCCCTGCTCTTCAGCAAGCCAGGAAAGTCATGCCACTCCTGCGGTAGGCACTCTGTCAGAGGAAGAGAGGAGGTAGAAGGGGGGAGAGGGGAGGGGGATCTGTTATGAATTAGCACTCCAGCTCCACAGAGGCAAAAGGCAGGCCCTTGTTTTCCGGTTTTGTAGACAACACTGGCTGGAATGTGAGGCTTTTTTCTTTTATGTTTAATCTAAGTATTTCTGGTTGTGTGGGTTATAAGACACCAATCTAGTCTACTGAAAAAGTGAGACACAAAAAAAGCATGGTCGAGTGTGGTTAACAAGTGGTTTATGGATCTATTTTGAGGAACTTGTGGACTTTGTTGAATTAGACTCTAAATTTCAGTGAGGTAGCGTGCAGCACAGCACAGGCTGCATGAACAGTTAATAGGGAATAGGGCTGTCAGGATTACCCCATATGTATGTGAAACTTTTTGCAACTTTTTGCACCATGTATTTTATTTTTTGTTATTTTTCTAGATACATGTCTGCACTGAACAAGTTGCTTTTAATCTGATTGTGCATGTGCATAGTGACAACAAAAGCCATACTATTCTATTCAGATTTGATAACTCTATAAAAAAAGTTGACTAAAAATGTACCTTCTTGATTACTTGGCTATTTTAAATTCTCTTAGCACTTATCACTCCCTTCCAGTACAAAACAGCCGAATGGACACGACTACTCAAACACACTTCTCGCCATGTCATATTCAAATATTTTTTTTTCTAATTAGTTTTTTTTTTCCTCCAATTTTGGAAACTTGGAAAGGATTTGTTCCTGTCCAGTTAAGTCTGCACTGACCTTTTAAAAACAAATAATTATCAAAATAATTGGTTTATCACTCAATTACTAATATAAATATAAATATAATATATAATATAAATATAAATATCAACAGCTAAACTACTAGATAATAAATAAAACAACCAATTATAAAAGCAACTTTAGTAGAATTGAAATCATATCAATAAATCATATCACAATTTTCCTAAATATCAGTTATGTAGGAAACCAGAACTTGTTCTTAATGTAATAAATGATTACTCAAATACTTCTCAGCTACTTTGCTATGCTGTCTTAACGTGAGGTTAACACTTCTTCTCCACAGTCTCACAGCAACATAACCACTCGGCCTGTCGGTAATAATACATGGTCACAGTGACATAATTACATTTATTTAAGGGTGAGGTTCTGGACCACTCACTAGTACCACCAGAAAAAAAATGGAAATAAGAATTTTTATGAATAAAACCAGACTGTTAGGTCACCGCATGCCCAGCACTAGGATGAGGGGGAAAAAACAAGCACTTAGCTAGTAACGAGTAACATAAAAATACAAGAAGATGCAATGTATGAGGGTCTTTTGACAGGTTGTTGTGGTTCTACGATCACACCACTAATTATTCTTACTTAGCCACAGAGGGGAAAAAATCCACTGCATTAAAAAAAGAGAATAATATTGAATAGTGCTGCAGGCTGTGTAAAAATGAGCTGCCTCCCTAACCATTGGAGACTTTCAGTCATGGCTCCTAATGCATGAATGAGCAGAAAAGGGGAGGTGAAAGCCTGCAAAATCGCAGCCCAAACCCTCATGGGGTGGTACATTGTTATATATGTCATTTAATTTCCTTGTCATAAAAAAAAATTGAGAACTCAAACCAGATGTGTTCTTTTTGGCAGTGTCCTCCATGCAACACAATTTGTTTTTGATGCGTGTTTTTTTTCCCCCCTCCACTCTTATTATGGTCGTCCTCTCCCAGTTTGTCTGGCATTTGGAGAATAAATAGAAAAATGGAGACAGGTCCCAGGCAGTGAGGAGTTTGATTTAGGAAAATGAGACGACTTGGGCGCTTTAAACAAGATGCAGGCCCAGCAACATGAACTGGCTGGTACACTGGAAAAGCAGGATAAAAAAGCAAAGCCAGGGAGCTAAATACAGAGAGAGAGAGAGAGAGAGAGAGAGAGAGAGAGAGAGAGAGAGACACACAGAAAGACAAAAAGAGAGAGAGAGAGAGCAGGAGAGAGAGAAAGCAAGAGCGCGAGAGAGAGGGAGAGAGAGCGAGAGAGAGAGAGAGAGGGGATTGTGAAAGTTCTCTCGACACGTCCAACCTGGAACTTATAAAATGTAGACTGTGCATTTCAGGCCTCTAAGGTTGCTTCTTGATTTGCTTGTGACTTCTGTTTCCCCAGAGCCATTATCTGTGAGTGAAATTACAGGATCAGCACGGTGCACAACAGATTTCTAATCAGGAAAAGAGGTTCAGAAGAATATTTGAGACCGCTGTCTGAAGCTAGTCTTCCTCTGAACAGCCTCCTCATACCTGGATCCATTACATATCCGGACTGTACGGAGCGACTGCAGATACAAAAAGTATTTGATATTTGTGTATAATGGTCTGTTTAATAAAAAAAAATTGTCTTACATTTAATATTTTATATTGTGTCACAACAATGGTCAAACAGGGAGAAATTTGTTTTCTTTCTATGGGAGAATGTAATATATTAATATAAAAAAGATATGTTGTAGTAGCTACAAAATTTTAGGGGACTTTTCCATTATTTAGCAAGTAAGAGGAAATGATCTACCTGCCTATGTGCAGCACAAGAACGAGAAATATCCAAGACTACACCAGAAACTGTTAGGGAGAACCTTACTAGCTTAAGCCAATTCTTGCATGAGTTTCTATACCTTAATGAAACCATCAACATGCAGGAGTCTACATTCATACTTAATTCTTTCAGAAAGTCTAGAATATTTCAACACTGGGTTTAATTGTAGCCATTCAACATGATCTCACACTGAAAATACACACCTCTGAAGAATTTGAGAAAAACAGAGGAGAGAGTAGGAGCCAGAAAAATAAATAAGCCCGAAGTTTGCCCTGATATATGTATATAATGGAGACGCAATTGAGATATATGTCAAGGAAGAGTTCCTTCCTGTATGGAATATGTTTTAAATCAGACATCCAAAGACGGTTTCACATAAGACTCCTCTCACCATCCCTTCTCCCTTTCCTCCCTCAACTAATTATTTAGACTGGGCAAAAAAACGAGGGCCCCACTGTCCTTACATCACGTAAAACTTTAAAAAAAAAAAAAAAAAAAAAAATTTCCCTACAGATGAAGTCTAGTGCACTATAGACCCAAGAACACAACACAGAAGTTCTGTAAGATGCTAAGCTTTGGTTTAGGGTATGGGGTGAAAAAATAAATAGCTCAAAGTGGTCTGTGAGAGCTGCAAAACGTAATGGATATAAAAAGAAAGGTTCAGAGGCTAAATTTATAGAGCAAAATGTTTATATAAAGTGGGGAAGGGAGACCAGAATACAGTTGCAACGAAAGCAAACAAAACGTGAGCCCAGCTATCTTTCAACGTCTTTTTCGCTAAGTTTCATTAATAGCATCATCAAAAGTGTAAAAATGCTAAACAAAGTCGCACACAGGCTCAGGCTAAGGCCTTGCTGAATGATAAATGCTACTTTCATACTTTAAAGTCCCTCTGCAAACTCTTGCTTGGCGAAGCCTCCACTTGGTCATTCATAAATCTCCATTCTGCAGTTAAATAGTGCTAAGTAAGGCCTTCTCTCCCCCCTTATGGAAACACTCCGTGGAGGTCCTCAGGTTCAGGCTGGCCAATCCCACACACACGCACACACACACATGCCCCGCTTATCCAGCCCCTGGCCTTGGCAGTGGGTGGCAGGCCGCTGCCGCCATCCACAGCTATGCTGAGGCAAATTGTGTTGACAGGGTCCAAGAAAAACTAGCGAAAAAAAAAAGTATGTGCGACCCAGCAGAGGCAGAGGAAGGACGCGTGTGCGTGGAAACAGCGGCCGTAGAGCAGCTTCTCTGATGAAATACCGCCTGCTGACAGGACAAGAAGGAAGAGGCAGTGCGGTGAACAGCAGCCACGCTGTAAAATCGGATTCCAGTAGCCTAGTAACTGACCCACGCCGATTTTATTGCGCGTATACATTATGAGCTCCGCTGAAATCCGGGGGGTGTATGGATCAGCAGCTTGAGGACGGGTGGATGCACAAGGAAGAAGGCTTTATTCACACACATCCTTACCCTCCGCTTCTGCAAAGAATGGTCACCACATGTTGGCTGGTATCCGCAAATGCAGTCTTATTAAAATTCATTTACACGTTCTGAATTAATGGCTTTTTGGAAAATGTTCCAAAAAATGTAGAGGAATGAACACATGGTCCAAATGGTGCATAACAATGTTCAAAAAAAGTTTGTCACAGACATGCAGTCTCTTCTGAGACTCTTTTGAGATTGCATGTCTACCTGTTTTTAAGCTTTCTGCTCTGTAAATTTTTCCATCAGTGGCATTTATACTACTTGTCTGGATCTCTTAATGAGGGTTTAAATGTCTCATCCACAATATCTTAGGCTGTTGTGAAAAAGTTGCATCTCTAGGCAAAATGTGCACATGGGAATATTGTTTATACAGGTTAATTATCTGAACTTTTGACATGATGGTTGCATATCCCATCTATATGCCTTTTTCTAATTACTATTGACTATTAAAACTGACAACGTTTTATGTGTGAACAGGAAAGGTTTGGAGACAGCGGACAGTGAAAAAAATAGCAATCAATTAATGTGTAGAGAAATATAGAGGGAGCAAAATAAACAGTCATATAAAAGGAAAAGGTGTTTTCTATTAAAAGATAAACAGTAAATATATAGAATGAACAGAAGCCATTGTGTTTGTAACGATTTCCACTGGTGAAGTGCTGTACTGTATGTGACTTCTGGCTTGTATTGTAAGATTTGTTTCCAGAATGTTTTAATGTAAAGACCAACTATTTCAGCATCTGAAAGACTGCACGGTTTGAGATTAACGCTTGCTGTTTGTATCGAACCCTCCACAATACTGTGTGGCCAACAGTTCAAAAAAGATGAAGCAGCAGGCTTCATACCCATCAGTGTGGTGAGATCTTTAGTTAAACACTTACTGAATCCAGCAATATAACAGAAAACAGAAGTTCTAGAGCTGATGAGAGGAGTACTTCAAGGGGCAGTGTAGAGCAAAATTAGACGAAGGAATAGCAACTAGGACAGCTTTCTTGACGTTTGGCCATTTGACTTGAAGGAGATTTTTTTTTTTTTTTTTTTTTTTGGAGGAGAAAGAAGCGCAGAGTTAAAAGAGAGGCTCTTTCTGCTGCTCTCTGGGGCTTGTTTGCATGAGGAAGGAAGCTGTTTGCACTCTTCTCTTCCAGCCTGCGCTGCTGCACCACTGCCAGCACTGAGTGGAAAAAAATGGCCATGTGGAGATGGATGACCCCCAGTAAGAGGGGCTCTATCTTTGATCAGACTTGCTGTGTCCTCTTGCTGGCTGCTGAGGCCCGGGCAAATGACTAAACGTGAGAGACAAGCCGTCTCCTCTGCCTGAAGAGATGACACTCCAATTATCAGCCTCATACCAGAGGAAAACTCACACATGCAATGCATTAGCCTCAATATCACTCTGTTGTCTTCCTCTGTTCATGCCCAATGAAAGTGAGGGCCATCAGGCAGTGTTTATCTCATGTCATAAACAATTCGCCTTCTATAGCCTCTGCTGAGACTCTGTCAGTATACGCCCACCGAAGTGAAGGGTTCCCAATCAGCACTATTTAAACAAGGGGTGAAGATCTTCAAGGTCATAAAACACTATTGCTTTTATTACTGCGGAAAGTTTTTATTATTACTGAAAAGTATGGAAGCTGTAAAGAGTGGACACTAAATACTAAAGGAATTAGAGTAGCTAGGCGTAGAGACTTCTGTATGTTTTCTTACACTAAAACATGAATAATTTTCTTTTACCTACAAATTAAATAAACGAAATTCATTAACAAAAATACATTTCAAACAGCATTGTAAATTGTACTGTAAATATTTTTGTGCCGGCTGCAGGAGTTTGATTTAGCTTTTGATGGTTCAGAGTTTGAGTTGCTGTTACTGTTTATTATTTGTCTAATTTTATATATAATTTGTAACATCTGATGTAAAAGGTGTGTTCTTATTGATGCACAGTAATATAGTTTTGCTATTGCTTTTTCACTGGCTGGCCCCAAAATGCAACTTGTTCTGAGCAACCCACTACTTAACACAAATTAGAACTCAACGTCTATTTGTTTGAAAACTTGTCTTTGGATCAATAGCATATTTATATTTTCCCCAGTTTCATTTCATGTGTGCTTTACGCTAACTTCCATGACATATAGCCTTTTTGACAGGTATCACAAGACAATTCCAATGCACAATATAAGTATATATACCAATATACACCTCATTAGACAGACAACCAGGCCTGTCTGCTATTTATAATAGGCTCTAGTAAATGATTATGGGCTAAAAATTATATTTTGGGGCAACTAAAAATAAAATTTCACACCATGTAAAAGGAAAGGAATGAACAATTTTATTTTTTGCTGTTAGGGTAGGAAATGTTATAAAGGGGGTTGAAATGGAAGAGCAGTAATGTTTAATTTGGTTCTGCTTGGCATGAATTCCTGAGTGCTGAAAAAACACGATCAAACATACTGAAAGGAACAGAAATGGTTTTCTCTGTTGAATAAAAATCGTCATATTCCCAAAACAGACAACATCTAAAGCTACAAAAAAGCTCCCCTGTGCTGCATCTGAAATAATCTACACTGTAGATACTTCATGTTATTTTTCTTCAAAGACAATCATAATTTGTATTAATTAAACTTTTACCAGACTCTTGTTAAGGTCTTGTTATTGCAGCTGCACTTTGACTAAAAAATAAAAGCAAAATCAACATTGCCTTTTTACTGTGGCACAAAAAGATCGCTACACAGCTATTTTACTCATGCCCAGCTAGAGAGACAATGTGGGTCTACGCTGGACAAAAACCTTGTTAACAGCAATAAACAAAACATAAAGTCCTTAACATGCTTCATAAAACAGAACAGCACATATATTTCAACCCTAGCATCTCTTGTAGTCCAGCATTTGTCATTTTTATGCAAAGCGTAGAGGCCAACATACACATTAGACAAAGGGTCAGGAACACGTCTCAACCCTTCAGCCCGAAAAGAACATAAATACTACCAAAGAAAAACAAAGAACTGTCAGAGACAGTGCCTGGGTCGGAACATAAACCCAAACATGGAGCAGAAAATGCGTCTTGGAAATGCGTGAATGACAAGTCTGACCAGCAAAAAAAAGACAAGATAGTGGAAAACAGCGTGAGCCTGCACGTCTCCAGCCATAACAAGACGCTGCCCTAAGCACTGCTCCTGCTTCTGCATATTCATGAGTGGCGTCCGGCAGATGTGGGGATGTGTGTGCATGTCTGAACGAGTGTGCCGGGCCATGTGTGCGCCGGCGCCCCACGGTTGCCAGAGCAATGAGAGTAAAGCAGAGGACAGAGGTGGGGGGGTGGTAGGAAAGGATGAGAGAGGCAGAGAGAGAGAGAGAGAGAGACAGAGAGAGAGAGAGAGAGGGAGGAAAATGAAGAAAAAGAGAGATGGAGAGAGGGGAATTGACAGAGAGAGTGTGAGAAAGAAAGAAAACAAGACAGAGGGAGGAGAGAAAGTGACAGAGAGAGAGAGACAGACAGACAGACAGACAAAGAGTGAGAGGGAAGGAAAGAATGAGAACAAGGAGTGAAGAGAGAGACAGCGGGGGGGTGGGGGGTGTTCTGCACGAGACGTCGGCTAGCTGCCTGCCTGGAGCCTGCTGAATTGGATCAAGGCCGCACCACACACAAGCAATGACCAGGGACTTCCCCACATCTGCCCGCGAGTGAAGCCATAGCGACGCTTCTGCTGTGGCTTCAGACCCTCCTCAGACGTCTATGGTCGCAGAGGAGTATGATAATGGAGAAAATGTGGACTAGAAGGGCTTTGGTTCAAGTGTGGTACAGTTCAGCGGATTTGGATCACCTCCTCTGCCTGCTCATATCATTGTCTTCAACCTCGCTCTCCGCCGATTCACTGAGCCGTAATGGTGTACCAGAATATGACAGGCAGAAGGTATTCACACCCACAGAACAGGCAGTTAAAGTGCTCTGTGGTTTCCAAAGAGCTGTTAAATGAAAAGCAGGGTTTTCTCCCTGGTCACTTCCAAATCATCTGATCTGGAAAGAAGTAAAGCCCTACACCCAGCGCATCACGAATCAGAGTGTAACAGCAAACACTAAATAAAAGGCATGCTGTCATCAATTAGACAGATATGGAGAAAATATTTTCATGTATCTCCATTATATTTCTTGTAGGAGGAGCATGTATAAATGGACTTTATACATGAATAAGAATCACGCCCGCTCAGCCAAAGTCTAGAGCTGTGGCTTCTATGAGGCTGACCTAAAGACAGTGAGGTACAGTAAGAGCACAGTGATTTACAATGAAGCAGCACCTCTGAGATTTCTGGGCAAAGGATTAGAGCTGTTATTGTGCAGTGGAGCCCAGTTTTTTTTGGGGGAGGCGAAAGCCAGCCAGGTCCGTTGGGTTCCAGCGGGGGAAGTGCATCCCCAGAACCCAGGCTTAATGGGCCGTACTGTACACCACCTCACTGTGAAGTGGGATTTCGAGGTCAGCATGCGGAAAAACCCACCGTAAATCAGGAGCATCTTGCAGGCCGCGGCTGCAGCCAGCGTGAGCAGGCAGCACTCTCTGCTCACAACGCCTAAAGACGAGACTTTAGTCAAAAATAATAGCCAGTCTGTTTACTGAGATGGATTACATGGCACTGAAGTAAATACTTCCAGATGCAGTTTGACAGAAATCACGCTGAGAGAAAAAAGAAAAAAAGTTCTATAAGACTTTTTGGCAGCGATCATTTTGGGTGCATCATCTTTAATAGCATAGAATTTTCATATCAATGTTTCAACAGATATGATAAGTCTGGCTGCCACTGCAATTTCTGCTAAAAAGACAAAAAAGAAAAGAATACAAAGCCCTTTCAGTTTTTGGAGCGATCCAGTGAGGTCAGTGCTGTTCTCTCAAAAGTTCTGATGAAACCTATTTCAACAATCAATATTATCTTTTACTTCAGTCGCTCCAACACTTAATGTCGTGTTCCGGGACTAGGAGGTTTGGATTACATTTACTGTCGATAAAACACTGCCCTGCCGCATGACTACTGAAAGTCTTTTCCCTTCCAGTTGATTTATTATATACAGCGTGATTCTGCCAGTCTAGCCATTCAGTTAACGTCCAAACGGGCAATTTCATGGTTTAATAACAAGGTATTCAAAACCATAGGGAGGAATGTCTCCAGTTGTAAATGTGCAATTGTTAAGGAAAGTTTTGAATGGCCTCAGAGACACCTAGAACAGGAACCAGCGTTTAGCGCCAGTGCCAGAGATGAAACCGGAATGCGGAGACATAAAACTGGTTCAATGGAGCGTTTAGTGGAGTGTTTGTGAAGCATTGAGAAGGGCACCAGCCTATAGAAAGCCTCCATTCTGTAGATGTCAGCAGCCCAGCACGAGACATCTGTCCTCACACTGAGATACGGAGACGATGGGGCAATAAACAAGAGTGGAGACTCATCACTCCTACGCCTGCTGTCTTTGGCACAAAGCACTTCGTAAAAGTGAGACTGGGGCAAACCACAAGTAAGGTACGAAATCCTGCAGCCAAGGCAACTTCAAATAACCACCAACAAAGGTTAAGCGGCTCCACCAAGCTTAAAGATGGACATTCCTTCAAAGCGTCGGGGACTTGGACACATTTTAAGATTTATCTGATGGCATAATCACGTAAACTGCTTCGGTTTTGCTTTCAGCTCTTCTAAAATTTCCATTAATAATCTCAGGATCTTTGCTGCTGCTACGGTTTGAGCTGGCCAGTGTGCTGGGTGTGTTGCATGCTAGAACTTTCATATGAAAACACAGATTCATCTGTAAACTCGAACTTGCTGCTTTAATCAGAAACAATATGACGGAATGGCCATGATATCAAGAAAGGACAATAAATATTACATTTGACCACAGGCCTCAAAAGTAAACCTCACTAAAGCAACTTCTGTCAGGCAGAAGTGTGGTAAGCTACAAAGAATCCAATAGGTGTATCATGAACATGAAGAAAAGAAGACAGGTGATGAAAGGCAAAGCATTAACAAAGCGCCATGCTGGTGATTCTACTGATTTAGAGAATTGCCTGAGGATAAGGCTGAGCATGCATGTTTTGAAGCAAAATCATATGAGCGTTGAAGTTCCTTGGCTCATTAGTCCCTTAATTCACTGTCAAAGATAATTATCTCAATGAATAGACTCTAGTAATATGAAGCAGATAACAGTGTCCAGTCATATGGGTGGAAGGCTACGTTAAATTATATCCTGACAGATCTACAGTGAAATGGGATTTAGTTTTTTCCAGGGAAGTAATTTCAGATTTAACTGAATAGGGTAATCTCTTGAAATGAGACACACACACACACACACACAGAGACACACACACACACGAAATAAAATATTTTACTTGGTCCCACTCATTAATAGCCTAAAAGTAAGATATCTTCTCTCATAAAACTGTGAATTTAAGTGCATTTTAATATTCTGAACAAAGTGCATTTAGAACAAGTGCTTTAAAACTGTTGAAAGATAGAACAATATTCTCTGTAGGCCTATAACAAAATAGTGTATTAACACAAAGACTGGCACAGCCCATATATAAACTGTAATTACTGGAAAACTTTCTTGCCTTTTCAAAAGGCAAGAAGACGGAGTGGGTGTGCCTGTGCTTCATGCATGCCGATCGGGATGTTTTGATTTTATATGATAAATAAATCCTGACATTGAGAAAGTCTTTGTGGATGCACCCCCTCTAGAAATTTCGGCATTGCACCCTTTACAAATGGCTTTTTGCGTGCCCACATGGTTGTTGATTGCACTCTTGCACTCTTACACGGTCGCGTACCAAAAAAAATCTGGTGGCCGAATATTCTGTGCATCCCTAATATTGTTAACATTGTTATATGCAAAATTAAAAAATTAATTCAAAAGTAGTGTATTGTGCACTTTTTTTAAAAAGACTGCTATATGAACAAAAGTGCAATAACATTTGGTTTGTAAATACTTTAAATGAATAAGGAACTTTTTGATCCCTTTAACACAGTTATACAGTCACAGTTAAAATATTTCTTAACTTAAACATTAATCTAATCAAATCAAATATAAAAACAAAGCTATCTGCCACTGCAGGGCATTCACGTTTTATTTAGTTTGTTATAGAAAAACAAGTTCAGAGCATTATAGCAGCTGCAGAGGGGGACCAACTCCATATTAAAGTCTATGTACCTGAATGAAGTGTCATGACTTGTGGGCATTTGTAGTGTCTACCAATTTACAAGATTTTAGACATAGGTTTCTTCTGAAATCAAGGATATCATGGGGAATCTGCCCCCTCTTTGCTGCTGTACTCTTCTGGGAAGACTTGCTTTGAGGATTTGATCATGTTCAGCCAGTAGGTACTGATGTTGGATGAATAGTTCTGGAACATGGGGAGGGGAACCATTATAGCAGCTGCACAAGGGACCAACTCCATATGAAAGTCTATGTATCTGAATGCAGTGTCATTAAAGACACTGTTGGTGTAATGGTCAGGCATAGACAAATGTAGTCTCAGCCTCAGACGTCACGCCCACGGAACGTTGGCTAAACGTCTGATGCATATGGTACACTTAACTGGAA
>JBBPDC010000001.1:27734123-27759025 GCA_037974485.1 Hemigrammopetersius urotaenia
GCTCACATCGCATACATACACACACACACACACACACACACACACACACACACACACACACACACACACACACACAGCTTTTTGCAGGGGTTACGTTCCAAGAACACCCGCGTATAGTGAAAAAAAATATATATATCAAAATTTAATCTGAATTTTATCTGACAAATTAGCTCACATTGAGACAAAAAATTAAAAAGCTATCAAAAAACTGTTTCAAAAACAAAACAACTGCATTAGTATTTCCTGCGTCTCTAGTGGTTCCTGGCTTAGACGTGATCAAGTAGCCTCAGTCATTGGTAAATTGCTCATTACCTGTGAATTACAAGCTGACCACAACAGCAGAGTCTCCAGATTGGCTTTAAGAACTCTTCCAACACTCCAGCAACCATTTCTCAAGCGCAAGCTAGCACTTACGACACCCACACTGCTGCACATGACGGAAAATTATAACTCTGCAATGCCGAGTTGCGAAGTCGTATACGTTTGAGAGCAAAATAAGTAGGCATTTCTCAGCTGTAAACAGAACTCCCAGCAAACAAAACAAAATTAAATATCCTTTGTATTTCCAAAAAGGATAGAAATTACGCTTATTTAATTCAGCAGTAGAATTATGCGACTTTTACGAGGAAAATTACACTGACCACAAATTGCGCTCAACAATTCCAATACTTCAGAGCTTGACCACTTTAAAATGGGGCTGCACTGCGATTATAAATATAACTCTTTTACGGCTCTGTTATTACGTACTGAGAAGGGGGAGAGCGGGCCAATCTTGTGGCTGTAGCGCCTGATGGCCTCTCTGATGTGGGCGGGCTGGATGGCACTGCTCTGAGCCTCCACGCCACAGGCTGCTGCACTCTGCAACGGAGAGAGAGAAAAAACACACAGTCGATATTATTACTAAATCAAAAACACAGTGGGAGTCAGGCCGTTTAACGCACAAACACAGCCAGGGGAGGCCGTCCAGACACGATACACTCACAATATGTTTCTGAAAGATGCTCTGGATCAGGATCGGGCAAGAATCATGAAGACTGCCCAAGACTTTTACTCCACAGACATATAAATGCTATGTGTCAGGTCATGCTTTATGTACTTTCAGAGTAGGAGTTAAACTAATATACGGAGGTTTGACAGTAAATGTTAGTTAACTGCTATTCACCGTATGTGATCAGCTATAATTGCACCGTGTCTGCAAGCACATTTGGCTTCAGGCGGAAAGGAACGATTTGACTCAATATCTCTCGGAGGAAAAAAGAAAAGGAAAAACAGCTTCCCTATTTTGATCCGTGCAATAAATCGACTGTGGTAAAATTGACATGGCAGGACATATGAGAAAGTGTAATACATATTCCCTGCCAGCGTTTCCACACTAGATGCAGAGTCTGGGATCTTTGATGACTGTATTGGGATGACCACTGAACTCCCCCTTTATTTTAAACCTTTTAAACCTTTTTTTTTTTTTATTATTCCTAGTTATCAAGTAACATTTGACTAAAGTAGGATTGCGTGGGTTGGTGGGTCAGAGTTACTGGCAATGATCACAAACTACTGTCCCCATAAACTTGTTATAGAGGAAACAAGTCCGACAGAGTAAACTTTTTCTGCTCCAGAAAATAACCTCCAGATTCGTCCCAGATCAATAACCTGGATTGTTGTTTTATTCAATTTTCCAGTGAATTCTGCATTTCGAAACACGCAGAATCTGAGTATTTGTTCAATAAACTAGAGAAAATAGAGAACTTAATAAAATCAATAAGACAGACAATCATTTTCTGTCACACAGGCACAATCAGTTCATTTTCCCCAATCGAGGATTACAAAAATAATAGTGTGTGACAAATATTGATAAAAGAAAGCTTTGTTCAGAATAAAAAACAGTGATGATGACACAAGATGAAACAATGTGAGAAAATTGTGCAAACTTAGCTATTTTCTAGCTTGAATAAGTACAGTCTGTAAGACAAATACCTTCTTCCTCTTCCTCTGCTTGCTCTTGCTGCTGGTGTCCTGGCTGAGACTGCCGTTGCCCTGGGCCATGGAGTGCAGCTTGCCCTGGTGACCTGAGCTCAAAGGGCCACTGGGAGTGGAGGGAGGGGTGTTCTCTGGAGACTCTGTTTCTCTTTTAGTGCACACAGCCTATAGGTAAACCAGAAGAGCAGCATGTAACTATCCTAATGCATATTGAACTGGATGCAATTACAATTACAGCTAAACAATAGTGAACAAAAGTGAAAGGCTTGGGTCCCAAACAAAGATTAAAGCCAATTAATCCAAGAAGAGACTTTACTTGACGAATGAACTAGTCTAGTGATATGGGATCGTGCAGCACAATTGTTTAATGGGAAATTCTCAGCACATGCTATAAGCATAACATACTCATTACTCAGGAATGCTTTGCATTGTTTACATTAAGCAAAGTCACATACAGTGGCTTCTCCGGAGACAATCCTAGCTGTTATTCAGGGCAGAGTTATTTCTCACAGCAGGGGACCTGCTAGGTTTAGGTGGGGAAAAATGATGACAATAATAGAGTCCAGGCTAAAATATCCAGTGTGCTTTCAGAACCAGAATGGCCTTGGCGGAGTCCGAAATCAAGAGAGATGAGGTTTTGCGGTCACAGTGACAGAAAAGCCTATCCATGGAAGAGATCCCACAGTACAAAACCACCTTGCACAAACTTGGCGGCCCGATTTGGCTGAAGGTCAAGCCCTAGTAGAAGCGACAGTTCCAGCTCGGCTTGAACAGAGTTACTATTTTCCAGTGGACAATACATTTCCTAAACATATCTGTTTCTGAGGAAGGCATACTTAAAAGACATTCAAAAATTCACCAATAATAATAATAATAATGATAATACTAATATAAGTTTTGGTTTTTAAAACAGTGTAGGATTCTAAAGAATGGTAGCAAAATCATCTAATTTGATTCTATACTATAAAATGGCCTATAATACAAATACAATTGAAGCACTTTTATTGGAGCGAATTGGCAGCCTAGCTAATCTAACCTGAGAAATGTGGCTACTGTTTTGTACTGTACAGGTGCATTATTGTTGCTCAAAGTAAAAAATAATGCAAATTGCCCAACGGTGGACCTTTTTTAAGGATAAACTTCATTAACTTTCTGAGAGGATATGAGCGTATTTTTATCCTTCATAAACTTAAAAAGGCAAAACAAACAAAACTTTGTCTTGAGGCAAAACAACTTATAAACAAATGAGTACAGAAAGAACAAAGGGAATATGATACATGCTACTGCTACCACTATTATCACCACTACTACTACTACTACTACTACTACTACTACTACTAATAATAATAACAATAATAATAATGTTCTAAAAACTATGAAAGCACAAGCTAGTTTCTCTTTTCTGGGTGCATAGAGACGAAGAATAACAATTCTCCAGAAACAGTCAATTGCTGCTGAAACAGACTCACCTCAGCACTAGACCCATACTGGAAGAAAGTGGCTGATACGGCATGACCAAAAGGATCACCCGTCTTGGGGGTCATATCTTGTTTAACCAACAGTGCAAGGTCAACGATCTGAAACATAACAGTGGCATCATTATGAGTAATGACCTTCCAGAAAATTTTATTCATAGCTGAAACTTTATATAATAATATCTGAATCCCAGAAGAAATATGGGCCTTAGCTGACTCTAGAGTTACGTTCAGGAGCTATTATAAGGTCTAATTTCGTGCATGTTTTCCGTGTTTATTACAATGAAAAAGGAGACGGCTGAAAAGTAATCGCCAGTTAGAACAAGTCAGAACCATTTCCTAGAAAAGAGACAATTTATCATTTTTAGTTTATGTAAGAAACATGAGTGGCCTATAGTGATGATATTTTTAATGTCTCTGTTTATTATGCCACTGAAGATATCACAAGAGGAAGCCTAGCATGTTAGTGACTGCTACATTACATTCTGTATTCTCTCTTTAATTGGAAAATTACAAGCAGGCAGTCTACATGTAACTTACCTGGGCAACTGTCTCATAGGCCAAGTAGGACAGGATCTCCATCGAGACAGCATTGGGCTTCACATCCAGGCTGCTGCAGTCTAGCCACTCTCGAAATTTGGAGGCCTTTTTAACTTAATTCAAGAAACAAATCACAGAGAAAGAATAGCCATAAAAACTGTCAACAGAAATGGTGTGGCTTTCGTTTGTTGCATTAGAGAAGCATTCAAATCCAAACGTTCCGTTAAAGCAGTGGCCCTGTCACCAAGACATCATAAGTTTGATCCCCAGTGACGCCCTCCCACCATGCGATGTTAGCAGTGCAATATGGTGTCTGTAAGCTGACCTGACAGTCACAGTTTGCCTCCAAGTGAAATGATCTTACATGCGAAGAACTGTTTGTTAAGAAGAGATCTAGTCAGTAAGTTAAATAAACACTGGGGAGAAATATCACCCAAACAAAAAATGACCCACTCACACTTTTTACTACCAAATGTAAGATTTACATTACATTTACGGCATTTGGCTGACGCTCTTATCCAGAGCGACGTACATCAGTGCTCAAGTAGTCCACAACTGTTTCTTAAACCTGTAAACAGCTTAAATCCACGTCAACTATTTAACTGAAATACTGCACATTCGGTGAACCTATACAGCATCTGTCAAATAATAATTAGCCAACGCCTGCCAAACAATACCAGAACAACAAAGCCATAGAGAAGTCAAGAGAGGAGAAAGGAAGTTTTTTTAAGTAAGCAGTAGAATAACAGACATAGTTAGACGCTGAGAATAAAGTAAGAATTAAAAGAAACTTTAATAACACATGAAAAAGAATATTTCAAGAACTTCTAAACACCGAGTGAATATCTGTAATAAGGTTTGCTAATTTATTTTCAACAATGCACTACTGAATGAAATAAATATGACTACAAAAGCATACCGAGACACTGTTCATGCCTTACTAATGAGTAAAGCAGTTCAATTTAACAACGATCCACATTAAAATGAACCAACTAAATTAACAAAAGAATATTAACTTAACTTGTAAGCTACTTGTGAGTTCTGTATGGAGACATTAAGTTTTCTTGTTTCACACCTAGACTATGGAGCTAGACTTAGGCCAGACCGTGCGCTGGTTTTGAGGGGAGGAGTGCGGGGTTACACAGGACAGCGTCAGTGTGGAGAGATTGGTTATTGGTGAAGTCTGCAGCCAGTCAACATGTTATTAGTGTTGGAATGTGGCCTTCACAAACCAGTGGCAGTGTGTTCGCATCCCACAGCCATGCTCTTAAACCTCGGAGAGCCCCGAACATGCAGCCCCATTCTGAACACCACACAAAAGAATTTAACTGCAGTCCACTGCAGTTACTTAAAACATTGCTTCTAAAACCAATAGACTGTCCATATAACCTCACTGGCCAATAGTTACAAATGCATTGAGGAATCACGTCTCCTTAACACTTAAACACATACTTTAAATATGATTTATGTGCCACTTATATTAGTTAGATATCAAACAAAATAAGAAAAATTATGATGTTATGCAGTTTGGAAATCAGTGTCAGATATAATTGACAGGTTGCAACTACATATAAAGAATATAGCAAAAATCAACCATTATGATCACATGTACATTATATACACCACAACAGGGTTTTCCAGGATTTGATATGTTGAAACTGCCAAGAATGAAGCAGTGATTTGACATTTAAGAATACAATCAAACTTGATAAATACAGTGTTTTTATTCAGTGTTTCCCTTCCTGCAATGCCCTAAATCACTGGATGGCATTAGGCATTTAGTAATAAAACATGGACTTAGTCACTACTGTCTATATCCATATGTTCAGAGCAGCATACTGAGACATAATGAAACAAAGTTTCTCACAATTACAGTAAACATAATTTACACAATTTACACAATCTGCCTGTTTGAGAATCATTTATTGCGCATGTTCTAACTGCAGCATTCATTGAGTACCATCTGCAATTACGTTTATGCTGTAAATACCACTACAACTCACTAATTTTGTACTTCAGCACAAAAAGTGTGCATTACTTAAGACGATCATTCACCTGCAGATCTTTTGGTGAAAAGAGTGTGACAGCAGATTCTGAACCTGCCAGTTATTTCACAATAACAAAATAAACGGATGTCAGCTATAAGACGAATAGAATTCAGTTCGGCAAACAAAATGGACTGTGACATACTTTACAGACTGGCTGGAACAAAACAACATTGAGGTTAATCTTGGAGGTACTCAAGAAATTGAGCTGAACTTGATATTGTGAAAGACCGGGATTATTATTGTGATATTTTTTGGCTCTGTACTTTTTTCCCCCAGAAGCACATCTGATACAATGTTTGGGGCTTCTGGGCCTTAATTTTTCTTTATTTTGCAGAACTGCTGAATAAAAGCAAAAGGACACTTGGGTTGTATGTTATCGTAAATAACTTCACGGCTGTGATGTGATGTGTTGTGAAAACTCACTTACAGCCAAAACTGCTCACCCCTACTAACAACCTGTGGCATGTGTGAACAGTATTATGATTTTAGGACTTGAACTGTGAGATAAGAGTTAAGACAAGGATCAAATACAGTGTCGGAATACTTACAAAAGCTGAGCTGTCGACTTTCACAGAAATCACTATACTGTGCTGAGTCCATGTTCCTCGTCTGTTTTTCAAGCCTCTGCAGAGAAATAAAGAAAAGATGGGGAACACCACACACTTACTTTACTGATATATGGCTCAACACTTAAATGATGGGTTATGGTTCCAGTATTGTTCTATCAAGCTGAGTTACGTTTTGTTAGTTTGCAGACTCACTGACGTGTAACATCATTACACAGCACATTGCAGAACATCATCGCTGAACACGCTCTACAGCTGCAGTAAACAGGAGAGTGACCTGTGGCTAATTGCATAATGTCATGTTGTAAAACCAAACAAACTGCTCCACACCTGGAGCGATCAAAAAGTGTGCACGTGCGTCTACTGCCGAGAATCTTCACTACCAGTCATGGTGGAATTTGCACTGGGGGCATTGAACAGACAAGATGAAAGAGTGTCCTAAATGATGAACCCATCTCAATAGCATCTTCCATTCAGTGACAACACTGAAAGTGAGACCTTTTATTTTACAAGGCAGTAAAACCACAGTCAACGGTGCTGAGCTCAAAAATAACAAGATGAACACACCGCTCCCTGTCATGTTTAGACACATAATCCTCCAACGGCAAAGAGTTATCTACACATAATATCATAGTGCTCCAGTCTGATCACCTGGTAGAAACAATCCTTATGGACGTCAACAGCGCTTAACTGCCTGACATAAAGATGAACAATGTGGCTTACGTCTGTGCAGCCAATAGTGTGCGCTCAGACAGCACAATAGACCTTTTCAGAGCATCTCTGTTAGTCCTATAATAATGTCTTCCAGCAACCTGCTGTGGTATCTGGAGGACTCAGGTGGGATGCTGTGGTTTCGAAGAAGCATGAGGTCTTGCACTGAGGCAATGTTTTAAGTGTCCTATCAAACTCCCTAAAATACAACACCAGAGAGTCGCTATTTAGTAGTTTAGCTGCGTGGCAAAGCGGAGCACCATGACAAGAGGCCTACTGTCTACATCGACTTTAAGAGAGCACAGAGCTGCAATTAACCCTCTTAATAGCAACCAAACAGGTTTTACTTCAGCTTTACAGCAGAACGTGTTAAGTTGCAGGTCAGAACCTGTAATTAGACATTTCCTCATCCTGGACCAATTTCATCCATTTACAAAACCAGTCAATTTGAGCTTTCTAGCAGCGTGTACTCTGTAAAAAAGGTCTTATATGGTTTATAGTTCTCCCCCTTCCAACTTATGTGTGCTATTTTTTTCTAGGTCCTTAGAGAGCATGGTCTCCAGGCTGGTTTGAGGGAGGCATCGACGCTTCAGGACTCGCTGACATCCCAGGTCAGGGCATGGCGTCCTGAAGCAAGGCGGCCGAGATCACTTTCAGCCCACCCAAACCAACCGGAGCCTTTTTATTTAGTTAGCTGGCAGTCGTTGGAAATTCCATCTTTGAAAATACATATTAATGATGCTGAGCGCCGGCGCTCGCCCTGCCCGCCACACAGCGCTGGAACTGTGATTTCTATTAGTGTCGTTAAGAGGCGAGCGGAGGGCTCGTTTGCAGTGCAGAGGGGGAATTCGCAGCAGCCTTGGTGTCTGCGTTCAGCTCCAAATTGGGCTGAGAGTGATACAAGACTGGAGCCACTGAACTTAAATAACTCTTGTCAAGCAGTCAGCCAGAGACAGGAGAAATGTTATGACTGTGGCTTATTGACTGAAAAGCGCAGCAGGGGGATTCTACATTTGAATACTATGTTTAGCCGTTGATTAAATCAAAACTTTGACCCACCTGCTAATAGCCAGATCATACCCACAACTGAGGCGCTGCTATATGATTGGACATTGACAAATATTTGATTTGGCGAGCATGCGCTTTCATTTCATGCCAGTGTGGTCTGGATAAACAGAATCTCAATTTGTACTATTGGTAGCCTTGAGACTTCCATAGGCTGAGACCCAAAATACATTTTGGACATCAAGCAAAAGTCAAAGTGTAATTAAAAAAAGAAAGAATAAGAAAGACAAATTTCAAAGTCCTCCTTTTTGTGTAAGGGGCCAGCATGCGGTGGACAAGTAGCAATAAGTAAGTATGTCGAACGCCTTTCGGACTACATTTTCAAACTGCACACATCAGCATCAGACACCTATGTGGGTGCTTGACAATTACTCAAGCACAGCTGTAGCATTAAGGATGATGCTGGTGTTAGTCACTTGGGCTGATTTTAATGGGCCTTACCAAAACAGTCTTAGAGTGAAGAGAATTGTATAAGGCACCTGATGCTACTTACAGCTCAGAGGAGACCACAGAGTAATATCATAAAGCGCCAGAGTTAATCTAAACAGCACGGGAAGGAAGGAATCAACTCCCTAAACTCATTATAGCTTAACATCACAGTGACAAGAGTTTTTTCTCCCTCTTTCTTTATGGGGCTAGGTAATTTAACAAAGAAAATAAACATGTACATTCTGGGTAAAATCCAAAGAACTGCTTTTAAGCTCGCTCAAACAACTGGCTTTTTAAACTGCCATAATTAAGAAGCAAATGAATTGTGAACTGCATTGCTCTTTGTTCTCTGAGAAAACAGAAACAACATATAAAACTTGGGCAATTACAGAGAAAGTTAAAAGCACATTCTAATAAGCTTGTTCAAACACATGCAAGTGAGAAAGTTCACGTAGGTCTTCAAGTGTTCAAAACTTCTTGTGGAATGTGAAAAATACGTTTCCCCGGAGTCCCGGAATAGAACTCCGTGGAGACTGCTGTCATCATGGCATTAAGGCCAAAACAATGCAGATCCCACACAACATGACAAAGAGACTTTTAAGCATTCCCATCTGAACGTGGCCAAGAAAATAACAGATTGTCAAGAGATCTTAGAGGGTCCTTGAGAAGATTGATGGTCTGCCCAAGGAAATACAATCCACACACCACTGACAAAAGAGAGGCCATCGCAGTCCGATCAGGAGTATGAGCGAGCAGCTAAATTATAACCCTGTCTGACCTGATGCATGGCAGAGCTGGCTGAACACATGTGCTTTTAGAGGACTGGACATCCACCAAACGTTTGACCCATAAGTTGTGGGTTTGGAAATCCCATGAAATAATGTCCATGGTATTTACACAAGTGTTGTAATATATTTACATCACTGAGAAACCTTTTAGGAGAGTAAATGGAGGATACAGCAGAAGGCTTTGAAAAAGGGTCATTTACAGCAAATAAAAACTATATTCAAAACATATACTGCAGAAATGCAGCGAGCTACACTACATTTTTAAGACCTATTACTAATAGACGCAGAGCAAATACATTCCAGTTGTCTCATCTTTGAAGACCAAAAACAGCATTTTGTTTTGGGAGTTTTTAATATGGATATGAAGGTGAGTCAAAGTCATCAGGGATTTCGCACAGAGCTGACGCTGTGCAAAGGGGCCACCAGATAAAGCGGCTCAGTGCACTGTGGGTAAGCCATAAAACTGCTCCACAGGGCTTCATGAGCAGAGCAAAGTGGGAGGCCCAGAAGGATACGGTTCCTTATCCCCAAAAGATCATCCTGATAGCTAAAACACACCCATTAAAATACTCAGTAGGAACAAAGTTTGGGGGAAACCGCAGGCTTTCTGGGCCATGTCCAGAATGACTCGGGCTTGGTTTTAATTGAAACGGGACATATAAAGTCTTGTGGAGATACCCCCCACCCGCACCCTGCTTTTTTTTTTCTTTTCAGAACATGTCCATGGTTCCTGCTTCAGTCCGTTAATTACATCTTTCAGCCATGGGCCTTTATTTCAATTGGCAGAGCGAGGACAAACGGATGTTATAGAACGCTCCCTTACTTTAGAATAGTGCTGAGCCAGGCGAGAGCTGGGGAAGGCGAGAGGTTGAGGGCTTGGCATATGTGCCTTGAGATCACTGCAGCAGTCCAAACTCATGCTGTATATGCCCTGCGTTTGGATTGTTAACATTTGCTCTATGGTCTTTTTCTCGTTAAGTTAGATCTGAAAAAGCTCCCACTGACATCATAATAAGAGTGGACAGGTCAAGGCTGAACTTTTTCTTCTTCTTCTTCCTCAGTTTCACTTAGTGGCTCATTTGCATGTCTGGTTCTGCGCAATGGAAAGTAGATGGCTCCAGATTCTCCCTGGAAAATCTGTTAAACGCTAAGTCTATTAGTGGCCGAGGACAGAAAGAAACAGAAGGACCTCGGTGGCGGGGCTTTGAGGTCTGGCCGCTTGTCTTCATTGGAACCTGAATACTTTAACCACCTTTTTGGTTTAGACAGACTATCAAGTGTTCCTGTGGTTAGAGAGTGCATTTAACATGTTTAAACACCTTGTTTAAGCAAGATCCTATTCCCCAATGAGAAACCCTGGGTCCTAATCATACAGATATCCTACAGTACTCTCTCTCTCCCTCTTGCTCTCTCGCTCTACAAGTATTTTCCCTCACAGGAGCTATGCGTGGACCTACACTTCTGTTCAAAAGTTTGGAATGTCACATGAGGTTTTGTTGGTTTAACAATAACAGCAGAACAAAATGGCTTCACCTAGATATCACCTAGGTGTTCAGAAAAAAAAAAATGTTATTTTTAAAAAATAATTAAAATAGTTTTTATAATTATAATTTAAGAAAATTATAGATACATACACCTTTAATAAATACATACACATATATACATATGTGATGTTTCTAAAAATGCCTATTTTTATAGTGTAAACCCAAAACATGTCCCGAATATGCTCCCAAACTTTCATCTTGCCATATTTGTACTGTACAGTTTACTCGGAACTCCTGCAGTGCTAGAATGCTAGAACGCACTGTAATTAATTTACAGGCGTTTTCTTTCGTATGACCTGTCATTTTCTTTGGTATAAGCAGGTAAATACAGTAATAAATGAATTTAATTTACATAAATAAAAATACCAAGCTTTAAGTAGAACAAAATGAAAACATTCGAGACGCCCCATGGGGGAAATTTTGGACTGCAGCATCACAGGGCAGCAGCCAATCAGCAGCAAGGAGAAATAAATAACGTTTTTAGATTGGCTACTTTAGAAAATACGTGTTGGCCTGAAAACATGACTGCTGATCTGTGTGAAAAGGGGGTGGTTACAGTATAAAAAATTGTATCAGAACTGTACTCTCAATCATCAAACACAACACACTCACTCTCTCACATCCATTTCCTGACCCACTCCCACAGTGTGTTGGTGACTAAGTGAGCAGTTTTGAGAAAACAGTTATGATAAAATTTTGTGTGTACAATAAAACATTTGCATGTCAGTGTGTTCTACTCCAAATCCTCTTCTTGTGGCAGCCCAGTATTAATGCCTTATCATCACAAATCTATGTAATGGCTGGGGATACTGAGGAGATAAGTAGATTCTGTGTTAAAAGTAGCACACAAGAAATCTCTGTTTTTATAACAATTTATTTACCTTCCTAATTATTCAACTGTGCACAATTATTTCAAATATTTCAAAGCTGTGGAGACTCACTAGATTCTTTTTAAACAAGTATCTGCAGCTAAACTGGTTTTAAAGTAGTGAAAACACTGATCCCAAAATTCTGAATGGCGATTCCATACTTTTGACTGTTGGTGTATGCGTGACCAGGCCTGCATATTTCAGGCATGGTCAGCTCTCTTCCTCCCACTCACCTCCATCCTCTCCTGCTTCACTTCGTCCACCTCCTCGTCCTCCAGCAGAGCCAAAAATTCCCCCGTCTGGTCGATGGAGCCCAGGAAGTCCAGGGCCAGCCGCTGCCTTTTGTTGACACTACTGCTGGCGTATTTGTCTGGAAGTGGACACACACACACACTTATTTTTGCTGACTCTCCCGAGCCCACATCTGCAGGCCAGCTGGCCATGTTTACACCTGAGCTGTGATGGGTTGGATCCAAGGCGCAGCCCACCCGCCCCCTGTCATTTATTCTTCTTTCTCTACCTGAGTTGTGTCCAGGCCTGGCCTACACTTTGACATACACACAGTAGCAACTCCGCCAACTGCCAGAGCCCACAACACTCCTACACTCTTATTACATCACTCCATTTCTGACCAAACAGCATTTTTTTTTTCCTATTAGCAGTTTAATTTGTCTTGTAGTGAGCCGTGAAGTACAATACGCTGCCAATTCTGAAACTACAAAGGAAATGAAAAGTGAAGGTTCAAGACCATAAAAACATCTCTGAATACACGTTTGTAACTTTTATTTTTTGAATAAACAAAACTAGGGTAAATAACACATTTAGAGCTGGATTTAAATATTATGATGTTTCTTTCCAGAGATTGCTCATTTCCTGGCTTCAGTTCAGCGGGCACAGTCACATACAAGTCCCAAAGCTTTAATACGTCTCATCAAGACAAACTGTTTTTCACTCTACAAAATGTGGAACTGCCGCCGATTAAATCCCTAAAGCGCCGTGCTGGGAAAACGAAACGGAGGAAAATGTTAATTAAACCAGAGGAAACACAGTGATCAAATGCATCTTTGTGAAGTAATGTCTGGTTGACATGACATAAATAGCCCCAGAAAATGTTTAATCAGGAAGACAGAACTCATGACACCTTAATAACAGCACTTTTATGGGGCTCCAGTTCCCTGATGCTGGCACGGCTTAGCCTGCAACAGAACTGTAATTGTGGACTTCCTATGTAAACGGGCAATTCAATCAAAATGTTAAAAAATGCCACTTTGTATAAACTCGCTTTCAAATGATACAAATATACTGATGCACATAATTAGTTCTATATTTTTGGCTTTAATGTATTCTAAATTTGCCATTTGATGCAGTGGTGTGTTTACAGGAATAAAAGAGCTTGGAAAATCTTGGTTTGGGCGAGAGGTAAACAAAGCTAATCTGCAGTGATGAAACAGAGAATTCAAATCTAACAAAATAAACACTTGGAAATAACAGACATCACCTTTGATCCACTAACAATGGCCCACAAAATTCAGCAGTAAAGACAAATGCTATTTTAAATCATGGATGGTGTATTTTACAAACTAGAAAAAGCAGCGGGCCCATCCTACATGCTGAAGCACTAAATCTACAAGTAGGAGGCCCAGTTTATCTTTTCTGCACGTTTCCTACTGTGCACAGCACAAACGTCTCTCAAAATCATCTGAACTCACAGAGATGTTCTTGAGATGCTACCTTAAATGATCTGATCATATGCTGAAGGTTAAACAGCCAGCCATGACCAACCATAATCTTTTAATAGTGCTGTAATCACAGCCTGCTGTTATGAATCCCCTGCATGTGAATCCCCCAAGAACAGGCAGCATTGCTACTCTTGTGTGGAAAAGGAAAAGGGGAAAACAAGACATGCAGTAGCTTTTTACCTGGAGCACCACTGTACTTTAAGGGGTCATGGCTAGCGCACTGCATAGAGTGTGGCCACAATTTAGCCTTCAAAGCTCCAGGGCCCTCATGGTGGTTTCCATACTCTAAGTGCTTGGGGAATTACTCCAGGGGTCAGATTAGAGACACTGTGGTCAGAGTCAGCATGGCTGCCTTCAGCCACACTTCTGCTGCGTCCCTGACAATGCCACCACTCACACCACAGCAGAGAAAGCAGTAGTGGCCACAGCACTTCCCTCAGGCCTCTCGGAGGGTGGGGGGGTACCAGGGCCTTAGTAACAAAACTCTACACTCTCCTGATGCTTTTATGGGAAACGCTCAGACAAAGCCGATGGTAAAAGTACGCATTTCCATCTCCAGTTTTCCTGACTGCAGGAGGGTCATTTGGGGAAACGTCAAAACTTTCGGAGCCAATTTGAGCACAAAACAAACGCTGCAGAGCAAAACATTAAACAGAGCAGCCCATCAGGCTTCTCATGGAAAATAAAAAAGTCCTGAATCCATGCGCACAGACATGCAGACTCCTTCTCAATCGACTGCGTGGACTGCTCGCTCTGAACGCCACATTTAACGTTATTCCCTCTCTCAAGTTACAGGCCAGATGAGGAGCAAAGATCCTAATGATACTCATCATGACAGCAGACAAGGCTGCAACCTCTACGCGGATGGTTTTCCTCCCTCGTTCTTCCTTCGCTATGATAGTGATAGGAAGCTAGCAGCGGAGCAGTGGAACGCTATGCAAAGCAGAGACATGCCAAAGCTTCCGCCTGCATTCTGGTAATGACTCTTGCTGATTGACTGTGGCATACGAAATTACCTTGGCTGACTCCGGTCATTATGTGCGCCTTCATCATTTAAAGCACTGGCTGAATGGCGAAATTCAGCTCGCGCACAGGAAAAGGTCTTAAAACATCTTCATGTAGGAAGAATATCGTAAACACACACATAAGCTCATGCAAGAGACGCAGGATTCTGTAAACTACTTAAAGTGATTCATGGCTATACTCCACCTGAGTCCAGTGGATCTTCATCATCAACAGTTTTCATTAACTTAGACTTGTAGTCTCGAAACTGCATGTACTTCAGGAGTCTTCGCAATTTCTTCTAATAGAGGTACAAGAGAAACACAAAGCCATGATATAAAGAGAAAAAAAATCTAAGACAAAGACCATACATGCTTCATCAACATTTATAAAATGTTCATAATAAATGATATTAAACAGAAAAACATGAAATAAAACGGTTATTTGGATATTATTATTTTCTTTAAAAGCATTGCAAAACTGAAGAACTAACTAAAGTTTATCTCGACTTTGCTGGTAGTAATCTTATCACAATCCCCTTCAGAGTGTTCATTAACAATAGATTTAAAAGAAATACTCAAAAAACATTCTCTAAGTAACAGTGAATAGCTGTTAAATGTTAAAATCTCAGTGGCCCACCAATCCTTCATGTTTGCTGCCATGCCAAAAAGGGAAACAAAATGGAAATGAAGACCCTCCCATTCAAATGGAATAGCTTTTCTTTTGAAACATGAAAGAAAAGGCTGACTTAATAGTTCACCATGACTGTTCTTCACATTTACATTTATGGCATTTATCAGACGCTTTTATCCAGAGCGACTTTCATTCCCTAACTACAGGGGACAGTCTCCCTGGAGCAATTTGGGGTTAAGGGTCTTTCTCAGAAACACAGTGGTAGTGCTGAAGGTAGAATTCAAACCCATGACCTCTTGGTCCAGAGGCAAGTATCCTACCCATTAGGCCACCACCTCTGTATTACTCTGTATTATTCATGGCCTCTCAATCTATGGTTGAGAGGCCATGAATTAGCCAGAACAATCAGGTTTGTTTGAGAATATACTCTGTGGGGTCTGTCCATGCACTCCTTTACCTTGTCTTTCCTCATGAGGAAGATTATATCCTCTGGGGAGATGACCCTGGCTCCTCGGACGAGGGCCACCTCAGCTGCCTGGTGGAGCTGGAAAGGAGGAGAAAGAGAGAGAGAAAAACAAAAACTCAGCTTCGGAAAAAGCTTTAACACCAGTCAGCCGTCAACAAGATCAAGCTTAAGATGTTTGTTCTGCTTTCTGCCAGTCAGCGCATGTTAAGTGAATGAGTCACAGCATCTGCTGTTTAAAAACCTTGAGAGAAGTGATAAGAAACCACATATTTTGAGACTAGCACTTTCATAGTCACATGAGTCTTCATAAACTTTGGCCAATTTTGGTAGAGGTAACGCTTGTTTGGCTTTCTCAGCGCTCAAATATGATGGCATGACTGTCCTTGCTTTCGAGATAAACAAGGAAAGAGGAGGGTTGCTGTAAACAGAAGTGTCAACTGGGCAATGCCACCTTACAAGGTGTCCACTCTGGGAGCTCTTACCATACTGTGCTGTAAAAGTAATATACGTGTTATATAAATGCACAAAATAATATATTTAATTACATTCTGTCCACTATAGAAGCTTGTAGCCTACTGAGCACACATATGGCTTTGAAAACAATTTAACTGATACATTCTGTCCACTCTGGCAGCTCTTATCATACTGAGTACACAGACAATGCTTCATATGGCTTTCAAAACAATATACTTGATAGATAAATATAAAGAACAGTACTTAATTACTTAATTACATTCTCTATCAATAAGCTTGAGGCTGTACTTCAGATTTTTGTTTTGACGTCAATCAATGACAAAAACCAAATTGTAATGGATGCCTTTTCTTCCCACAAAAAACAGAAAGCAGTTTCTGTCATTGTTGGGAATCACTGCAACTTCTAAGGGCTGCAGAAATGTTCTATTGCAGAAAACAGTCCAAAATCTATCAATTCTCTGAATATCACCAAGCCAATGATAGAGAAACGAGATGCTATACAAACATCTGAGCACAAGCCCGCCTCATGTGGGTGAAGTTTGCCAATTAAGTCATTAATACATGTCAAGGTCTACGGCATGGACCTTATTGAGCATAATGCCCTTATTCATCTTCTTTATTGGGTTATGGCTATAAAAAGTACACAGGGATGTTGCAATCATATGGAAACAATCTTTACGAGCTCAAGGAAAGGCACACAGAAAGAGTGAATGAAGAATGCCCCATCCCTTAGACGCAGCCGTTTCATTCTGCTGCCAAAAAGAGCAGAAACACCTCATCCATCACTGTCACCTTCCACTGAAAATGATAGCTATCCACATGTAAATCAGTGAATTGAATGAACTCTCTGGAATTAAGGGATGTTATGGAGCAACTGCAGTGTCCGATTTCTAACATTTTTAACCCCAACCATACAGCAACAAAGATGATGACTCTAGGTTAAGTTAAACCACTTATTTAAAGCTGTTTTATACCAGCAGCAGTTTGCAGGACCTCATTAGAACAGTTAGTTATCTGAGGTGTGATTTATGATTTAAAGAAAAAAAAAAATACAAATGGAAAAAAGCCAAATTTGGTTATTTAGTCTGATTTGGACGCAGAGCATGACTTTCTTGTGACCGTGGCAGCCGGAATGTATAAAGTGAAATGACCATTCGGTCCCTAAGCACTCCAATACTGAATTAATGAAATTCTTGGTATAAGAAGAATTAATCAGAAAATGTGCTGCTACTTCTAGGTTAGGTGTTACTGTGTAAAATGGGGATCATAAGTATCACTTCAAGGAATACTCAAAAAGTTTCATAAAAATATTGAATAGCATTTTTGCTTGAAATGCACATCGTAGTCAAATACTGACCAGGCTTTTGAAGTCATCACTGAATCCACAGGGTGGCATAATCACTAGGTTACATTGTCAGGGGAGTCTAGCTGGTTGTTGTGTTCAGTAAGTTCAAAAACTGCCTCTGTTAGAGAGGGACAAATATGTATACAATAGCCCATCATCATCCAAATGTTATGCTCTTCTGAGGTACAGCAATGACCTCAAATACTCGTTTGAAATATCCACCAAATCTGAACATCTGTCGATAGCTGCTCCTTTTTTTTAAAAACAATTATCTGCTGATATCATGTGCTTCTGATATTATCATGCATCCCTAATGAATCAGACTCATCACTCACAGTGCTCATTTTTAATCACTTAATCACAGATTAGTCAACAATAAAATGACTCAAAATGCCCAGATCGTTCCCCGATGCTCCTTTCTTTGCATAAAGTACAAAAAAGTAAAACAAACCCAGAGAAGTCAAAACGAAATTCAGCTAAGAATGAGAACTCACCGAGCCAAAAACACAGACCGCAAGGTCTGATATCAGTCTGTGATGAAGAAATATTTATCCCCTCAAGAAAGCAATGAAGCTACTGAAAATCCCTCACATATCACTTTCAATTGGGGTCGGGTAATGTCATTTATATCCCTGGAACTGACTGCAATTATTCCAAAAGAAAAATAAGATGAATGTTATTAATTAAAATGTAAACATTCAATATGCCTTGGCAGCACCTGAATCTAGAAATACATGGGAGCAATTCTTGGAGGACTGTAAACATTTGACGGTCATAAAATCTGTTTGCTTGCAGATGTAGATCTGTGTGTGGAGTTCAGAGCACAAATAGGCCCCACACACACACTCACAGGGGGAGCATTGAATTAAACGAGCTCGGAGGCTTCATTTAGTTCTTTCTGGCCTGGCACCGGACCAATGTTGACAGACTGGCTGCCATATCTGTCTCACCATTTAACAGGGAAATAGTTTCTAGAAGACAAAAATGGCTTTAAATGTACCTCTCATCCTTCACCCTCCAAGCCCAAACAGCTGCGTGTCTCTGAATCAGGAGTTATTTGCTTGCTTAATTATTATTTACAAAGGATTCTGTGGCACTTTAACCCCAAGTATTCGGTACCAAGGACCTCATAACATCTGAATATTGTGAGGGGGAAAAAGGAAAACAAGTTTATTACGGCTTCTCAGATGAAAGCGATGATTCCAAAGAAACCCTGTAATTTTTTGTTTTCTTTTCAAATGTATTCATCAGGCCATTACATAGAAACCAGAATGCCTAAAAATATATAAAACAGCCTATTTCTAACTTTGTGATGTCACAAAGAGCAACCTATTTCTATACATGCTCCACCCCTTCATAAGTTATAAACAGTGTTTCAAAAAGGAGAGTTTTTAAATGGGAAAATACACTGCAACTATTTGAATATATCTATTTTAAAAGCACAAGAACAAATAAACACTTGTGTAATTTCAGATGATAAAGAGGGGTTGGAAATGGGCATGTAAAAATGAATTATTTTTCGTCTTAAGTACATAAAACCACTAGAATCTTAAAAAATAATAAAATAAAATAATAACATGGACTTTTATTATTACTATTAAGTATTAATATTACATACTGAGTAAATTGTTTTTTTTGTTCTTGTCACCAAAACTACAGCTTTTTTGTTTGAACAGCTACATACATGGAAACACTAATGCAAAGGTACAGTAGCTGAGTTACTCGAATGAGTATCACTGAATCACAATTTCAGAGAACAAGACAGATCCCATTCTTCCTCGTCCGCTGTTGTTTTAAAGCCAGAATTATTTTCCTTGTCGTTTGAAGTCTCTGGCTCATCAAACAGATTTCGTAAAATAACAGATTCATTTTAGTAATTGCTCTAATTTTACACTCGGATGAAAGCAGTCTCCTGAGCTGCGAGACTGAATGATGTTGGCGGAGTTATTCCGTTTGGGATGGCTCTCAGACTCAGTGAACAGTGCGATCTCTGTGGTCTATTTCCAGCAGCTCAGAAGCCGGTACTGTTGACAGTTTACTCAAGCAGCGAAGGACTGTTTTACCATTTCTGGGATGCCTCAGCTATCACACTACACAGGCATTCATAAGGCCCAGAGTGTTTTTCTCCAATTTGATACTGTGGTTTTAGCTTTTGCAATAGGAACAGTTCCAAAGCAGAGAGCAGACAGGAAGAGAAGGACAACACACGGGTCACCGATATGGTCATCTTAACCCCTGGCCTCTGCAAAGTAGCTTCACTCATTTTAACAATCCATACAAAACGTATTGAAAACACAACTTTTTTTAGGATGGATATAATATTGCATATACAAAAATATTTTTTATATACAATCTATCCCTGACAGAAAATAGAAACAAAAGTTAACCTGAAATCAAAATCTGGCTATAATATGGCTTGATTCACCTCATCATATCTGAAAGACAAAATTGTTGTTTTCCGGTAATGTTCAATTAAAGTAGGGACATTTAATGGCCTCAAAAGAATCTTCTGATTTTTAGGGATGCCATCATGCACCAGTGGGTGGGGAAGACAACATTAATCAATATCATGTTTCACCCAACCCTCAACCCTAACCCACTTCTAATCCAGACAAACATTCATCCTCCCTACTATTGTGTTTCATTCGTACAGAAGAAAAACGGAAGAAAAAAGCTTTATGTTATCTGATTCATGTTGGTTCTAAGTGATTCTATAGGAACCTGTGGAAATGACTTAATGTCTGGACAGATGTGAGGATAACCAGAAAATAACTTGATTATAAGGCCCTAAAAGTGACAGTGACTGAAGTGTTCGCAAAATCAGTGAAAGTCACTGTGCTAGGCTCAAAGGTCACCTCTCCAGAAGATCAAGGCTGTGACATCAATGCCTGGGTGGAAGGGTATCTCGAGCTTTGGGAAGACTGTCTAACTCCGGGCTGTAATTATAGGGCTCATTTTTAATTACAACACATTTTCGAGTGACACTGGCCTCGGCGGGCTGGTTCATGTCACGTTACAGTGGAGGAGAAAAAGGAGTCGCTTTCATGCGGCAGAAGTCAAATAAACAAGCCTGCTGAACATAATTTCCTCTGCGCTGCTACTGCTGCGTTTTGAAATGAAATCCATTATTTGATTATACTGGAGAAGGTAACAGGAAGACAGGGGAGTATTCCAGTCACAGCGTCCTTGTAAGGATCTATTACACCACTTCCTTTGAAAAAGGGCTGAAAACAAAGACTTCATGTTTTTGGAACTCACCTACCAGACAGATTACTTAACTGCAAAACCCTGTTCTCTTGGAAATCAAATCCCTCCGAAAATCAACCCTGACGACTCAAAACATCATTACATTTTCTGCATAAACCTAATTACCCTCTGTTTTACATGTCACGGTCTAGGCTATGTTATCGGCAACTCTTTTCGCTACGCTTACACGCTATTGAACTAGGCTTATGGGCTCTATGGTGATTTGGGAAGCTATCGTAACAGCTGTGGCCGTGGAATGCTCTTCAGCTACTGAACTTCTTGTTTGACATCATAACAAAAAGGCACCAAAACACTGTAATAAACAATTAAGGTAGAAAATATCAAAGGGGCCCCCGTTATCAGGGGGACAGGAATTCCAAGAGCGTTTGCAGAAATGAAATGTTTTGCTTATTCTTTGCGGTTTAATGACGCTGTTTGGATGGAGACATTATCAATGTTTTGCGATACTGAGAGTCCCTGAGAGCGGGCCAACAGATAAATAAAACAAGCGTTTCCCATTTTCATCACATTGAGTGAGCATGAGTGAAGTACAGGACCTACCCTACAGCACTTTAACCCACAGACACAGCAGTGGACAAGACAACACAGCACTCGCTGGACTGTCCGTCTGACACACAGTGTACAGGACATTCATCTGAAATCTGAAACTAAACCAACTTAATCTGAAGAAAGGCTTTGACTAAGAACATCATTCGAATACAGTTAACTAATGTGATATGCAGACGTAGACAGAACCCATAGTGAATAAGTTTAGTTCCTTTGTAACATTTTAATGGATTGTCCAAGAGTTACCAGTAATGAGATCCAAGGCACTGGTTTTATGTTGATATCAGCAGAGAATGCTAGATTGGATATCAAAGATTGAATTTGATTCAATATATAAACAAATCTTGGTCCATTCACTCACGCATTTGAGCATGACTACCTTTAGCTCAATTTAAAATAATTTAAAACAGCTCATTTTAAGTCTAGATTTTGAAGAGTGGCACCAGTTTCCCAACCCTTCAGCATTGGTATCAGCATAAGAAAAGACCAAGATGCATCACCTAATTTCTAATTTGTATATTTATACATTTTCCAGTTACAGAACAAATGCTGACATCTATCACAAAGTAGATTAAGGAGTATTTACTTTATACAACGTTCCACTTTTAAAATTAAACTTCCAATTATATAAAATTATAGATTCTGGCTTAGATATTTGATTTTAAGAAATATAATTAGTATTAAACCTTTTCACATCTCATTAACATCTCATTTACAAATATAATTCTTTAAAGAACATTCAGTATAAAAAGTGTCTCTTCGACACTATCTTGTCACCATTATTTTTGAGAGAGTAGAGATCCACTTGCTTTTGTCCTGGTTTTAATTTTATTCTATTCAGCACCTGGGTAGCTCTGCTGTAGGCCACAGCTCTCAGTTTCAAGCTTCAGGATTTTATTTTAGAACATGAAGAACAGACGCAAACATACTTCAGTAACTATGTAGAAACTATAACATACTTCAGCAACCACTTACTCCAAAGAAAGATGAGACTGCACACTGCAAACATCCTCGCTCCCCTTGGAAAAACTATACAGAGAGTACATATTTAAACAAAACACGCCGCTAATTTATCCTCCCTTCTCCACGTGTGAGACTAATTGACTTAGGCAGTAGACAACCTCTGATATATGTCAGTGCAAGCACCTGGACAGGAGGTGACAGCCATGCTTCCACCACCCAAACCATTTAGACTCCAAATATCCTGCAAACGCTCTGGATGCGCATGCGCCTGGGTTCAGGGTGCTACAGCGCCCTGTCTGAGTCTGAGCCTGGCACAGAGCTCCTAACCAGACAGACCACAGGCCATAGGGATGAATAGACTTCTATTACATTAAACTCAGCTCCAAGGATTAGAGCTGCCCCTTAGCATTTCTTCACTGACTAAAAAAATCTTCAAGCTAAATATATCTGGATCATCATTAACAGAGACCACCCATCATGTTCTTAGGTGGAAAGCAGAATCCACAAAATCACACAGTCAACTAAAGGTAATAAAAAAGGTAACCAGGCAAACAGAACGTATAAACAAAAACGTCTGGATGGTTTTGCAGCTCAGAGTTCCTTTATTTGGTCCAGTATTCTGCTCTAGTGAAACCAAGTGCTGGATTTGATTTGATTATGTCTGTCCTCCAGGGTAAGAATCACTTAAAAATACAGTCCCAACAGAGTCAAGATTTTATTCCTGACAAATGTATCAACTGGTACAGAGTACAAACAGTAATACAAACAGATCGTTAAAGGAATGATTTGGAAATAAACTTAATTTACCCAGTTTTACCAAAGTGTACCCAAATTCACAAATTGTTTTACCCAATATGTGGTCAATAAGATTTTTAAATAGATTTTGCTTCTTCAGTCTAACACTGGAGCTGTGAAGCTAATGCTGCTAACAAACATTAGAAGTCAATAGACTTCTATAATTATTTCTATAAACTTAGCCCCATATCCCTAAGACTGTTCAAACCACACCCAACTCTTTATTAGGGTTATGCAGGGGAGTCATGATGCCATGTCTGACACCGGTACTGATACCACCTCCTTGTATATCTGTTGATACCAACATCACTCCAATAATGTCTTTTTCTAGACTTGAACATCTTCGCTTTTAATATTACATTTGTCTGGATGCACTTTCATTAAATTTCCTCTTTAGGGCACTATGTAACATATGGGTTTCTACACCCATATAGTGCACAATTTGTCCATTAGTGAATTCTGCACACATGGGTAAATCTCCAGTGGCTCTTCGTTAAAAATATACTATTCAGGTGTATTTTAATTCCTACAGAGTGCACTGTGTAAGGAGCCATCAGAGAGCCTTGCTGCTCCTTACTCATGTCCTCGTATCTGTCTTAAAATCACGATGCTCAAAGTTTAGCTAAGTAGTTATGTGATAGATATGACTTTTTCTTATATTTAATTTAATACGACCACAATATGTAATATGAGTGTATTGCTTCGATTTAGGCTGGAGTTTATCACACGAACTGTGCACAGCCCTGCCCACTGTGAGCACGTGAGGCCCAGGGTTTAAAGGGTCCACTGAAAGAATACAAGTAGTCAACAAGTTGGAGACAAAACAAAAAATGGAAGTTCAGTGACAATGTTGATAAATCAGGTTCTTTCCCACCAAATCAGTCTACCGGGTGTAATTCAGTTCTGGGTAAGAAAGCACAGTTTGTGAAACATAACACAGACTGTGGATGCAAATTGTGGCCACATCATGGCATATTTTGCACCAAACATCTTCTCAAACATGTATGTCTGATTCTAAGAGGCTCAGTATTATTAATGGTAAACATTCTTTCTGCACATTCTCAAGGTCTCTGTCTCCATCTAACCACTATGGCTGCTGCTATTGTCAAAAGAAGTCTCTTAGTAACATGTCCTCTGTTTTAAAAGATGAAGGAAAGTTGCTCAAATGTTGGTAAATTGAGTGGAATATGTAATTAGTGTAATATCCCCACCCACGCCTTAAGCAGGCCTCCCTCAGGCGCATATGCATGAAGGAGAGAAGCATATTTAGCATAAACCATAAACTATACAATGCATGTTTAGGCTTCTTGATCTGCATTTCTTTCGTACACTGCTTAGTACACTGGGCCCGCAATAATGATGCACAGAACGTCACAGGGCTGATTTTTTTTTTTAAACAGTTCTAGACATTGCTGTGTGGGGTTTTCTCGCTGTTCCGCACTAAAGTTTGACAATCCATTACTTTGTTTTGTGAATCTATTTTCACTCCAGCCTCTCCCTCTGACCACAGAGCAGTTCAAAGACTTGTCAGTCTTGATGCTGGTGTCACACACTTGACTTTTACTCAAGTGTGTGAGTTACGATAGCTGCAAACATCCTCGCTCCCCTTGGAAAAACTATACAGAGAGTACATATTTAAACAAAACACGCCGCTAATTTATCC
>JBBPDC010000001.1:27759125-27783383 GCA_037974485.1 Hemigrammopetersius urotaenia
AGCCTCTCCCTCTGACCACAGAGCAGTTCAAAGACTTGTCAGTCTTGATGCTGGTGTCACACACTTGACTTTTACTCGTTTGACAAAATGATTGTTTGTTGTAAAGATTTGCTTTTACAGCTTGTCAAACAGCAGGTCTGTGTTTCTTGAGTGCCCTGCATGGTGCTCGCTCCATCAGTCAACTGTTCAGATGCCGCCCCATTTTGGTCTGATTTAGTTATGCATCAACTGTCAAGTGTGAAAAAAATGTGTGAAGATGTGAAGATGGTAGCATGTCAGCTGGAATCATATCATCGTTAATTTGCTTAGTGACGTCAGCAGGTATAAGATTTAGAATGATCATTGCTGAACGTTCCAAAACTCATTGGTCTGACTGTATGCTATGCACTGAAAGGAGACACTGTTTAAGAGCACGAGTGCTGAACAGCATTTTAAAATCTGTTAGCCATGATCTCCCAATAGGTCATGGTGGTACTTAAAAAAAAAAATTATGGTCTGGCATAAATACAAATGTCAAATCTGACTAACAGCTAGATATGCAAAACATGTTTTTGGTGTATTAAGTCAAGTAATTATTTTTAATTTTATTATTTATTAACCCTTATTTATTAACCCTTATAGTTATGCATGAGCACACCACACACTGAGAACAATGTGAAATGCTTTCTCTACATTTAACCCATTCACCAAGTGAAGCAGGGGGCTGCCACCAACGAGGGGTGTCTGGGGATAATAGTAACTTGGTTGGATAGTGGATGTTGATTTAAGTATAGCTTTACAGGTTTAAGAAACAGTTGTGGACTAAATGCCGTAAATGTAAATGTACATGTACATGTAAATGAAATGACTAAGCAGAGCTGAAGTTTTGCTCATTTCTATAGTTCCCAGTCATACTGCATCCTAAACCACATCCACATGTCTGCACCACCCTAAGCGAGAGCTGGATGTGGTTTGAGCGGTTTGAGAGAAGTTTTGGTTATGAACTTACAGAAACGTCTGAGATGATCATCGACTTCTGGTGACCGTTAGTGCTGTTCGCCTCGCAGCTGACAAATCAACTGAATCAATTACATCTTGATATTTCATCAAAACATTTTTAAAAGAACTGCTTTCTTGAACATAAAGCCTTGAAATACAGAGCTTCTCATCGACCACTGAAAATCCAGCTGAAAGAGTCAAACCATCAGAGTCAGATGAACTAGTTGGCACCTTTTCCCTCCCCCTCTTTAGGACTGAGAGAGAGGACCTGTACACTGTACAAACTCCTGAACTTCACTTTACCAGCTGACTCCCGCTAATTAAATTGATGTGTACCATGGAATCATAAATATATTCATTAGAAACACAGGCTCAGGTCATTTTCACATGCCCTAATCAAATTTACAACAGAGGGCCGCGTTTAAAGAGTCATATAAAGAAATTGCTGCTGTAGCAAAAAACAAGGCCCAGGAGATTGATAGAAAGTCTGGAAGCAGAGAAAGTACAGAGGAATAAGTGCCTATGAAAGCAGCCCCTGCCAACATTTGCACCTGGCGTTACACGAACCAGCCAAGTGAACTCTGTTTCACATGCAGCATGTCAGGAAAAACGTGAAGCCTTTTCACTGTGCTGTTTGGGTTTCAGGAGGAAGTAGACATCTACAGCAAGCTTCTACAACCAGTCAATCAAGTTCCGAGGGAGGCCAGAGACGGAATTAACAGGCCTCTACCTCCACACACTACAAGAAAGAACCTCTCACATTTCCTCAGTGCCGTTTTGGCATGAAGGTTTTAAAAGTGTACCTGGAAGAAGCTCGCTGTGTGGGTTTGTGTTGAGTGTAATGTTTTAATCTAATTTTGATTATCAAATACACAGACCCCTAAACCTATTGCAAGCATACAATAGCATATAGCCTTGAATCTGGATCATGCGGGAAATAAATGTCAGATCCTCATTGTAAAGAAACTGGCTCCTGTTATCTCCCCCTCAGTTATGAACAAATGCAGAAATGTGTCTGTAAAGCACTAGGGGTCACTGTCAGGATCTCAGTCGCAGCCTCTGAGCACGACACAGTGAAAGATGATGTTTCGCTAAATATCAGTCCTACACAGGAAACCTCATACAACAAAGATATTGAGGGAAACATTAAAAAAGTCAGAGTAAACTTGACTTTGAGTAAACAGCGAGTCAGCATCAGGGTCAGTCTTCATGACTGTTTGTCCCTGTACAGTGACTCCTGCACAGTAAGTCTGTCTGGAGGGAAGAACATGGTGTGTCATGAAGAACTTTCATTTGTCTTGCCAGAGCTTGAACCCTCTCTGTGAAGTAAACTAACTCTCATTCTTGTCTATGTGCAGTTTCAGTCAAGTTTGTACACAAACTCCTACTACTTCTGATTTCTGCAATGCAGAATCGCAGTAAAGACATTAATTTCAGTTCAATTGTATTTATATAGTGCTTTTTACAACCAAGTTGTCATAAAGCAGCTTTACAGAGTGCAGGTCCGAGCCCCTAGTGAGTGAGCCAAAGGTGACAGAGGCAAGGAAAAACTCCCTCAGCTGGAGGAAGAAACCTCGGGAGGAACCACGACTTAAAAGGGGAGCCCATACTCCTCAGGTCAACCCGTAGAAAAAGAAAAGTCTTAATGGGGTAGAATAAAACAATTAAGACTAGAAAGCAATACGTACATAATTATAGTGACTAAATTCAGGATGCACAATTATATCAGAATCATACTGGTACTGGCAGACAACTGCTTTCATAAAAATCAATGATCAACAAACACTTCATCTCAATTTTTGTCCTCCAGAAAGGATGCTGGGATGCTGCACTATAAAGCCTATATTTTATTCTTTTTTGTAACTGTACAGAATTTAATTTCTGCATTTTTTATTATGTATCAAAATCAGCAGACATCAGCAGGTCCACAGATTGCAAGTGAAACTTTATTTAAAAAAAAAAAAAAGTGAAAAAATATTTTTGATAGCCCCATTTTGCCTTGATGCTCTTTTACACACTCTTGGCATTCTCTCAAGCATCTTTTAGAGAAGCCACCTGGATTGCTTTTCCAACATATGCAGAGACCTTGTTGGCTGCTTGCTGCCAAAACGATTTTATAAAATGTTTGTTTTGGAAATAAAATTAGACACAGGCATCAAATCCACAATTCTTACAACACAGCATTTAAAAATAAACCTTTAGTTCAACACTGACATTCAATCAAGTGTGTCCGAAGGCTATGTACCGGTACTGTCCGTGTGTGTACTTTACATACCGTATGAGCTGAGGTGCGGTGAGTGTACTGGGCTGAGTCAGCACACATTCAAATGTGTAACAGGACACCCCACCCCAGACACCTCAGAGACTTCATCTCTCTCCTCCTAAAATATATCACTCCTGCCAATCCGCTCCTGTTAAACCAGCATCAATCAATCACACCATCTACAACTCTTCAGACGCTGTGTCAACATTTCCCTCCTACCAATAAGTGCAACTGTCACCTAGTCATCTAGGAGTCTTAGCTATATTATATATGCCTTACCTGTTCAGACAAATCCTCCTCAGGCCATTTGCACCAAGTAAATCAAGTCAAGAAGACGAAAAGACATGAAAGGTGTTCAAAGATTAGACATTTATTTGCTCACATGTGGACGTGTGGGAGGAATACACTCCACACTTGTGGGTGTACACTGCCAGAGCAGTGTGAAATGTTTTGCAGGCCATCTGGGAAGGATTTATTGTGTAATTTGGTTTATTACTGCTGCGGTCTTCGGCTAAGTAGCATGAACACAATTACGGTCCACTCGGCAGGGCTACACCTGGCCCCTTGGAACAATAATAAATCCAGGAGAGAGGAAACGGAGAATTAATTGAGGGTTATCACCATCATGGCCCGTTTAGTGCTTACTGCTGAGAGTGGGGAGTTATTTATACTGCTGCAAAAATAAATATCCAACAGCGTTGTATTACATACACTGTCATCCTAAACAAGCAGTCTTTCCTGAGGACCTATCATGGCGCAATAAAGTGAAGAGACTTTAAGATACTGTGGACGACGAGACACGATGATGTCTCAAGGCAGTTATAAAGGGATGAAAGGAAATAAACAATAAGAAATAATGGAAAGAAAAAAACAGCTAAATCAAAAAAGTGGCAGTGCTTTACACACTGACAATGATTTTCATAGGATCCTCCATAAGGCCGCTCTTCTATAACACACGTGGAGGGGGTGTGTGTTACAGCTTTATCACGCTTGCCTTTAACCTGCTGTGCTTGGACCTAAGGAACAGAGTTATATATCCTCAGGGAGCAGTCAGTAAATTACTTTAGGCTGTCCTGGCTTTTTATGTTTGGCATGTTGGCTCCACAATAGTTTTTTAGTGCTGCGATTTACAATATGCAGAGCTTTTTTGGTGCATCTGATTGAAAGCCATCTATAAATCTGTCTGGCACTGGCCACTGTCAGAAAATATGGGGCGAGCAGATGACAGTTAACATTAATGCATTAAATGAACAAGACAAGACCACGCACTTCCGGATGTGAGGTAAAAGAAGGCGGCCTGCTCCTCTAGGCCTGGGTGGCAGCTGCTCTCTCTGCAGGGCTACAGGGAAACAGATGAGCGGCTTTAGGATCCAAAAGGTTCTACTGATCTCCATAGTGGAAGCCATGATATGGTTAAGAAACTGTACGTCCCCAAAAACTAGAACTTCAAGCTATAGACAAAATACAAATGTATGTGAAAGTTTGGACAGCCTAGTCAAATTATATGTTTGCTCAATCTAGAAAAGAGGGAAACCATTCAAGATTTTAATTCCAATTTATCGGCTAAATTTAGCCATTTCAAAAAACCTTTTGACAGTCTCACCGCAAGTGTTCATCTTGTTCCCATTTATAACGGCCTAAGGCTTATTTGATTCATTACGCCTTAACCCAAGTCATGTCTAGACAACTCCTGAGTGTAAATATATAAAATATATCAAAACACATCTAGTGCTGCCAAAAAAAAAAAAAAAAAAAAGACGTCATTAAGAAATGTCTGGAAGATTTGCACACCTAAAAAGACTGTTTAGGTGTGCAAAGCAAAACACCCACATCACTGCCAGGAACCTACAATGAAACGTAGTTGGAACATAACTAGTGATGGTTTGGTCCACCGTTCATTCTAAATGGAAGAGTCGTCAAAAGGTAACTAACAGTAATCACAAGACAAATGAAAATGTCTGAAGTATGCAATGCAGCACTTAGATAAACTAGAGTTGATTACCTTAAATGGGTTGAGGTATGAAAGAAGCTTTTTTGATTTAGCAAGCAATATCCATCAAAATTTGAATGTGTGGTTAAGGTTATTTATTTTAGCGAGCATACATATTATTCCACAATTTAATGTTACATAAAGTTACTAATATTACCTTTTTGCAGCCAATTACAACATAAGTTGAGCTATTAATAATTATGATGTTATGTTAAGATAATATCAGCAGGGCAAATTGTGTCATAACCTCTATATAATGAAATGTTCTGGGATTTGTTTTGAAACATGAGACTAATTCATTAGAAAGCTATGTTTGGAGCAAATAAGGACAAGACTACCTTGCCAACGGCATGGCATGGAAAGAGTCTAAAATATATAACCAAAAGTATGTGGGCACCTGACTATTACATCTATATGAGCTTAATGGACATCCCGTTCTAAAACCATTGGCGTTAATAAGGAGTTGCTCCCTCCTCCTTTTGCAGCTATAACAGCTCCATGTCTGGGAAAGCTTTCCGTACGATTTTGTAGTGGGAATTTGTGCCCATTCAGTCAAAAGAGTATTTGTGAGGTCAGGCTCTGGTGCTGGACAAGAAGGCCAATTCATCCCAAAGGTGTTCAGTTAGGCTGAGGTCAGGGCTCTGTGTAGACCTTTTGGAGTTCCTCCACACCAAACTCATCAAACTGTGTCCTCATGGAACCTCGCTTTGTACACAGGGGCAAAGTCATCTAGGTACAGAGCCTTGCCCCAACTGCTGCCACAAAGTTATAAGCACATAATTCTGTAAAATTTCTTTGTAGTGTTGAAATGACCATTCTCTAGAAGTAAAGGGGCTGAGCTGAAACCCTGAAAGATCTCCACTCCAGATCATTCATTTCTATTGGTCCTGAGTTCAGTAGCAATGTGTTTTACACATTTACATTTACATTTAAGGCATTTAGCTGACGCTTTTATCCAAGGCGACTTTCATACCTACAGGGGGCAGTCTCTCCCTGGAGCAACCTGGAGTTGAGGGTCTTGCTCAGGGACCCAATGGTGGTATGCTGAAGGTAGGATTCGAACCCATGACCTCTTGGTCCAGAGGCAAGTATCCTACCCACTGAGCTACCTCCACCCCATACACCACTCCAACTGATGCTCAACATTGCCTGTAGTAATCTTGGGATTGTGTGCAGCTGCTCAGCCATGGAAATCCATTTTATGAGTGATGCAACAACATACTCACTACAGTCAATACAGTCTTCAGGTCTCAGGGGCCCCACTATAATGATCTATAGCTTAGTGTCTGAGCTGATATAAAAAGGGAGAAACATTGCACAGAGAACATGGTATAGTAAAATGTCCCATTTGTAAAAAAGTCATTTTCATACAATATAGTGATACATATGATAAATGATAAATATGAAAAATATATCTTGCACTCTAAATGTAAAACTTCACAGTTAGATAGGGCTCGGTGAGAAATTCCAACAACTCCTCGTTCGCCATAATAGCACCGGGAGATCCGGAGTTATATCGTTCACCGCAGACAAAAGTAATGGGACACCAGGGCGAGGTGAATGATATTACTCCCAGGAATATTATGGCAAATGAGGGGTCTTCGGAAAGGTCTCATCGAGCCCTATCTAACCTTGAAGTTTCACAGAGATTGATGGTTGCCCCGCCTAGAAAAGCCACAAGCACGTTCCAGTCTTGGCCTTTTCTTCTTTGAGTCTGAAGTAACTCCAAACTGCTGCCATGCTGGCAGGTCTCACACACAAGAGAAACTCACGTGATGTATCTTCTCACAATATGCACCTCGCAAGTCACGTTATGAGTGCTGTATTTTTTAACGTATCGGATTACGTTTTTTATTCCTTCCCGATTTCCGATCCAGTAATTTAGGACAGGATCGGACCGATTCAGAATATCAGATCGGCACAACTCCAGTAATTACACTCATATTTCAATTCAACAAAACACACAGTAATATGTATCTGGAACTGTGATTGGTAAGGATACTACAGAACAATGAAATAAATAAATTAACAAAAAAGATTGATCTCAGCATCACAAAAATCGATATCACAATAATAATTCATATACAGTAGAAACAAATACAAATATACATTGTCCAGCTCCACCAAAGGCTGAGCAAAGACACGCTGGTTGAAATTGGTATTCATGGTTCTTTAAACAGCACGTTTTGATGCCCCAAAACTTTGAGCTGGTATGCCTCTGGGAGAAGAAAAAGCTGCACAAATATTATGTTTGATATGGCATGGGCCTGGTGCTGCAAGATGTGCTCATGTTAAACTCTTTTTCTGTGACAACTTCAACAACCGTACTGGGTTTGGCTAAGAGAGGAAAAACAGAAAAGACCACACAAAACACATACAATAGAGTAGCAGAAATAGCTACTGTGTGTTTAAGAATTGAGGGAGTATAAATGAGGGACAGAGCCAAAATGTTGGGCCTGCAGCTGTGGAGGGGGAAACGGAGGGGCTACTGTCTCTCCCAGGGGTCCACACACGCAGGAGACCGCCTGATTTAAGAGACCTCTGACTCAACGGGCTAAAGGTCAAAACAATGAATGTAAAGAGCTACTTTCCCCCTCATAACCAGCCAGGGCACCATGGAGTTACGGGGTGAGAGGTTAAACCTACAGCATGTGTCACAGCTGCCTATTTGACCCCTTAAAGATAACTCTTCAGGGGTCTACAAACGAAAGAGTCGTTTGAAATGGTGGCCCATAACAAACCCAATGACAACATACTATTACATACTTAGAGGGATAGTTTGTCCAATGATCAACATCAGACAATTTCACCCCTCATCTCAAATGTAGCCAATCAACCCAGAGATGTTTAATGTGAGGTTTTCTTTGTACAGCAGCTAATAAGTAGTGGACGACACCACAAAGTATCATCACGCAAACTGCATCTCACACCTGCCTTGTGTTTTTAAGTAATATCACACCAAGTTTTTTCAAATAGACTACAGTAGACATTTGTATGCCACTTTAACCAGTGGTAGAAAACTTCTCGTGATCCAAATTCTCTATTTTCAGTCATCTTTATAAATAATATGCCATTCAGGCTCAGAAACCACATAATCAGGTCAAATCACTGCTTTAATACAAGTCTCATTATTTCTGTGCACTAACAAAAGAGTTGCTGCCTCATTTGTTGATTCTTTGATGAAGGGAAACTGTAGGCTGTTACAATCAGTGTTTTCATTTGTTGGTGGTAAAAGCATGACAAGGTGTAAGTAGGGGTATAACGGTGTTTATCCAAGCAGTGAAAGCCACTGGCTCTGAAAATGCGGTTATTTACTTAACTTTGTCCATTTCTCGTATCTCGGTTGAGGGTCTGGAGAAGCTGTGAGCTCAGGCGCAGAGGGCAGGACTGCTGGGAAAGTCTGGGAGGAGGCTGACATTTTTGAGTGCTTCGTGCAGTGCAGCAGGGAAAGGAGGTGGCCTACAATACGACTATTTATACTTAATTATACATCTCCTTTAAACCATTTCCCAGATGCAAATGTCAAAAGGCTTTGTCATATGGTGCATCAGCTATAGGGCGTCACATCAATCGTTCTCCTAAAAACCTGCATTTCATGAGGACAAACAATACCGCATTCCTCTAAAAAACATTTAAAAACAAAAAATAAACCTGATTTTGAATACTGCACGTTTATATTCTGTTATATATCCTGTTGACCAATGCTCATATTGAATGGCTGCAATCTGCAAATGAGTCAATCAACCAACCAATGCTGTGAGCATCTTGACCAATCACAGTTCCTGATGGGTGTTGGATGCAGGTGTTAGGGAAATCCATTAAACTGGTTATTTGGTCAAAAATACTCGCTGTATGTCAGGTTTCTAATTCATGATCATGTTTTTAATATATTGCAAAGCATACTGCAGTTCTTTTGCCCGTGGTATCCAGTCCTATTTATACTGAACCGTTCTGTGTCATTTTAATCACAATTCCTCTGAACTCACCAGGTTAATGAGCTGAGTGTGCACTATGTCCTCCACCAGGGCAGCGGTCTCATGCAGTGGTCTTCTAGAATCACCCAGAGCATACCTGCAACAAAAACCCCAAGCACTCAAACACTAGAAACACAGAGCCATTTGGCCATTATACAGTTACTGAGTATTCACACTAGCATTCTGGGGATTTGTCTAAATGTGTAAAATGTTTATTTCTTCTGCTGATGACTGGAAACTTGACTGCACTTTTTCTTTTACATTCACAAGGAAAATCTACACATAAGCTTCAGATTGCTCACATTTTCAGGTAAAGAGTGAAGCACAAAACAAAAATAAAATAATTGAAATATTAAATATTGAACAAAAACCTTTAAGGGTTACAATGCAATTTAGCAGGGGCACTCAGATATGGGATGTGCAGGTCTTTGCTAATTAGCAATAAATATTCCAGAATACAATAAATCGGCCTTAAAATGATGGTTTGAAACATCAGTCTAAACACCTGTCCAATACTCATTTTCTTTAAGCAAATATCTGCCAAAACCAGTATGAAACCAGGTATTTCTATGCATCTTGATAACACAGGTTAAATTTCATTCTGTTCCAGACTGAAAGAGCAGCGAAACCTGCCAATTATGGGGAAAAAATGTGCCAGGAATAAACATTACAGATCCATTACCCTCCCACATCAGTTAAGGCGTTCTTTAAAGTGAGTAATTAATGCACCGCTAATAAAATAATTTCTATCAATTAGCAGAGCAGCCTACACACACACCCACAGGAACCAGAGCGACTCGGTACAATTGTACGCATCGCCAGAGTGCTGTTTACAAATTCTACGCGCCTTTATTCACAGTTTTCCCACACTGAGGCTGCCAAAGCTTCCCACATTCAGTGAGCCTAATATCGACACAGCGGTTTTATCCAATACAAGTGCCAACCACGGAACGGCCACAGGCTCTCTCCGTTTAAGAGAGAAGAAGATGAAAATTGCCATGAGAAGCTCGACACTTGGAACACCAGGCTAAATTTACTAATGACACTGGTCTGAATTCCTCAGTGATGTGTGAGTAATGATTTACTTTCATTTAACTACAGGGGCCGGGATTCAACCTTCCCACACAAAAGGTCAGTGTTCCTTATGAAATTGCATCATAGTTTATAGCTAAGAGCATCACCCTCAAAACAAAAATACTCACATAAACAGGACATTATCGTTATTAATTTTCCATTTATATAGTCAGACATGACTGTTTGAGTCTGGCCAAGACAATTCCATCTTAAATCTTCATGAAGAATCAGCCCATGAAAGCTCTGCTCTGCGAAATTCTGTTACATTAACTGTAGCATAAATAAAATGCAGCTACTTTCTGGCAAAACAACAGAAATCTCAAATGAACAATTTCTTTCTTTATTTCTTTTAAAATTCAAAGAACACCTACCCTTGCAAAATGGTCCTATCCATCTGGATACTGGATATCTCAAGCATAACCCCGTCAATTAACTTTTATTGCGTCCCTGTTTCATTTCTGTGCTTCACATAAATGCATTTTAATCCAAATGACTTCCAGAGGAAAATCAGTAATTTACTCCAGTTGTATAATTTATTCCATTTGTTTAGTCACAAAGCATTTTAGGTTGGTCCAGGAAACTAGCGAGACAACAGTCTGACCATATAGAAGCTCGCAGGCTGGACAGCGATCAATCTTTTTATTTTGTTTCCGCAAAAATGAGAAACAATTTCCCTGTTGTCTCAGCTCCTGCTCCCCCCCCAAAATAAAGTGTCTTTTTCTGGAGCTGGACAACCATTCATTTTCAACATCTGATCCAAACAATTTCATACCGAGCAAATATGGAAAGAGGGAAGTAGGAAAACAACAACAACACAAGAGCATCAAGAATATGGTGCAATAAACAGGCCTGTAATTGTGAACATGAGCTTTGTGAGCCTGGCTCTGTTCCCTTTACTCCAGGCTAATAAGACAATGATTTCCTACACAGTAGTAGAAAACATGAGCGCACTTCAGAAGTCCATAATCCCCGGCATGTTGATCTGGGCAGAATCATTGATTTGGCTCGTGGCCCCTGTCTGTTTACTTCAAGAGGCAGCACGAGTCAGTCTGCACAAAAGACGCTAAACAAAAGCTCGCCAGAGCACAACTGCTTTGTTAAACCGGGCTTGATGTTTGGGTATGGACTTTAAGTTCAAAGTGCACGCAGCACAGTGGACGCTGATGTTTATGAGCTTGTGGTGAAGCAACAGCCTCCTCCTGTCTCTCTCCATGTCACCAGCCACCCATTCTTACTCACAAACACCGAGACGGAGGTAAACACACTGATTTGACAATCCTGATTTTTTTTTTCTTTTTTTCCCCCTCACCACAAACAAAAGCTCTTAATAAGCGTGGGTCAAGGCTTCTTGAGATCATAAAAAGTTTCTGTACACTTTATAACTACAGTCAACACAAGAACAAAGCCCCGAAAGACCCACTGATGTTTTATTTACCAGGCTTTGTCCCGTCCCGGGAATAAACAACTCGGTTTTAAATTATTCTTAAAAATTACGATAGATAAAATACATCAACAAATAATGAATATACAAATATAAAGACAAAACCACACACATCCACACATGCCAGCAGCCACCAGGGTTTTGTCTGAAATGTCCATTTGCACCCCTTTGCAAGTGGAGCTGGGTTTCTGTTAAATACACCGCATTTATTTTGCGGAACTAGTTCATTAAAAAAAAAAAAACGGTTAACATTAACCAACAGTTTAATGATTCTTCATTTTAAAAAGTGCAAAATCCCTAAGCTGATGGTTTCAGGGTTAACCAAAGAGAATTATGATTCAACTCATTCAACAGACGCTCAGACATAATCTAATTAGTGGAGGAGCTACAGAAAAGGAGCGACGGATCTCTCGTTTTTTTCCCCCCTTCTTCGCAAAGACCCAAAATGTGTGAGGTTTTATGGTGACGCATTGCCGCATGTGAATCATTCATGTGGGCAGAGTTTTAAAGGATAATATTTTATTTTAAGGTAAATAAAAAGTGCATGTGAAGCTTCAGCCTTGCTAAGCTAGATAAAGAGGGCGGCTTTATCCCGATTCCATCAGTTGTCCAAATGTAAGCACGGGAACTAGTCAGTGAGGCAGTTTCAAACCCAAGATAAACTTCTGTAAGGTAAGCATTGTTTATCTTATGGACGTTCTTACAGGTTTTGCAAGAGACGTGGAGCTGTGTGTTGGCAAAGGGCACAGTGAGAGGGTGGGAGGACTGAAACACCAAGACCCGGGACATGGGCTCCGACATCACAACCCTCGGACAAAAACACCACGGTCTTCTGAAAGCTCTACAGCAGTAGATATTACTCATATGTTTTCAGCTGTTGACAGCCAGCGGTTGTTCTATGTACTTATACTGTTTTACAGTCATCCAAGACCTTTACAATAGAATATAATAGGTTGCAGATGAAATTATGATGCAAGTTTTGAGAAGGGCCTACAGGGACATGTACAACACAAATAGGAAAATACAAGTAGTCTCTGCTGTACACCTAATTTCAGCTTTTAAAGCCTTGGGCTGCTTTGGTCTGGACCAATCCTTAACACTTTCTGCAGGGTTTTTCCATTTGGAAGTGGATTTACAGTGTGTGTCTCTGACTGAGGCCGCTGTGGAGTTTTCCAGGCTAAGAGGCGTTTATAGCAGTAGGGTGGGGTTGGGCTGGGCTGGACCTGGGCTATTTTGGGACAGCTGAAGCTAGCCTCCAGACAGGACAGCAAAACAGACTTGAATTTTGATACTGGAAATTAGTGCAGCGAGACATAAGAAAATATTCTGAGATCCATGCTTGCGTAATGGGGAAGGCAGTTGTTTATGAAAACATGAAAGCCGTTTCAATTGTCTTTCACAAAGAGAACCTTATTGTGCAGCTGACAAATGAAGTGAAGAACTCCATGCAACAGTGGCTCCCTGAGCGCCCCTTTGAGACGGCGGGAGAATCGGCGTGATGAATGCTTTTCTACATGTAGTGTCTCTACTCCGTGAAAAGACATGCATGCTTCATACAGCACTTTTTTTTTTCATCTGTAATGTTACTGGCAAAGACTGTCCAGAAAAATAAACAGTTGTAGAAGTCCCAGTCATAACTGAAGGCAGAGTTTGTTATTTCGTTCAATGCATTGGCAAGCGATATCGAGACCTTCAGCACTTATTACAGTTCGCTTATTTGACTTTGTCTGCTCAAACACAGGAGTTTCATGTAGAAGCCCAGAACAGTACAGTACCTAGATTTTGGAATATTAGCAATGTACATATTTTGCTTTGACACTCCGAAGTACGTCAATTTGTAGGCTTGTTCATATTACGAACACAAGATCCTTTATGATTTCATAAATCAGATCCTTTAAGTCATGATACGTTTTTTCCAGTGATGTGAAACAATAGCTAAGATCACTTTAAGTGAACAATGTAAATGAACATCTGGTTACGGTTTTGAATGAAAATCTAGAAAGGTTTATTTAGGGCAGAGTTCAATTTCAAATTCAATTTCAAAATCAAGTTCTTCTTAATATGAAGGTGATTGAGACAAATGGTCAAATTACATTTTTGCAGATTTTGTGGGTTAAAAAAATATGTCCTCTACAGGGAACAAACTTACAAGTGGAATATTTCTGATATATATTGATTTGTTTTTGTGTTTTTTTCCTTCAACAAATAAACAATAAAACACAGTTTGACCAGGCGTGCTCAAACTTTTCCATACAGCTGTAAGTAGCATTGCCATTGCTGCAGCTCTACCATTGTGATTTAACTGTGCAGCTAATAAAACAGATCATTCATTTAACCATTTCTGAGTCTTAACCCATGCAGGCCACTTTCGTTTGGAGTAAAGCTTGTGTAGAGAACCACCTGGGGTTGAGTGCTGGACAACATGCAAGCCCTGTCGTGCTCCCCAGAAAGCCCTCCGGAGGATTCCTTTATCATAAACACATGCTACCTGCAAATCACTGCTACGCTGGCCACCGCACAATGAAGATAAATGAGTGATTACTGAAGTGTGCTTTCTCCCTCCCGTCTAATCACATTAAAGTATCTTGTGTTTGGAGAGAGAGATAAAGAGGTATTTTCTGGGCAAAAAGCCTCAGCAATTAACCTGGGAGGGCAAGTTTTTTTCCCTGCTTGTCCTCTTTTTGGCTTCAAAACATTGGTTTAACCCTTTAACATCATAGTTCAGTTGATGGAACAAAATGTTGATGGAACAAAATCACTTTTTATACCTTTAGTTGCAGATCTTTCATTCTCTCAGTGAACAGTGATATATGTTAATGTTAATGTGATCCTAAAACTATATTTAGTGTGACTGCTTCTATAGTTTTTTAAATTATTGTTCTTCTTTCAAAGCTGAAATTCCACACATAGTAGACTTCAAGACACTAAAGCTCTCATTAAATGAAAAAAAAGACACATATCCTATTTGTGTATTGTGTTTTAATTAGAAATAATCAGCCCGTAAATGTGGCAATGTGAGCTTTTCCCACAATTTTTCAAGTGGGAGCAGTCCACTCCACCCGTTTTCAGCCAGTCTTACACATAAATGGCACAGTAATAGGGGTTCAGATAATCAGAAAAGGCACCGGTTCAAATCCACGCTACAAGTACTTAACATAAACATAAACAATCTAGTTCATACATGCGGTATTAAACAAGCAGCAAAGTTTGAATGAAAAAAAAAACAGGTTAAAACAATGTAAAACACGACTGAAAATCAGACCTATGTAAGAACTGTATAGAGAGGTCTTAACATCCTGATGAGAACCTGTGGTTGACAGCCCTCAGTCACACACTTCAGTCCTGTAACGCATCACAAGTGAAGCATGAACAATGAATGAAATGGTCACATTCAGACCGAGCTGCAGATTATACATGCAGATTGTCAACGCCTCACTGAAAACATCACCTTTTATACAGCGATGTCTTAAAGAAGACTTCTGCTTACTGCATCCAGGTTGAACAAAGGAACACGCAAACGGACAGATGATTGGAGAGATGGATGGAGATGTGGCAGGCAGACAGATGACCTGGCTTGCTAGGCAAGCACTTGGCTGTCAGCTCTATGCAAGTTTCTCTGGCTCCAACACAGAGAGACTGCTGCTGGATTTCAGGACATCTAAGCTCCATCTTAGCTGTCTGTGAACCAGTATTTCTATTAAAGCCGCTGAAAATGGCTTTTTCAGATGTGATGGGCACTTTGTGTGTATAACTCGAATGGCGCAGAAACATACAGCGTGCTGGCCTTCTTCAAAAAATAGCACAACAAAATCCAAACCATAACTACAACTACACCAACACAAGACCACAGCAAATAGCAAGATTAGGGTGCAAGCCACACCCGCACGACCACTCCGTCACAGTTCAATACCACTAATAAGGTAACACGCGCTGTCTGCGGCCTACGAGCAAAACCCAATCGTGTTTCCGAATGACATACATTTTGATCCGGGTCAGAAAAAGGAAATCAACATTTCACTTCTATCAGTCACTCTCCAATAAAGATGCCATTATTGCAATAACAGGATATGGTTGGTATTGGTAGGTCTGAAAAAATGCAAAAAACAGCACTTAAAACTGGCCGCAGCTTCTGTTGGTGAATCGTTTCAAGAGTCTGGTTTAACCACCCTATTCGTGGGGAATTTTCAGCCTTTTTTTCTCCTTGTTTAACTATATTTTTCCTGTTATGGAGTCTGGTTTTCTAAAATTGTTCTTGTAAATGGCAAGAATGTGCTTAGGTAAATGAATGAATCGTATAAATGTGCATAGTGGGTACATAAAACAATTTCACATGAAAATGTCCCCAGCTAGAGCGACACACACAGCGTTTTTGCAATCATATTGGTCATTAAGGGTTTAACAAGTGAATTAAAACATACTGGTTTGAAACCACACCCTTACAGAGCAGAAACATGCTGCAGCCATCTGTTAAAGTAGATAGGCCAGTCACTGAGCTGCTGTCGTGCCTCTCTCTAATTGCACAGTCCAACTTCCAAAACAAAGCCATCTAAAATAAACCAAAATAAAAGTCACAACAAAAAGGGTAGGAAAAGCACACTGATTGGAACAGATGCTCTGTGAGGGGGAATGTGGGAGGGTGCTTCATCTACTGGGTCCACTGGGAGTCTTTGGCAAGGACACTAAAATACTATTAATTTTCAGGAAATATACCTCTGTCCCAGACGAACCCAAAAATTAATTCTTAATTTCAATTTTACACAACCATTGAATATTAGGTTGTGTATTCAGTCGCATTTAAAAATGGCCAAGAATATCTGAGGAAAACTGATGTTTCAATTCTATTACAATGTTTACAACAATGAACTATTTAAGAAAGAACAGGAGGAAAATCAAATACAAACTAATAAAAGGGAGACGTCCAACCAGATGTGTGTTACTCTGCAATGTTTGTACAACTTGTTATATATACAGGCATTTTACAACGAAGTAATCTTTATGATAAATGCAGTATGGCTGCACTATTGTTAACAGTAGGGTAATGTACTGGCAACTGATTACTCTGATGATTAACTGAGTAATAGCAATGCTTTACTAAACTCTTCGGGTCCAACACTTTCGGACACTTAAAAAGCATTCATCATAAACCAGGGACAAATGACAATTACAAGGTAATTTTACTTCGAAGGCAAATCTTAAATGGGCCCTGAAATTATAGTTAAAATGTGGAAAATACCAAATAAATGCAGTAATTCCTAGAAACAGGAATTCTTTAATATCCATAGAAACATCCATATGAAACAAACCATCGACCATATCCAACATTATTTTCCTAATTAAATTTCCTCTTAAACAATTAATGTGATATCCTAATTATATGTTATAGCTTAGAAGCTATAAAATCACCAGAGATAAGATAAGAAGATAAGAAAGAACTTTTTGTATCCTGAGGGAAATTCTTGTCATGTGGGTTCCACACTCCCCCAGGACACTACAATTTACTGAGACTGTGTACTTCTTTATAAGACTGAAGCAAGCATTAAGAGATAACCAACATTTATACAGCCCAGCAGAAATACATTGATTTGTTTGGTTCTAGTTCTTACTACTGAGGATGAGTCCTCATTCAGTCTTTTGGTCATCATGAAGTGGAAAACATGAATTCACTGTGTGGACTGATTCTTATAGGCTATGAAATGTCCTTATAAATTGACAGAAACCAAAACACTGAAATGTTTCGTATGAGATTTTTGCTCACGTTCCCATGTTATGTGTTGCTATGGAAGATTGTTTATTGCTCTCTCAATCTTTGAATTTATTAATGACACTGCTGCTAGAATCTGTCATAATAGCTTATAAAACCATATTCATTTACACTCCTGCTGTAACTGTTCTTGCCCACTCCTCTGTATACTGTCTAGTCCTGAAATCTTGTAATCTGGCTCTTGTGTTATCTTGCACTCACTCTCTTTGCACTCTAATTCCAGTCCTGCCTGTACGTATGGAGTATTACGTTGTTTCATTTTTTGTTCTTGAGAGGGACTGTTGTTTAATTTCACTGTGAACTGTGTACATGGATAAAATGACAATAAACAGATACTTGACTTTGCCTATTTGCTCTGGTTTTAAAACACAAAGGCCAAACAATCCTAATAGGCAGTGGTTCAGTGTCCTAAAATACTGAGGGTACCCCTGACTCAGGTTCATATCTGCTGACTACAATTTTCAACCTGCTGCTTTCAATGATTTAAATAATCTTTCAATGCCATGCAACTCCAGCTGCACATCACACTGCAGACGGTGACACAATTTACCATAACATGCCATCATAATGTTAACCATACTACGGCCCATACAAATAAACTCAGCAGGTATGGTCTGACCATATGAGTCACTCTGGTAAAGAGAGGAACTTTTCAAACACTGAGTACATCGCTGGAGCGTCCTCTTTCATGGACGACCAGTTTCTCTTGTTTAGAACAATCAGTCCAAGAGAAAGCCACATCCTGAGGCACAAATGCCCAAGCACCTGCTGCAGGCACTCAGCTGGGTGGGGACCCCCATCTGATCACATACACCATTAGACTCCCATCCCATTTCATTTGAGTACTGGACTTTACCTAACAAAGACACAGACAGAGAGCACAATATGTGGGATGTTGGTATAACGTCAGATTCTTTCTGAAAATCTACACTCTGCTGTCACTGATGGCATTGGATGCAAATAGAGAGCTGCAAGTTCAAAAGCCCATGGACCATCTAGGCTAGTCAAGGTTACTGCTCTTAAAAAGCAACTAGCCCAAGCACAGTTTTTGATCTCTTTTTCATGTAGAAAAAAATAGCATTGTAATGTTATGCTTATGTTGGAAACGCCACATAGACCAAGCTGTGTTTGGCAAATATTTTTTTTCCCTCCCCTAATTATATATTGCAGCCAGTGCAACATGACAACAGCAGAAAGTTGATACTCATCTACTAATTCCAGTCCAGGCCTGTTTGAGGAGCTTCTGTATTAGACTGCCAGCCTTTAGCTTCTCAGGCTGCAGAGTGCTTCCATATGTGTGAAGGCCATGCCTACACAGCTCCCTCCAATCACATCCTTGACCAGAGTGGCTTCTGCTGCCCTCACTGTAACGCCTGAAACATATTACATGTCCTGCATGCTCCCCCCCCGGCCCTTCCATCTCACACCAAAGTGCCTTGGACAGGCATCAGGCGGCCAGGAAGCTGAATCATTACCAAATTAGAAAATGAGGAGAGTCAAGTCACTCTGAATGTTGCTCGGGAATTTTCTCTCGGACTGAGTGGTTATGACAGAGTCACGGACATATATGAAACCAAAAACAAAGAAAAACAGAGACCGGCAGAAATAGTCATGCCTCCAGACTGTTTTTTCTATGACTTACTTTCAACACATTTCGGTGCACATGATTGAAAGAGAAGATACGCCTTCAATTCTGCATTCTCAGTCTGGTTTCTTAGATTAGATATGAATAGTAACCTGCAATTACACAGAACAGAACCGGAACACGGGGGATAGACTGTGAAATTCCGAGCCCAACATCTAACATGGTGCTCAGACAAAATAACCATCTCCCAGTGCCTAAAAGCAAATCTAAAAATACTATAGCACAGATGTTTGACATTTATTTTCTAGGCCATAGCAACAATGTTTGGTTGCTTCCCATTTCTAAAAACCACAAATAGTAAAATGCACTCAAAATATGGCAAATGTAAATAGTGAATCCGCACTTCAGCACTTTTCAGAGGGTGTGGGGGCAAAAGCCCAAAATGTATTTGACCTCCTATACACTGTAGGCATTATTAAATAAAGATAATTGTAATGCAGATGACAGATTTACGAGAAATGGGAGGTAGGGAGTGAACAGTGGTCTTCTTGAAAAATGAGCCTTTCTGCACCACCCCAACATCATGTAATATTTGCTCTTTCCCACTAAATCTTATCTTTTCTTTGAATTATGTTGTGCTGAACCAGCTAGTCCTGCCCTAAAAACAGTCCACAAATGACAAACTCAAGGCCTTGTAAGCACACTTCAAGTAGATCAAAACTGGTCTTGACTTAAAGAACACTAACCAAACATGCATGAATGGAATTTAAAAGCATTAACACCCCCCTCACCCGATTGAAAATTTCCCATTTCTCCCTGTTGAAGCCCAGCCAAAACCTCTCACCTTATTATGAGACAGATCCAGTAAAACCCACAGTCACTTGGCTGTCAAATTCACTGAAACAGTTTTCGAGTACCTTGACTCATTTAAGCTGTAATTTAATTTAGTTAGGTAAACCATGATTACAAATATTGTCTTTGACTAATTTAATTGTGACGTTGTGTATTTATTACCAAAGCACTGCACACATTGCAAAATGAAGACAGGCCACGTTTGAACTGCGGTTCCTGCGAGAGTCTCGTGTTAATACAGTTGGAGAAAGAGTGTTGAGGCAGAGTATAGAGTGAGGATCTGTGTCGTGACTGGGACTGATAATTTGCCAGGGGCCAGAGGTTTTTAAAGCATAAACCTGCACATCTGCGAGATTTTCATTTAATATTGACCTGTATAATCACCCTGTGCTCCAGAGGCAGAAACCGCAAGGGCAAGAGAAGTAAGAAATGGCTGATGGCAGAAGCGTGCTTTGGGGATAATCTGACAGCTCAGTGACCGTTAGGGGGGCTGAGGGGAGATTTACTTGGGAAGATGACAGAAAACCACAAGCCCACAGAGCTGGCCAGAGAAGCGTGCCTTCTTTCAGCATGGAGGAGGCATCTCCATCCCCCAGCCCCAGCCTTAGCCCTTATTACTGCAATTAGCCAATGTCTTTAGGGGCTTATGATTATATTGCTCCTTTTCATCAGCGGAGGTCATGGCAGCAATCCTCGGAGGAGAAGCTTGTCATCATATGTGCACAGAAACATGTGTGGAGGAGCTGATGGCAGTAGAAACGCGGCCTGGTACTGGACTGAAGGGATCCCAAAGCACTTACAGTAACGCGTCTGAAACATCCGCGAGCTTCACCACAAAGCTTCTTTGACGCTCCATGTCCTTTCAGCATGAATGTTTACGCTCAATGACATGAGCAGACAACAATTAACTATCTAAGTATGAGCAGAAAAAAAATGGAAAGTACAGATGGCAGGGAAAGGCGAGAAATGTATGACCGTATGTATTTATTAACAAAAATTACTGTCTGAGTTTGCCAAAGCAAAGATCTGTCACTTTCAAATAACAAGAGTGCTAAAGGGCACACTGGAGAGTGTGTGGTGAAATCATTCAGCAGCTCGGCCAGACTGTTATTACCATCTCACTGTGCCTGATCTTAACCACATCATCTCATACACTGCACACATTACAGCTCCAGCCACTCACAAGCGAGGTCTCACTTAAAGGGCCGTACTAACGACATAAGACTTAACTTTTTTTTTTTTGTTGAATAAATGTTTTAGCAAACATTAAAGATTTAAAGTTAAAGATTTATACTACATCCACATAGAAACCTGTTTAATGAATAAAATGGGAGAACTGCCTGAGGAATAATGTGCAATATCAACAACTACACATATACTTACATAAGAAAACAAGAAATTATAACTGTTCAAATTAATACAATACAATAACTCTTTTCCCCAGTACTCTGTACTGTATTGTACTGGTTTTACAGAAAGGAAAATACATATGATCACTGTAGTCTGAGGGTATTGTCAGGGCTGAGGGGGTTAGCCCTCCTCAGTCCTGGGCTACCTCGGGGCATGGACCAGACGTCAGACCAGAACTCCATGCTGATACTTTTATTAAGCACACAGGAACAAAACAAACAGGCACGCGTGCCTCCAGATAACGTGAACTAGATACGTGATACAGACAGGGCATAAACTCAGGATATCGAGGCTTCCTTGAGGCGAAACTCAGGCGTAAATAAGGCGACGGACTCATGACGAGAAAACACACAAACAGGACTTAAATACTAAACGTAATCAGTAACAAAACACAAGACATCTGGAACACAAGAACACGTGACATCATCAGAACAGAACACACCTACAAAATAAAAGCCCTCAAAACAAGAACAGAAAACAGAGTCAAAAAACAGAAACGCAGCGGCCCCTAACGGTCGCCGCCCGAACCGTGACAGGTATTAAAATTAAACAGAACTGATAGGTGTTTTTAACTAGGTCTTTGATGCACAACTTGGAATGATCCTTTACAACAGTGTAAGAACTGGGAAACGTTCCCCCAGTAGTAGAAGGGGTCTTAAATATCAATACAACATAATTTATTTCATAGTAAATTTTCTTTTAAATACTGACGAGCTTTTTTAATGCCATTTAGTGCTTGTGCATAAAATGCACAAAATGAAGTGTTATGAAAATATCTCATGGTATCACCATCCATACATGAACACAGTGAGTTTAACCGAAAAAGCAACTTAGTGGAGAACTTTTTACTGTCAATTCAAAAAAACATAGGAAGGCAAAATACAGAGAACATAGACAGTTGGATAATATTTCTACATTTTCTGTAGTTTTATTAAATGCCTCCAAAATCACTAATAAAGAGATATTGTTTCAGAGATTAAAACCATTTCAGTTCACTTAGGAGCTGGATCCTTCCGACCACATCCCTCATTCAGTCCCTGCTCCTGACCTACAGATAAATATTACCAGACCCAATTCATTAGAACCCGTATATATTACAGCCCCTTTGAAATCCTAACTAGTAGTCATCATGCCCGGCTTGGGCTCCAGCTCTTTAACTGAGCTTCTGTGTTCAGAAACTCAAAGCACATGACCACTTATTTTGACAGCAATTATAATTCTAGTATTGCTAAATAAATATATTCAATTTAGTAAGGGCCAAAGACAACCATTCTATTATGGTTTATAATGGCGCCAGTTTGAAGGAATATTGATTCCTTGCCACCTTCAGTGCATGTCTTCTTCATGATTGGAACCGTTACCACACTATTACAAACAATTAGAAACGCCCCAATCCAAATGATTCGTATACTACAGAGGCTAAAGTACTGTAGACAGTCATATTTCCAACAGTAACTACAGAACTGTGCAGATCTTTACATTATATTCAGATTCATAGAATTAAAATGACCATGACTAATTCATTTCATACTTCTAACCCAGCATATCAGGACTGGTATACTGGGTAAGAAGTAAAAAAGAAAAAAAAAAGAAAAAATTTACATCACTTTGTTGATCGAACTTTTAGACAAAATTAAGCAATAAAAGTTACACAGTGTTTGTGGATATCAGACATTTAAAAACAAACGAACATGTATTACACGTTTTCCCTTTGTAATAATGTTGAACCCCACACTCTTGTCAGTACTTATCAGCGCTTAATCTTTTAAAGTGTTTAAACAATCTTTGGGGCAAAATATTTTAAAGAGGCTCTGTCACATTCAGTGCTGCTTGCGACATCATTCCTGGAAGAGGCTTCAGGAGTTCCTACATCTAGTAGCACAATCAGGCTACTCATTTCAATTGTTATACAGTATATCTGAATTATTCTCATTCCGGCTGTATCATGACTGACCCACTTGAATGTATTTATTTACAAGCACCAAAAAACAAACAAAAAACAGTCACAGATCAGTCATCTTTCAAAACGAAAGATCTGGTAAGAACAATATTTTGAAGATGATAAAGACAAAAGACTAAATGTTTTCAAGAAACATCTCGGTGTAATAAAACAAGAGGAATGGACAGACATAACACTGAGGTTTAAATAACATTAATCAGATAGTCAGCACTTGGAATATCATCATGTTACTGTTCAAAGCGATAAAAAGCACAGTGTTGCCTGCAAATATAATTCCTCATCACTTTTCTCAAACACATCATGAATGTTCTTGTACACAGTGGGTAAAAGAGCTCTAAGAACAGAGGCGAGGATTCTGTTGTTTATTCTTTTGTTCACCCGAGTTCTCAAACACACCAAACTCAGACACTCAATGTAAGAACCTATTAAGGGTTTTCGTTTAACAGGGCTGCTGCTGTCCACCTCATATATCTGTTAAATCCTAGAAGTTACAGGTTAAAAAACTAAGACTGACTTTATCTTTTGTCTGGAAGCCGTCATGGTATAGCTCAGAGGACATTAAACGCCTGTGTGCAATGAACTTTTCACGGGCATCGTGTTACATACATTTTGAATGCTAGTTTGAATACAATCCAAATAGAATTTTGCCATGAAAGGTGGCCAGTTGCACCTCTGATTTGAATACTGCTAACCACTCAGAATATGCAAAAATGGCTCTCAAGGTAAATCCCAAACTACATAAACCATCAAGATAAATGATAAGTCACCTTTTTTAGATGCTAAAACTATTGAAATATTTAAAAATTATTTGTGTCAAAATTTCTTTTTTATATTATGCATTTTGTAACTTTTATTGTCCGGTGCTTCGGAACTTCTGGCTGTGAAAAGTGCTTTATAATTAAAGTCCACTCAATTACTGAAATCACTAGTGGCTTTGAACTCTAGAGTGTACAGTTTGTAAGGTCTGGTG
>JBBPDC010000001.1:27789747-27813470 GCA_037974485.1 Hemigrammopetersius urotaenia
ACACACACACACACACACACACACACACACACACACACACACACACACACACACACACACACACACACACAATAATAGAGACATCAATTATGTGGGAAAAAAATGCAGAATACTGCAAGAGATGAAAGGCCACAGGGGACAAGCAGAAGGAAATAGTAAATATCTGAGAGGATGAAGGACATGACAGCAATCCGGAGGAGAGAATGAGTTGCACTTATCGGGAGCCCCATTAGAAACAGTAAGTAACGAAAATTGCTGTTAATCATCACAGCTCCAGGACTCTGCGCCAGTGCCGCTCCTGCTGTTCCCTCAGAAGCAACAAAGTGAGGGAAGCTGAAAATGCACGTGAAGCATTTTAAGCGGAGAGAGGCAGAGCGGAGCAAGAGAGAGAGAGAGAGGAGGGAAAAAAGGCTCCATGTGCCAGTGAGATGGAGCTGTGCTGAAAAGTCGAGCGCTCCGGCCCCTGCCTCACACATCCGCAGCTCCATCCCTGTGGATGTGAGGAGGAAACAAAAAAAAGAAAGAAAGAAAGAAAGAAAAAAAAAGTGAGAGAAAAGGAGGACGATAGGCTGTCCCACTCCACTTTTGTGCTCTGATGTCACTAAACACATGACCCAGCCTCTCCAGTAACAGCCCACGAGGAGGGGAAAAAAAAGTGTGTTTTAAAGCTTACACGTTTTTGGATTGTGAGAATGTTTCATTCCCCTCACAAACAACCACAGAACCACAAGTGCGGTGCGCGAGTTTTCCCCAAGACGACAGGAGGGAGCCACTGGGGTGTAAATGGTTAATCGGCGCGGGTCAACCCCAGTCCCAGAGACCCAGCGAGTCAGTAAGTAGACTCTAACCACACTCATATACGCCTCGATTCTGCTCCATCCAATATCTGTGCCTGCAGTCTTTACTCAGCTTTTAACTGACATTGTGGCAATACACAAATTTGTGTGCACACACAGTTCATTAATTATATTTAGGGATTGGGGGGCGGTTTGCGTGCTACTTTTTGTTTTGTTTTTTTTTTACCCCATTTGCCCTGATATGGTTTTGTGTTCTCAGTTTAGGACGTCAAGGGTCACCACGACCCTTCATCAAGAGGAGAACTATCCTCCGAGGATAACCAAGTGCGGCTATGGCGTCTAACAGTCTTTTCAGCTCGGTCACTCCGTGCCAGCAGAACTTCTTCTGGGGTAAGTGCTGAGAAAAATTATTTTCATTTGAGTGTGCTGTGGTTCAGGCATGGGTCATTCGGAAGCCACCTCTGTGGAAGGTACCAGCAGCTCCGGGTCAATAACCACTCACACGTACATATGCACTCTTCTGATCATATCAGGCACAGGGCACAAAGCAGAAAGCCACTTCACAACCGTCAATAGTCGCACTGTTTACTTTTGCAAACATGCTAAGAAGCTGACATGTTTGTATAACTTAAAACTATATTTATGGAACGATGAGGGGGGAAAAAGGTGGGGGGGAACGGTTTTGAAAGTATAAACACACCCTCCGTTTCAATTTACAGACAGACATTAAAACAAGATGTGGAAAAATTCTGCCTAAAAGTTGACCAGAGGAGAAGCGGTGGGTTATTTGTGGAGGACCTGGTGTGGTTACAACCAGTTTACAGGCGAAGGATTAGCGGAGAGGGCTGAACACATTCAAACGCTCACATATCCACATCCATGAGCATGAATTGCTCTTACATACGAATGTAAAGCTGTCCTAAAACTCCCTTTTTCCTGCTCAGCGGCTTAGTTTTGATTTCTGCTTCTTCAAACATGAACAGGAAGCAGACGTCGGAAATAAAAAGTCTGCTTGAATTGAGCTTCTTTTTTTATTATTCTAAAAGGGGCACAGAAATATCCTATAAAAGTTCTGTCTTTTAAGATGTCTAGGCCGGACCTTACACTGAGACAGAGTGAGATAGAAAGAGAGAGAGCCATGAAGGTGAGAGAATGATGAGACCTGAGATGGAAAACAACGAGCAAAACAAAATATATGCAAAACACATTTGAATGCCACAAATTTTCCAACTATACTAACGCATGCAAAGCAACAAAACACACCTAAATTAAGTCATGGTTTTACAGCAACATCCACATTAATGACCAAAAATATCAGAGGAACCAAAAATAGCAAGGATTTAATTATTGACTATAGAAAATTCAGAACAGTGATAAAATACTTACAGTACTTTCATCAGAAGCCTTTTCATGACTCTGAAAGGACAGGGCGCTCCAGCAGACACTCTCAGGCTGGCCACTGGGACTGGGCCAGCCACAATGGGCTACATGGTTTTGTCATCACTGTCTGTGTACATCGAGGCATTAAAGACGGTGTCACTAAAACCCGAGGACCACGAGCAAGGGAGCCGTGAAACCTCCTGCTACCAGACCTCTCTGACCACACGCTAACACTGCCTTCGTTTAGTTAGTGCTGAGACAATTACAAAGACAAATAAAATAAATGCCCTGCGTGAAAATATTTTAAAAAGCATTTAAAAAGTGCTCCAACTTCTTATTTTAAAGAACGTCATATTTCTATTCTTAAAAATAAAGTTTCTCTGTGGTGGTGGTGGTATAAAAGAACCACTTTTCCCAAAAGAGCTTTCAGTAGCTGGCTCTTTAAAGAGCCTTTAATATATAAAAAACCCTTTTAAAGTTTAAAGAGACCCCACACATGTAGAGATTCTATACTAATTAAAGTTTAATAAGTCTATGTTTAAGAGTTAAAAGGGTGCCTTTTTTCAGTCAGTGATTTGGCACTTGAGTGAATTGGATTTAATATTTGGCAACACACTGTTTACAGTTATAATTTTACCACCAGCAATGAATGAACTAAGCAGCAGAGGAGGTTGAGTCTAACAGGAGCACGGACCTGTGACAGGCCGACCTGATGGAGTTTACCTCCATTCATCATCTGGATGGCCCCTTTATCACACAAAGAGGGCTGAGGTTTAAACACATTTTTTGCAGCCATCACTAATCAATTACAAGCGTGTTGCACAGCTCCCAGGTCCATGTGCTTCTCATTTTGAAGAGCGTGGTGGCCTTGCAGGCTGAATGGTGTGGGTTAATTCTGCTAATTGGTTATCACAGCTCTCTTTTGCGCTGCAAAAACAATATTAATGGAGGGAAGGTGATTCAACTAGCCCACAGGGAGAGAGAGGGAGAAAGAGAGAGAGAAAGAGAGAGCTGTACATCCTAGAGAAGCATGGCTAATTAACAACGGAGTTAAAGGTTAATGAAACGTAACTTTAAAAGCCACGGGATGTATTTCCATTTTGGGAATTTTTAGCCGCACACTTGCTCCGCCTATCTACCTTTACATTTACGCAAGCGTTTTTGAGCCAGCAGGCTTTGGGGGAGTTTAGCCTGACTACCAGCTAGGAGCTGTTTCCAGAGGTTAATTAGGGTCCTATAACACACTATTATCTATAAGCGTGTTACATCTTCTCGCTGACGTTTTCCCCAGACCTCAATCATATGTGTCTGACACAGCGTGCGTGTCCTTAGCGCACTGCAACAAAGGAGCTTCAAGCATGGACACTTAAACAGAAGAGAGCGAACTTTGTTGGAGGCATCAGGGGGGCGGGGGGGGGGGACCCAAATGCCTCAAATATATTCACAATGTGTGGCAAATAAGTCATGTCTGGAGTTGCCCAATACAGAGACTCAGAACCTGTAATCATCTACAACATTTAGACAATTTTAATCAAATCCGAGGACAACTGTGCATATAGAAAGAACGGGGTACGCTCTTCAAAAAAAAAAAAGAAAAAGCATAATTAGATGGTTTGCAAACCACATGGTAAATAGAAAGGCTTGAAGAAAAATGACCAAACTCTTCAAAGGATTGGAAAGTAACTTGATATGGACACTGTTGCATGAGCCAATTTTTTAGCCTGATACAGCCAGATGACTTCAAAGTTGAGGCGAGTCGCTATCATGCCCACAAATCAGGATGCAAAAAGACAAATGACTGTATCAGAAACAAACGGGCTGGAGCTTAAAACAGAATTATTGATTTAGATCTAATAAACTCAAGAAATCCCCCCAAAATTCTATTTTATATTAACACACCTAGAAAAGACTGTGTTTGCTAATGTGTAAAGAATAACTGTTTCTGACAGTAAGCATATGTAGATAGTATTTAGTAATATTATATATTTATACAGTAAGACTTATTGTACTCACGGTCATAACTTGTAACTCCACCCTTTTTTATTGTCATTCACACTGCTGTAATACCGCAGAAAAACACGTTTCTTATTTCAGAACTGAACTCACTAATTAATCAACCAATCAATCCACACCTGACTTTACTAACATCTTAATGATCTGCAAAACGTCAATAATGAGCTAATAATGAACACACAGTCAAACGGGGCACGCGTGCTTCATTCACAACATGACAAATGATCGACATTTCTTCCTCGGAAATCACACACCACTAAGTATATCCAGCGTGTTCCTCAAGATGACAAAGGCAGGCATTGATGTCTCTTACGAACTTGGAGGGCTTCTGAGAAAATAATCAAACACTTAACCGTGCAGCCTGACTCTGCCAAACACAACATTAAAACTGGGAAACAATAAATAGTCCCATAACACGCCGAAACTCGACTTCTGTAACATAGAAACCCAGTCAACAAACCAAGAGAGTGGCCACAAACCGTCCTTAAATCATAGGCAGCCTACCCGAACCCTCCGATACATCACAGTTTAATGGAGTCGGGCCTGTAAATAAGTGGGAAACATTGAGAACGCAGAGGGAGTAGATCTTATAACAGGATGTTGCCCGTGCTTGATGTAAATGCATTTTCGAGGAAGCTTACAGAACTCAAATCAACTTAGGCAAATACTTCCATTAACTAATTGCTCCCCGTGCCATGTGGCATGGCACATGCGACAGGCGTCTGCAAAATGGATCGCAGAGACAGCGCAGTCACATCAGAGCGATACTGTAAAAGTGTCAGACCAAAATCCACTCGAAAGCTTCTCCATTCAGAAAACCCTGTTCATTCACAAACTTGCTTTGGTGCTTGTTAAAAATACTTGTACAAAAAAATACTGCCCAATTTTTGTATTTGCCAAGTTGCCAAGTTTAATAGGTTTCTTAAAAAAATTACATTCTGAGAATTTTACAAAGCCCACCAATATTCTAAATTCAGCAAATAATAATGATTAAGCAAATAATCATTAAAAATAATAATATCTATATATAATATAAAACGCATTCTCTTAAGACCTGGTCTGCCATGCATGAAAGCTTTAAATCATATATTCATCCCATATTTCTTTTGACTGCACTGTTAAAGAAACATGATGTTTTGTATGCAAACAGAATAATCAAATTGAAAACATTGGAAAATGCAGTAAGGCACTGCTTAATTTAGGCCTGGGGCAGATTTGAGAGGAAAATATTGAAGGTTCAGGTAAGTGGACTTTGACTACACACGGCAGTTTTGAGTCTACCATAATGAAGAGAGTCCAACACTACAGAGGCTCCACGCTTAACAAGGCTCTACCTGTTCTGCCCAACGCCAGCCACGGCCAAAGCCGGCACACACTATTGATTTAACCTCGGCTGGAATGCAGAATTTTTCTTTGACTAGGGCATTACTTTAAAATATTTTTAATACGATACACACAAGGGCTATAAGGAAAAACAGAATGTAAAAATGCACGGAATGAGCCGAGCCAGTGGCGGAGAGAGAAACGGACGCGCTGCATTGGCAGTATCTCTCATCCTTGGTTTCCCTTTCCAACTGTGGCTCCATGCTTCACCACAGGGAAAATCCAGTGTTTTCAAATGGGCCCTTGTAATGCTTTATTTCCTTTTTAAAATGTACATCTTTAATATCTAAACAATAAGAGAAGAACTGGAAGTCAAACTGTCTGTCTCCGATTGCTTGGTATAGTGTTAGCCTTAAAAATACAAACGTGCAAAAAAAAGAAAAAAAAGCTGCATTTAAAAGGTGTTTTCACTGCAGATTAAATCGCTGAATTATGATGAGCCTTTGTCCGAGCCTTTATAAAAACGGGCTCAACATTCTCACACGATATCACTGCTGGGATAACACGAAAATATCAGCGTCTCCAAAGGAATTAGGCTGAAAAACCTGATATTTAAGGTTTATATCACGTCTGCCTCCATTCGGAGACTGAGAAACAGATTTGGAGGAAAACAAACGGTTCTCCATCTCGGTCTTATTAAAAAGAGAAGAGCAGATGAGGACAACTAAAATGAGACAGCATGGTGGACTGAAAGCTACTGAATCTCTTGAACAGCCTGGTCATCCTCCATAGCAACACTCACGTCACTTACGCTATACGTTTGAGCAGCGTGCTTTACACACATTCTCAATGCACGTGGATTCCAAGCCATTAGCAGAGCAGGACAAAACACCTCCCTCAGCCCTGCATGGTAATTTGACCACAGCCTTGAGTGTGTGTGAGTGGAGCACATAAGGCAGCGCACACACCTGCGAGAATCAGATAACCACTCACGAGAGAAAAGCACAGGTATGACACGTTCAGCAGTGTCCAATTCTATACTTCTGTTTCAAGAGCTTCAGGCCACAGGAGAAGCACTCTGTCAGGCCACAGAGCAAAATCTCAGAACACTGTTTCAGTGAGATTCACCTACAAGCCACTAGTGAACAGCCAGAATAACATACATGAAAAATTGAGGATAAATAATTGTTTACAGTGTTTATCAGAAAAGTTAAAAAAAAAAAAAAAACCTTACACAGTTTGAAAGTTTCAGGCACTTGGAGAAATTCTTACAATAAAAAAGTAAGTGGAAGTAGAGACCTCAGATAAAGACGATAGATAAAGGCATTAAAGATATGAAGATGTTTCTGTTGTGTTACACATATAATGGAATCATATTGCAAAAAGAGTAGATTTAATACTGCAGTTCAGTTGGTTAAAACACTGAATTAAAATGGTTGTATTTACAGTATTGTAACATGTGGCGATACTGGAGCTTTGTTCTGTGTTCCAACTTATCAAACACCAGATATTTTGTACTGTGCATTGAAATAATGTTTAGAAATACTGCTCTGACAAACATTAATAAAAAAATAAAAGCAAATGAGATAAGAAAAATTGTCAATGTATATGTCATGTTGTTCACTTGACCATTTCCAAAACTCCTCCCCGGGGCAGTTCAGTATTACTCAGTATTACAGTATTTCAATCTGGCCAATCAGATTGAAACAGGTGCTGCTGATGGAATTCAACAAATCTGTGCGTGGAATGTTGTGTATGTTTATACATATATAGATATATATACACACACACACATACACATACACACTGTATTTACCATTAAGTGTTCACAAATTTCTAATCTAAGTACAAACGCAGATACAACATTGATGACATAGATAAATATGGCCCAAAAATATAAATACACGTTATATATAAAATACATTTTATGGTTTTCTTTGCATGCAATTTCAAATAATTTAGTCTATGTGAAATCATTTAGTTGTTATTAAATTACAGCAAATTTGAGGTCAGACAAAAGGCCTCCGACGCTAAAAACTGCTGGGAGTCAATGCGGCTCTGTTTAAGCTCAAGCCCAGAAAACAGCGGCTCCATCTCTGCCATTAAGTATTAACTCTCCATCTGAGTCTGTTGTCAACAGCACTGTTTTTCTGATTAGAATGGCTGTTGACTCATCCTGTGACGGCATTCAGGAGGGTGCTATAGTTACTGTGGCCAGCACTGCAGCTCCTGTTTCATTGTCTCGTGTGTTTACTGTAAGCCCAAACTACTTATAAAGTTGTTTCGGGATATCAGTGAATCCTTTGGGGAAATAACGGCTCCTTGCCGCTGTATAAAGGCCCGGTCTAATGTAAAATTTATCAGGCAGCAAGGTTGACACTGTCTATTAAAACGTTCCTCCTCAGCTTTAAATATGCATTAGACATCCAAAGGCAAATCCTCCGAGTTGTTGTTTTCCACGGCAAAAATGAGGGGTAACATTTGAGTTTGATTCACTCAGAGGTAATTTCGACGAAAACAATAGGAAAAAGCTCCAGCTTCAGACTTTAAGCGCAGGAAATGTCATTTTGCTGACAAAGACAACAGAAACACGTTCATGACTTTCTCTGTGCTCCTAAATATTAACAGTGCAACCCATTAATAAACATGATTTCCTTGGATAAGAGATGAAAGCAGGAGGAACAAAATTAGAAGAGGTGCAAACTAGAACTAAGGGAATTGGTAAGGCAAGCATTTGCGAGGACTAGTCGCAGAATGCTCCGCACTTTACAGTCTTCTGCTGTAGGATCACTTGGATAGTCTGAAATATTGATGTGCTAGACTTCATGAACCTGGTGAGGAAAACAGCAAAAAAAATAAAAGCTGTGAAATTGTTCTATATTTATATCAAAAACAATCTTTTTTGCCTCATCCTGCACCGAGAGCCCGCTTTGTGTGTCTCGGATGAAATTGTCCTGGAAAGCATGTTTTGAATAAAGAAATCCCAAATGCATGTCTCTAATGAGCTGCCTGCAGAACTTAACGTATGCTAGAAATGCTTTCGCGTTGTTCTGAGTTTTGGCACAGCAGTATTTTTTTTTTTTTACATCATATAATTAATCATTAATAGGTTTGCAGCTATTCGTGCACCTCTGTTGTCTTGATGTGTTCTGCGTTGGTTCATTTTACATGGCTTGATGGTTAGTTAAAGTAAGGCATTTGCGCACTTGGGATTCACTCAATTATACAGTACTTTGGATCTATAGTGTACAAGATAAGATGATGACATTATCGCACCCAGTCCAAAACCAGTGCTCTCCAAAAAAATAAATAAAATAAAAAACAAGATGTTCTCTCCTGGGGGCTTACCACACATTAGCAGAGGTTGTCATAATCCCAAATTAGGCTTTCGTGGAGCAATATTCGCATTTTACAGGTCCTGAAAAACCCTTCTTCAAATGAGAATATGACTGTGAAATGGTATTTTAAAGAACCTTAACACAATGTAAAGCATCTATACAGATTGCAACCATATGTCTGAGAGCCACTGAGGAACCTTTACTGCTAATACTGTAGCACAAATCCACTTTTGTAAGTGCAAAGTGACAAACATCTAGAAGTACCCCGGATCATCTCAGAGACAAAAAAAAAAGTTAAAAGTGGAGCACTTGGCACAGCGCACTCTCAGCAGAAACACTAGAGTCAAAGTGCAGTAAACAAATACTCAATAGTAATGAGAGGTTCTATTCAGTCCCCAAATTACAGTCTGGTTAACCAGAGACTCTGTGTGCCAACTCATTATTGCAGCTTGCTTCCAATTGGACTTGGACATTTAGGAAAACATTCAAGGGGCCTTGAAAGTAAAGAAGGTTTTATAGACATAGCAGCCCAAGAGACAGCAGCCTGAATTAGGCAAATGCCCAAAGGGTGCTGGTCAACATCTCAAACCAAGCATGGTAGATTACTTAAAATGAGACAAAACGGTGAAAAGTAATGATATCGAGAGGCTAAGACAGACAAATACATTCCGCTTAGAAGCGACAACTCAAACTTAATGTTCTTTAATTACCATGATTGATTAACACGCTCGATAACTGTCCTGGGAAAGAACAGCACTTTCACACAGCGCTCTAGAAATATAGGGATGCAAATGGACAAGAAAAACAAGTCAGGGTGCTCATCAACATCTTTGAAAGAAAAACCAAAAGGGGTGATAACACAAACAGCAATCATGATGCAACCTACAAAAGCAATGAGGAGATTTTCCCATATGAATATAGCTTATTAGTGCATCTCTCAGAAAGAATTGCAAGGCTATCTGTTCATGATACACTCATAACAAGACAAAACATATAGTACTAAATAATACTACTACTAAAGCCAGGCAGTCGCAATACAATTTCATAAGAGATCATGCTGCCCATCTATGAACGCTCTGCAGTTCATGTGTATGTATGTGCATAAGGAAAGGGAAGGCAGTGAGTGGTACAGTATATCACCAGGGTGCCCTGGAACAGGTCTGGCTCTGGCCCCATTTGACAGACAGGCTTTCTAAACAGCCCCTGGGTGTAGCGACAGCTGGGCTGCCCAACGCTCACAGCCACTAATCACAGATATAGAAGCAGAAACACTTTTGTACTCTATTTAACAGAAAAAAAAACACAAATACGGAGAAAAATATCCTGACCTTACCATGTAAACACAGCGCAAATACATGGGCTAAACATCAAATTTCACTTAAGTCTTTATGTAATGAGTTGGTTTTAGAACTTATAAACTGCCTCATTTCTAGACTGAGGTCATTAGTTTTGCAGAATAATAATAATCATTTCAAAGTAATGGCTGCAGTCACTGTTAAACAACTACAACAAGGCAGCGCTAAGGCGAAGCCTTGCCTTTCCATTTTAATGCGGCCTTTGCGAAAAGGGCAGGGTAATTATTTTAATGAATGTGATAAAGGTAAGAGTGCCATACTGACATTTCAGCACCTACTTCTCAAATACAGCCCATTTACCACAGTGTTTATGTAAAAGCTCTGGTAGCGTTTTTTTTTTTCCCCAGCACCGAGCATTTCAGATAGGAACGAGCAATAGAAAATAGAAAGAAATGCTAGACGGCCTCAAGCCCACAAAAATGCTGGTGTGGGTTTGGTCTGGGTATACAAATACCATTGTATTAACACCATGCCACAAATAAATATAGCCAAATAAATATTTGTTTAGATTTGTGTATTGCACAACAGCACAGAGCCCAATAGAGAAACTGAGTATTTCAGTCCAGTACTAATGCTTTAAATTTGCGCTGTTAAAAAGGAGTGCAGTAGTGAACGAAGAGAAATGACCATCAGCTGTAGAGACCTGCAGCCACAAAAATCCAGCTTTACCTCACATGAACTATTTCATGCTCCTGGCGCTGCAGTGACGACGAACTGCTGAGCTCAGATTAAGCTTTCTTAGAAAGTCACTCTGATCGGGTTACAGCCACAGGCAATGATATGCTTCAAGTCTTCAATAGTTAAAGGAATTTAGGGACGCAGAGCTGTAGGAACAGTTTCGCTCTTTCCTCTCCCCAAACAGACACAAGAAGAAAACTCATACTGAACCCGCACTCACACAAGATACAAGCAGCCAGCCTGGCAGAGGGTACAGGGTACAAATCAGGGCCTTTCCAATACGGACACTTTGACATTGATACGGTTACTGATTTAGAGGAGATATCAGCCCATATCACTTAATATCATCCAAATTTATATCATCCAAATCCAGTTTCAAGTGTTTCAGTCCTTTACTGCCTGATAAGATTGTCACTTATACATTTCCAGACAGGTTCTCAATTGCTATGTGTTTTAAACACAAATAAACTCAAACCAGAAACATGTCAATTATAAAAAATAAGCCACATACTGCAGCACATATTTTTCACTACCTTCATATTTCTCACTACTGTAGTGGGTTTATGTAATTGAGTTCTTAAACATCACAATTTTTTCCCATGGTATTTATATTGATTTGTACTATATTGCAAGTTACTGAATAGAACAACCAAACTATTGTTGGTTGAGCGCTGTTCCTATAAGGCGGGCATTAAGCGGACAAACAGTGCGATAGTGCAATTTGGGAAAAAATTAGGAAAAGCATAGAAAGCATATAATAGATAGATGGAATATAGTCTATTTAGACGATACTATGATCTCTCTGCTTTGGCAGATCGTCAGCACATCATATCATCATATCGCCCACCCCTATCTGATATCTTCACACCAAGATTTGTGTGTTTTGTGTGTTACACTCATAGTGATGTTCTGTGTTTAAATTCGCCAGCCTAGCACATATTGTGGTAAAACAATTAACCACTGAAGAGTGCAGGCTTAGCCATCTCTTTAAAGCCTGGCATACAAGCATGAAACCGTTACAGCCTCCATGTCAGCAGTTTGTCGCAATATAAAACAAATGACTAGTTTTGCAAAAACCAATAAATCCCTGGGATCTTAATATTATTTTGCTGATTTATAGGTCAGGCCTTAGAAAGGTCACAATTTGGTATTTGCACTGAAAAGAAAAAACGTTCAGCATCAAAACAAGTAGTATAACCATGTTGACAAACCATTATTAATAAAATAGCTTTATTTCATCAACAATTCTGATTTAATATTGAACATGCTTAAACACGGCTCATTTAATTACCGGAGTTTATCAAAAAACAAAAACTAGAATTAAGTGACTAAACTTTTGGAGGCAGTCACATGAGCGCCACATGTTCGCATTCGTACAGCTGGCGCTCTATAAAGCTAATAAAGTCATCAATCATACAAGACACTGCTTACTTTATAGATGCACAGTAAATGTATATAAACTGCACAAGAAAGTCAGGGAAAGGATGTAGGCGAGTCAAATCCACAAAGAAAGAAAAAGCTGAACATTGGCCATATTCAACTGTCTGTGTTATCTTTAGCACCTTATGCGTGTAGTATGGAATTTCCTCGTCCAAAGTAAGCACTTTTGCAGCACAGGCTGGAATATAACATATCAGGACAGTTTGGGAGGAATAGTGCAGGACAGGTTTTTGTCATTTGTTGAAACCCCTGGCCACTTATCTACTGGTGACCTGAAAGAATTTTAAACTGATAATCTGTACTGTCTGGTCACTGAGAAAACACTGAGACAAGAATAGCCAGAGACACTTAACAGCAGAGGGGCTGTTATTTCATAGGTGACGAAGGAGATCCTGAAACAACATGACTAAACTCTAAGCTTCCATACCTTGAGCAGTCAAAAAAAAACAACTAATCAATAACCTTTAATACAGATTTTCATTTTCTGTTTATGGTTTAGGTTATGCAGTACCTTCCTTACAGACTAAACCATCACTTATCAATTGTTACTTTTCTAAAATGCATAGTAAAGTTTTAGTGGCCCTGGGGGTGGAGCTACCCTGAATTCTTAAAAGACAATGTTGTTTTCTGTTTAGTACCTCCTATTGTTCATTAGTTCAATCATAAATTTTTTTTAAAAATATTTATCTGTGTTAGATGTTTTGTGATGTATTTATATTTAGACACTTTTTCTTTATAATGTAACCCTAATGTTTGTGAATTCACCCATTCAGTCTGTATGAATGTCTTATGCTTACACAGTAAAGGATTCCTAAGTGATACCTTCATAAGGTTTGCCCCATCATTTGGAAATGAGTTTGAATCCCATTCATTGTCAGTGTAATATTTTTGCTGGTACCAACAAAACCATGGATCTCTGAGGTCATCAAATATTATCAGCCAATCGATATATCAGTCAAGCCCTATCAGCTACACTCTGATCAATACTGATTCTGTAGTGATCGTCTACATATATGACTGAGGATACTGATGCTAATAAAGTTCGATTCCACCCTTTTGCAAATCTTGAACTGATCTCATGCAGCAGGGTCCTTTTTGGGACGGGTGGCGTCGCGTTTTCATTTCCGTGAAACGACAGCAAACTGAAATCTTGATACTGGCATGGAAAAAGGGAATCATAATTAAAATGCTCCTCGGCTTGAAGTTAGATCACTGGGACAGTAGCGTTCGTTCTCTTTTAAGAGGCACACTACAGTTCCATTTCTTCTCACATGAACCACAGAACTTCCTGCCATTTATAAGTACAAGTGATCTCAATTAGGGACCTCCATGAAGGCAAGAGGCGGCAGACAGTCATGGCAACAGGAGCCAGAGGAAACTGTCTTTACATTTTCCTCCCTCACTGCTCCAGACAGCCACCATGCCCCGAGTAGACAGCATCAAAAACACGCGCTCTGAAACGTGCCTGCTTTTACAGTACACAGACATAAATGTCAGAATCACGCAGTTTACTAGCGTCATCCTGGCTGACTTTGCCGCTGATCTTGTTTTTTTTTTTTTTCCCTCCCTATTGGAAGAAGCTCCAGTTCAGAGTTCTTAATGCTGGCTTGGACTAAAAACATGATAAATACAGGAAAGAGTGCTGCTAGAGGAATACCACTGTAATACATTGTTAAGAGCACTGCATGAGACAATATAATTTCTCCAGGTCATCATTCAACACAACACAAAGCTTGCCAGGAAGGGGAATGAAATGTACTCAAACTGAAGCCATTTACACTCCGTCAAAAGCACTTGTCATTTGCAAGCTATAATTAAATGTCTTGCAAAATACAGGACTGCAAAGTGGGGCTCTTCATGGAGTCATATGTTTATGAACTTGGTAGTTCAACAAAGAGGAGCTTGAAGGGAGAAGACAAAAAAAAGTGTTTGTGCAGTTCGTAATGCGGGGCGTGATTTCACAAACACATTCTGTGTGCTCAAGAGAAGAAACAACAGATTAAAGGAGCTGAATGTAACGTTAGACATGCCGCAGGGTGCGACTTGTCAATAATGTAAGGTAAACGTCTCATAAGGAATGCCAGAGCTGACATGAGCGCTCTTTCGTTTGTTCTGATGGCATCAGTAATAAACTGTCCTGTTTTGACAACTCTGGCATGTGAGCGAGGCTGGAGCCAGCTTTTGAAACACTTCTTTGGAACCAGCTCGATTACATGAAATACCATTAAACTCATTTACAGACTAATGCTTCTAACACAGATCCCACAGTATGATGATCAGGAGTGAAAGTAGCAAGTAAAACACACACAGATTGCTGATTAAAATCCTTATAGCTGCTGTATCCTGTGTATTGTTTCTACTACGCCAAGACAATGTAGAGAAGACTAAAAGGTGGAGTTCATGGGCAGCACAGCAGGATAAATTTCATTGTGGCTTTACTAACCACAAATACTCTGTTGGAAGGAGGCCTGTATATTGCAGTGGAAATTCCATTTATGACTCTTTGGTTTCTCCAGTAAGCCTGATTGATAGATTTGGATACTGGCATCAGTTTACTTCAGCTTCAGTGACAGCCTTCTGTAAGGAAAGCCAGGCTAATATTTTGCCTTAGATGCAATCAAGCAGAACTGAACTGGTTCATTGATTATTTACAGTACTAACAAGCGAAACGAATGCATATATTATAACAAGACATGCAACATTAGAATTTGTCTAGATCAGAACGGGCACATTTTTGCATAAAATATACAATGGGTCAATTAGTTACTTTAATTTTTTTTATGATACTGTAACTGAATGAGGTTAAAAGAACAGCTTAAAAAAGAAGCAAATTTACACTTTTTTCCCTAGTCGATCAGCCAAGACATGCTTCAAATCTACATTTTGCTTGTTTAGTTAAAGCTGAAGCTGTGCAGCGAACACTGCTAACAAATCTGTACAGGGATTAAAAAAAAAAAAAGCTTTGTAGCTACATCTCTAAACTAAAGAAGTTTAGAGATGTAGATGATCAATTACATCTGGCGTAAGTGAAAAACTGTAGGTAGTGCTGTCACTACATGTGTAAGCCTAATTATACAAGATTAATTGTGATCAATAGCAGGTCACCTCCGCTTTTAAGGAACAGTTCTTTATTTCCTGTTCTATTGAAACGTAAAATGCCAGCAAATAAAGTTGTCTGTGTTGCAAGTTTGGCTAACAGAGATGGATTAGAGTGTTTTGTGTGTTCATTCAAAAATAAGAAAATTAGTTCACAAAGTTGTATGGGAACCAGAATTCACCATAAAACTTCCTGATCGGTGCAATCCCTTATTATAGCCAATAAGCATTCGTTGATACATCTGCAAACTATACAGCAAAGCCTCAGAGTGGATAGTGGCCAACCCAGACCTATTCTTACTGTCTGCACAAGGCCTGTGGTTCTTAAGCATATTCTTTATTACACCGGTGATGAGCAGAATGTCTGAGCTAAGGCTAATTGCTGCTTGATGGAGCAGAGAGTTGGACGTATGCAGCGCTTTGAGGTTTTGGGAACAGTGTGAGAATTTCTCACCTTAGATGTGGCTCCGGTCTACCGTCATGTGCGAGACAACCACCAGCTTTGAAACCAAACCAAATGATCATCATGATGACTGGTGACATTAGTGCATGCATCAGTATGAGTGTGTGAAAGGAGGTATATGTGTTTGTAAGAAGAGGGGGCTGCAGATGTATCTGCGTTGGTGCCTGGCAGGCTAGGGATGAACTTGAGGAATTGTAAACTGAGAGCACCCTGAGCTGACTGGTGGATAATACTGTGTACAGCAATAGACGGGTAAAGCATTTCATATACTTACATCATGCTCTGGAGCTCCGGGATGAAGCTGGTGGTCTTTCCGGATCCTCTCCCTGCCATGGAGGTGCTGCTGGCTGCCATGGGGCTCGCAGCGCTGTTGCTCATCTGTTACACACACACACACACACACACACAAAACACAGGCTTTCATGCAACGCTCATTTGACCGTGTGGTCCATCAAAGCCAGTGCAATTATAAACCCACTTCCAAAGAAAACGTTTCCTGATGCATCAGACAGAGAGGAAAACACATCACACGAGACTCAACCTGAATCATGACAAAAGACACTCCGAAATGGCACTAATGTCAGCAGATGTCAAAAGGAATACAATGCTGGTTAGACTTAAACGCAGCTAAGCAATATTTACTTTAAAGTATAAAAGGTTGAATTATTCTAATGAAAAAGGCACATTCCCACAGCAAAGGCGAGTCAATAGAACTTGAATGGTTCACAGCAACTAGCCATTCAGATGTGATTAAAGTATGTACTAGCACTCACAAACAGGCTATTTACTCAAACCACTTCGGAAAGGGCTGAAAGGCGCTTGAGGCAAAATACTGTAATTTTCATTATCCTGGCTCCAGTGGCAAAAATGTATTGGTATTTGGCCATAAATCATTCACATTTTATACACACTCATCACTGAGTCACTGAAATCTAAATTACAACCAATTCCCTTGTGAGGAACATTATAAAAATAGCAAAGAAAGCATTGAGCTACAAACATCTGCTTTTACTTAAGGATGCGCCGACAGATTTTTTTTTCAGTCAATACCAATTCAAGGTACCCAAAATTAAACACCCACCAGCCCCAAGATAACGGCAGCATAGTTGTACTCATTAGAATTATACACATTGAATGTGTTTAACATAATTCCCACCCATTCTCAACCTCGTAATGCAAAACTGCCTAGAGTCCTATTTCGCAAAGTTTTAGGAGAGATGATCCTCACACTGTCACTGAAATGCATCATCAGTGCCAAGATCATTTATCAGCACATGTCTTATTTTTACAATGACATGTAAGGTTTATTGGTCTTATTTACATAATATACATAATAATCCAGAAAAACGGATTTAACACATAGGTCAGTGTAACCAGACCTTTGTCCACAGTCTCACAAGAAAAAATGGCTAATTATGGACGTGATTAAAGGAGCGTGAAGTTTCTGGTGGTGTTTACTGCAGAGATAACATTCATTACACAGCTATTCACACATTTTGCAGTTAGGCCTCCTTAAACACAAACCCCTGCTAGGAAAACAAATTAACAGGATGCTGATATTTACCTGGAAATGGACCTTGAAAAATGCAAATGCTCTCATTGTCAGGAGTGCAGGGATTTACATTTGGAAGCATAGTCAGATGAGTTTTGATGGCCCACCAGATATATTTGAACAGAATCACCTGAAGACCAGCTGCCATTCAAAACCACAGCCTTCCTATGGCATGCCAAGTCATCAGACTATCAAATCACACAGGTGTACTACCTTTTCTAAACAGATGAGGACAATACCTTACTAGGCAAAGAATAGTTTGCTTCATTGTAAACCATCTCTCGGTCCAAATGCACGCCGTTCACATTCAGCAGACATCAAAGCAGGGAGCAAACACCACAGCAAACATAAAAATGCTAGTTCTGCACTCAGAGACATAAAGCTAAATGATTCAAAGTGCCCCGAGAGCAGAAGCACAGACAGGACTATTTTCCCCAATAAATACATCCGAGCATAAAATTTCAAATCCTTCTGTTTTCGCCCCCTCTGTTGGATGAAAGCTCCAGCCTTTGCTTTGACTTGTGAAGGCAGATGGTCGCCATACTAGGCAAAATGAATTCAGATGTGGCAAATGAATCAAGATTACTTCAACATGCAAAGGTCTGAAAGAGTGCTTCACGTTGAATGAGCAGAACAGGGGAGCCTATTCTATTTATTGCATTTTCCTCTCTATAATTAACTAGACTTTTATATAGCTTTGCTTCTAAATTTCTTTTTCTACAGACGCCTAGTTAATTTACTGATTTGGTCTTGGGCACACAATCCAGTGAGCTGAAGCTGAGGCAGTCTAACACAGTGCTTTTCGCCCTTATACTACTGAATACAACTGAAATAAATGAGGAATAGTTCAATGAAAGTTTTTCAGGAGGAATGCACCAATTATTTTCTTTTTTCTGGTTTTGTTTGGTCGTTTTTAATTAGTCTTTTAGTTTTCAAGCTCATTACTGCGCGAGGTAAATGAACACATATCCGGAACTGCATCTGAAAAAAAATGAGAAATGAGCTGCTCTTCAATGATCTTCAATCCCTTCAAATCCCTACAAAATGAAACGCATGGGGAAAAATACAGCTGCTTAACTACATTACATGAAACCAAATAAACAAAAAAGTAAGAGACAACCGGCTATTTAGCACAAGGTGTAACGCATAGTTAAACGGAAATTATTATAATTATTCAAATTACAACTGACCAAAGACTGACCAAAGTAAAAATAACTGATAGTCTGAATGCTAGTTTCAGGCCTAAAGCAACATTACGTTTAGTCACCACCAATTCTAATCATTTTTTCAGCCAAACAAATTCTCAAACATTTTATTCGTCCCAGATATTCGTCTGTATCTGCACAAATAAGACAAATAAGAAAAAAATATCCACTTACAAAATCACAAATAGCAACAAATCCTGTTTTGTTAACTGGTAATTATGACACATATTCAACTGTCTGTGTAAACCCGAAGAGAGTCAAATAAATAAGCTTTACTGGACCTTTGGTTTCATGGTGGTTTAACAGACAGTATTTTCATGTTTGTTGAAAGTGAAGAGCCATTAAACAAAGTCTATGTTCTCATCTCCAGAGTCTACAGAGTCTATGTTCTCACCTCTTATCATTTCTATTAATTAGAATTTTAGAATTTGCAAGCAAAAACAAGAGAAGTCTATACAGACCTGACAAAACTCAAATAAAACGTCTTAAAATGAACCTCTAAATGAAACTACAACAAGAAGCATTCAATATCCATGAATAAGGTGGACTATGCCAAAAAGCCCAGCTTTAACGTTGAACTCAAAGCTGCTGAATCAAGAGATGTGTCTTGAAAACGCACCATTTGGGGACCATAATGACGTGGCAGAAAGTCATGTGGTGCTACTCAAAAGTTTTATTTCACTGCCACATCCTCGATACAGCGCCCCACACAGCTCTACATGACCTCCTCCACCTCCCCTTTTTTGCATCAGTTAAAAAAGAAAGAAGTAAAACCATGCAAAATCCACACCCCTCCATCCACAAGAGCAGACTAAAGGGTCTCAGGCGCCTATTCAAATGAGAAATTGGTGGAATAAGCCCCTGGTTAGAGGAGTGAGTGTAGTAAAAAGCGCACTCTGCCAGTGCCTCCCCTCCCGCACGTTTCCACAATGAAGTCTGGCACCTCATCTGCTGGCTGGGCTCTTCTCCTCCCTCACTCGCTGCATGGCACACACGGTTTAAGACATTAAGGGCATGTGCAAAAGCAAGTTATCTGCACTGTGCTGCAGCTTTAATATCTGCAATTACTCTGAAACTACATTACCCACCACCTTTACAGCCATTTACTTAACTACAACATCCCCCTTCAGGAAACTACAGAATATCACAGTGGCTATCAAATGCCGGATTGTGAATGCCCCCCCTCCACCCCTTTTTTCCCTCTGTTTCGTCTGTCTGAAGATGAAATAACTTTGAAAATAATCACAAATGTGTGGCAAGCAATAACTTAATGGCCTTAATAAATGTATTCTCTATGAATTAATCAAATCAGCAGCTCATTTCAGCAAGCAAGGAGAGAATGTGCATAAGGAACAGTTATATGATTTTCAAGCTTATAAACAATGTAAAACACAGACTGTTACTCTGCAGAACCCTAAAGGTTTGTGGTGGAGCTTAAAGTTGTATGAAGTTGAATGAAGTCAATAGTAAACAGTACAGTAGCTTGAAGCAAAATAGACCCTTAGCACATGAACTGAAGAGTCTAAGGCTGTCACACTCTAACATGAAGAATACATTTACCTCTGTGTGTTAATACTGAACACTGAATCCCTCCTCCTGTACTCTGGACTCACACGGATCCTACAATTCAAACACAGATTCTGAACGGGAGACTGTTTTCGCCGTCACGCACCGCACTGACTCATGGGTATTGTAGTTCCTACCGCAATACGAGGCCATAGACAGAAACTGTAGTTCAACAGGGCCGAGTCGCACAATAAAAGACGAAATCACGCGTTCAACAGCGCCACCCAAAGGTCTTTTCCTCTCTTTCTCTGTCATTTCTCTGCCCACCTTCACGCTAATGGTCAGAATAAAGCAGCCTGTTGACACCTGAATGAGAGACAGCTGGAAAAGTACCCATGTTAAGTGGATGCTTCTAGGAATTTTGTGTCTAGATAATATCAATCAGTTTAGCACAAATAAAACTCTGATGGGACAAGCGAACAGTAGATTTAAATGATATGCCAAATAATACATAATACCAAATAAAACATACTTTTTATTTATTATAATATAAAATTGTTTGCATATAATACTACTACTTCTACTACTACTACTACTACTACTACTACTACTACTACTAATAATAATAATAATAATAATAATGATGATAATAATAATAATAATAATAATAATAATAATAATAATAATAACTAGATAAAACAAAAGTTTTGGGCATTTTACTTTACAATTAAAGTCCAAGTAGGCTTTCACAGTGTTAACTTAAACATTTCTGGTTTGTCCTACATAATTTTACACATTTATTGACTAATAATCTTCATATTAAACATAATAAGTACATCTGAATGTGTTCATCTGGACAGGGCATTTTTCATATAGCCTATGTAAGATGGAGTTTATAGTGGTTTTAAGTGACCATTTCTTGTCCTGATGTGACTGCTGTGTGTGAACAGACCTGTACAGTAAAGGCAGGCTGCTCACTGTGTGTGTGCAGTTCTGGCGCTGCGTGTTCAGTTCTGTCTGGGACGGAAAACTGCACACAGTCCAGAAGCAGAACACACACGAGTGTGTGAGGGATTTGGTTTATCTGGATGTAGAGAAGTGACCGCTCCTGTGCACCACGTGCTCGAGGCTCATCAGCATAATAATCGTCCCGCTCCTGCGTATATAAACCACAAAAACCTGAGCTCGCTAAGTCCCTGCCTCCAAAGACAAACCACACGGCCAGACACACATACACACACACACACACACACACACGCATGCACGCACAGGCGCACACACACCCATTCATACACACCAAAAAAACGCTCGCCTTCATCTCTAACCACAACTTTCTGGAGTCCCGTTTTTAACCCTTCCTTGTGGGCGAGCCGCTAGGGACGAGGAGAAAACTTGAACGCGTTTTAAAGACTTTTTAAAACAGCTGCGTTAGAAATATTAGACATTTTGTTGTTTTGAACGTGGCGAGCGTTTTTTGCTTTTTACTCTGTGGAGGTTTCCCTCGAGGCTCAGGATGCGAGAGGATTCTGTTTTACGCACCTTTCACCTTCGACTGGAATTTCCTATAAATTAATTTAATTATAAATTAAAGAGAATATCGACGCTCCTTATAGACTTTAGGCGGAAAAACAGAACTTTCGAGCACTTTTGAGAGTGGGCCGAGCATCCAATCAGAAACATGTGTGTAAAAGTTTGAGTAAAAAAAAGTTTAACGTCGGAGGGAACGTGGAGCGGTTGAGGGACGAAAAGAAGTACACCAACGTCAAAAACGAGGTTTAAACAGAAAGAAAAGAAACAGAACGAGGTGGTCTATGTGAAGAAGTCTTACCTCTTTGCTCTGTGATGCGTATCCCGGTAGAGCCCAGTGGCGCCCGGAGGTTCAGCCCGCCCTCCAGCAGCGTGCTGCCCGGGAAGGGGAGTGATGTGAGCGCCGGTGGCGCGCAGCCCGAGGCGCAGCCAGCCGCGACCCCCAGACTACGCGCGCACGACAACAGGAGCATGGTGGAGATCATCGCGGACCACCCGGCCGAGCTGGTGCGGACAGACAGCCCCAACTTTCTGTGCTCCGTGCTGCCCTCGCACTGGAGGTGCAACAAAACTCTGCCGGTGGCGTTCAAGGTGAGTGAGCTCGCGCTAAAGGTGGGCTTCGGGGCTCCCTGGTACGTGCATGTGAACTGTGCAATACGTGTTTAGCTCTGTAAAGTGTCTAAAATGTCTATTATATATACAACATATGTAATCGCTGTACATATATTGTATATCACATTCATATGGCAGACGCCTTTATTAAAAATTAGGAAACATTCAAGGACAGTGTAAGAACAAGAGGAGAGTACTAAGCGCTAAAATCTTTTATTCAATAGTAAGGCAAGGAGAGTGCAGAAAGGAGAGGAGATGCACATGGACAAAGGTGAGAATAGAAGTCCCCAATGTGCGTGGATGTGCGTTTCTGTTTTCACAACTTTCACGCGCCTGAGAGCGCCAGCATTGGCACGATCGAGCTCCTCTATAGGCTGCCTTTACAAAGTGTATGCGACAAAAATAGCTGAAATCAGACAAACTTTACGAAAGTGGAGCAGAAATGCGTAAAGACTGGGCCGTCTCCTCGTAATAAAGCATTTTAAATTAGCTGCTGGATAAAATATATAGACTACATTTTTTTACCCATTCAGAAAAGCCACTGAAAATAAAGTGGAGTCCAGCGGAAAGTCCCCAGTGTTTAATTTACACCCGCAGTGCTGAATTAACACCTACTGCGGATCTTTTACGTCCATCCGGCCCGAGCGAGCGCGGCGGGTGGACTCCGCACTTAGGGCTTTCAATACAACAGAGCAGCGGAAAGAACTTTCTCAGGTCAGTTTTTGGAGAAGGCAGGTAAATCAAACAGTTCCTTGCTAGAAGTTCTCCTCACACACAGGCCCGGTTTGTGGACTTCAAGTCTCTGTGGGGGAGCCCAGAGCAGCTGGAAAAGTGTGTTTGCTGAAAAATTCACGTATAGAAAAGTGCAGAAAGAATATAGTCCAGATCATTTATACACAATTAAAATTTATTTTAGGTTTTTAGTTTTAATCGGAAATAAAAAGGCAGCAAATATATTACTGTAAATTCCCTAATCTGATATAACAAATAATCTTATTTAAATTTGTTTTATATTCATTTATCGTATTGGTTAATTTCTTTTCACATGCAGGCTGCAGTATTCATGAGGAAATAAATGTGGTTTATGTAACAGTACTGTATTCCCCTGTCTCAGAGACTACATTCCAAGTCATACTTTAATTACTTGTGATGAAGCTCCAGGCTTTCTCATTTTCTTGTATTAATGGTAAATGTCAACAGACTTCCGTACATGTGTACACATACTTTAATGATAAATGGTTGTTTGCTTACGGCACAAAATGTGTCTTGAGTATTTTATTCATCCCCGTAACCCCTTTAACTTTATATACATATACACACACACACACATACACCCATTTACATACATTATACATTATATATATACATATATACATTATATATATATATACATTATATATATACACGTTTTATATATATATATATCTATATATCTATA
>JBBPDC010000001.1:27813570-27831668 GCA_037974485.1 Hemigrammopetersius urotaenia
TATATATTAGCTGTGTGATTTTTTTTTTGTGTTTCCTAATGACAAAAACAGGCTGACAATGCTGGTTTAATAATAATATGCTGGACTGACCGAGTTCTCCCTCATGCCACAGGTTGTTGCACTGGGGGATGTTCCTGATGGAACGGTGGTAACAGTTATGGCAGGAAATGATGAGAACTACTCAGCCGAGCTGCGGAATGCCTCTGCAGTCATGAAGAACCAAGTGGCACGCTTTAATGACCTGAGGTTCGTCGGCAGGAGTGGGCGAGGTCAGTGTCTTCCATGGGTTTTCAAAAATTATTCATAACCATAAGCCATGTTTTCTTTCCCTGTATCATATGACACAACAAAAAAAAACCCACACACAGCAACTCACGTTTACAAGGCAAGAAATAGGGCGTAGTAGTAAAACTTCTGCATGTGGTAGATTATCCGTCGAGATACTAAACCGCACTTTTACCACGGATACCCAGGGTAGGTTTGTAAACAGTTTATGACTTGAATTCATGAATATGTGCCATGCAAATACTGTAGTCCACAGTTGTTTAATATATTCGTCTGAAGTTGTATCAGTTGAAAGAACGTGTAAACAGGTTATTGAGGGATGGCGACGTTATAAATCGCAGACAGTAATTTGAGCACTTTCAGGCTGAAGGACAAGAAAGCGGTGGGTGTGTTTGAACGTTTCTGCCTTTGAAGTCAGCTCTTGTGATTTTTATGATAATTAATTATGATGGCATGTTACAAACACCCTTGTTTATACACTGCATGTACATACAGTTTGCAGTGAGGTGATTGTGTGCTGTACACGGCGTGTATTATCTTATATGCAAAAGTAGGCTTTAAATGCTCTCAGACTGGTCATGTGTAGATGAATGCTGCTTTTGATATGGGAGCAATTACTCGGGGAAAAAAAAGAAAGCCAGCCCTTGTGATCCTGTGGGAAGACCCCGTTCAGAGAGCAGGCCTTTGAAGAAGACAGGACAGGCAGATGGATCAGAGGACCAGGCAGTCTGATGCTAGAGGCAGCCTAGTCTGAGGGAATGAAGTCTAGACTTGCCTTTCCTAATCTTCACAGGCCCTTCGAGTTAAGCTCTCAGGTGTTCAGTTAGGGATCGCCAGAAGGGCCTCTTGGAAGTACACACACTGAAATGTGTTGATAAATGTTCAATTAAAGGCCCCACAAAAGCCCAGGCTGCAAGGTAAAGGAGGCCGTATAATTATGTGGCAGTCAATATGTAAGCTTTCTCTCTGTGGAGACAGAGCAAACACATCAGTCATCTGTCAGAATGGACATGGTCATGCAAACACTGTTTGCTCAGGCAGCATTGACAGACGTCTGACTTGCTTCCAACAACTGGGCTCAGCACATTCTTTGTGCATCGCACATCCCTACACACACCCCTGGTGTGTGTTTGTGAGTGTGCGAGAGAGCCAGTGTGTGTGTGTTATCTACTCACAGCTGTCACAGAGAAGAGGGCCTTGGCCCGCATGGAGACCCACACCTCATCGGGCTTGGGTTTCTCTATCTCTGACATGAGATCTGCAGGAGGAAGTCACAAAGGAGATAGCGGAGCATAAGGAAATTAAATATGGAAAACGATCCCGCATGCAATGAAACAGATTTAAAATAGATATGAATGCCCAAAATCAACAAATTAGAGTGCAAAAACATAATGTAGAAGTCTTACACCCCTCAGACTGCAGCTTACCTTGAGCCAACACATACTGTGTTTGACTTATGATTAAGGACCTTATCGGGAGGACTTAAGATCCTCAGAAGCTTTTCTCTACTGTGACTTGGTCCAAATAATATTAGTAAAAATCCACATCGTGACTGTAGATGAGGAAAATGTCACAAATAAAAAATGTTGCCCAGTTTGAGCTAATTCACACTCTAGAATTGGAAACTGTGTGTTTAGCGGGTTTAGACAGTAGTTCAGCATTCTACCAAAATAACAAATGTAGGGATTTCACAATTGTATAAATAAAATCAGTTACTCAATTAATAAAATTATTAAAATGTGTGTTCTCAATATTGGCTTAGTGATTGCTATTTGAATGATTAACCGGGAAATTGCAGGTCATTATAAAGTTGTGCCTAGCAGTCTGAACATCCACCACAAGGGGGAGCTTGCTTTCATGTGCAGCACTGAAAGAGAGGCCACTGGCAAGCAGAATCTCTCAAATATGTTTGTAGTTTTAAATTTCATGCATATGAAATACAATTAAAGATTGGCTGACAGAAATTGTTTACGATTGCACAATTAATCAGCAAAACAACCATATCTTTGTTATAGTCGACAGTGACAGCTCAAGACAAATATATTCTGTTAATATTCACTGCACAATATATACAGTTTACCATATTGTGATTATACTGCTACATATTTCATTTAGAATATGCCTTCCCAAATATGTAACAGATTGGTCAATTTGACATGGTTATAGATTGGCATGCTTTATACTGACAGAGCATATTTATAAGAACATACTCCGAAACTTATAGGGAATTTTTGAGAGTGGTCAGAGTTTGGGTGACCATTTCATGGTAGGTCAATGCAGGACATGATATTTTTTGTGGTGGGGGGGGCGGGGTAACTGATCTAGATTTAACGATAGACAATACTGTAAATCGAATGCGTGGAACATTACATGGAGTCCAGTCCTCAAGGGCAGTTGGTCTCAGACAGGTCTCCAGGGACCCCCAAACAGCCCACATTCTTGTAAATAAACATGTTGAGAACTACTGCAACAGAGAAAAGCCTAAAACAAATCTAACTTAGCATACTAACTTTGCATACTTTTTGTATTAGTACGTCTATAGTTTCGTATGAGTTTCTCCATTGTCCTCTGTTTCATTTTTTATATGTCTTTCTTTGTTTTCTTGGGGCAGACATTGAGTCTCCTCCGTCCCACCACTGTCACTTTCGACTGTGGATTAACTCTTTTTACTCCAGTTCTGATTGAGCATTAGCTCTTTTTGCCACATTTTTGTGTTTTAGAATTAAGCATGCAGAAGCAATACAGGGTGCGAGACAACATTTGCTATTATATATTATTAGTGTTTTAAATAATTACCATTTGAATTGCACGTCACTATTTTATTTGTGCAGGAGCTTATACATATATACAAGTGATGTATTGTACAGCCGACCTGTAAGTACTAGTAAGTCACCCCAGATACATAATTATTAAACAAAACTGGAACATTTTTGAGGTTTCTATTTATATGAAAAAGGACAGGCACTCATGTAAAGTGTCCATATGCATATTACATATGTTTGGGCAGCGTTCGGAAAAGCATTGTCAAACCCCTGAACCTATTGACCAAGACAGTGTGGTGAGTAGGTTGGTATTTTTAGTTGATGGTGTGCAGTTATTGGATGCAGGGCAGATGCAGGGGTTGGGCTGGTGGCTGGGCATTGGGTTGCCTTGCGGTGTGGGTTTGGGGTCTGGTTACTGGGAAGGGCTGGGTTGGGTTCGATTGTTGGACACAAACTTGCATCTGGGAGCTTAAGGACAGATTCTTGAGGGAGAAAGAATGAGAATGACTTTAGCAAAGCGTGAACACAGCAAGAGGGCTGAGATTTACAGTAACAGCTTCGTCAAAGCAGGCAAGGTCAGCCGAGTTTAAAAATACACAGACTCTCTCTAAAATGGATATTTTGTGGTCGTTGTCTGAGTATGTCTGTAGTGACGGTATGATGTAGCATGTGCTATTTTGCTATATATGAAACAAAGACACTCATACTGCTCATGACTGTATTTGTAATACTATAAAGATACATTGAAAAATATGACACTGACATTGTGGACCATTGTGTTAATAATGACAGTTAATGCAACTGCATTATTTGAAACAACAACTGTGATGGAGAGGAGATCACTTTTGCCCATCTATGAGGAAGAATAATGGTTTAAATATTTGGTGATAGAAAAATGGATGATGGAAATTGTCAGCTACTGTTATTATTGATTTTCCGTTTGCATTATTGTTATGATGTATTTTTAAAACATTTCCGGTAGCTTCTAACAAACCTGTTTGGTCCCTGATACTGTCACATCCCTAGTTTCAGTGCAGCATGATGGAACAGGGTTAGTTATTTTCTTGCAGGCTAACGGAATGAGAGAACTAATGAAAAGCAAGACCAATCAAGAAAGCATGGAGACAGTCGTGCTTCCTCGTGCACACACACACTTACACACACACACATACATACAGCTTAGCTGGCTGCTTTATTGAGTCACCCATTTTCCGCCCACTTCTTCCTGTCTCAGCAGCAGATTGCAGCTTTGAGAGTGTGTCATGCCTGACTTCACAGCATACTTTGCAGATTACTCTTGTTGCTGAATTTGTTACTTTTGAAGCCTCTTGAAGCTTCCTGTGCTATGCTAACAGAAAGTGTCATCTTATCATATTTTGCTGCATGTCGAAATCTAAGTAGCACATCGTGTAAGTTATGAAAGACGGCCTTGTTGTCCAGCCCTTCTTTATCTGTAGATTACTCTATAGATGGAATAGTAACTCAAGGTTCCATAGATAAGATTGTGATGAATCGGTTACAGTTACAGCAGGAGGAGTACACTAGATAACTGCATGGTTTAGAGGCTTTTCACTGATTGAGGGGTCATGTGAGGACAGACGGACAGCTAGGGCTTGATGGGGTTGGCTTTTGGACTGGCCTTACATTGAACACCCTCAGCACCCTCGGCGTGAGAATAGTGAAATGGGGATCCATGCTGAGCAAAATACTGAAGAAAAACTTTTAGCAGTTTAATTAATAGTGCTATAAAGTAATGCTATAGAGGTGCTAACACTAAATGTGCACCGTTTCTTCTATCAAAGGTGTAAAGTGCTGCTTTATACACTAAAACATCATTAATAAAACTTGCTGATCTTTTTTTTTCTCAATTGAAATCTTTTTTTCGTTTGATAGCATTATTGTCTATTGTTTGTTTCAAATGTATTAACTCCCATGGCAGTAAAAAGCCCACAGTCACCATCATCATCAGCAACCGAGAAAATGCAAATGCACAGCGCGCAGTGAATGTGGGACATTGTGCCGAGGGCTAACGGGCTATGAACCTTTTTGTGTCTTGCAGGAAAGAGCTTCACTCTGACAATCACAGTATTCACAAACCCACCCCAAGTGGCTACTTACCACCGAGCCATAAAGGTCACAGTGGACGGACCGCGGGAGCCAAGAAGTGAGTACCCCCCCAATATATCGCCCATCATGTGATAACGATTAACACAAAGAGGTGCATGCATCTGAAGTCACTGCGAGAGATGGATGATGGTGTCCAACCACGTTCGGCCTTGCTGGCATCCTGCCCCTTTCCTCAGCCCAGTGGTGGGAAGTGGCTGCTGGTTCGAGGGCTGGGGGGGGGTGATGGATGAATGGATGCATGGATTGTGTTAGGGTACTGTTTTAAAAAATGGATTCAGCATGCCTGAATGCACAAAGGCACCCTTTGAGTAGCAACAGGCGTGCTGAGTGAGAGGCAAACACAAACACGTGCCGCCGTGCCGCTCGCCTTGCCAAAATGTTTGCCGTATCTGCCTCTCGTCTGTGTCCTTCAATGTGTAGTGCCGGCCTCTCAACCTTTAACCTGAAGCTCCCTCTTCTGCACACACACACACACTCACATACATGCACATACATATGCACACACACACATAAACAAGGACTGTCTGGAAGGTAAATGAAAGCTAGTGTTGGCTACCGATTCAAGGTTTGCTGGGCTGGTCTTGAGCAGAGGATGGGCAGGAGGAGGTAAAGGTTTGGTTATGAATGATCTGCGCCAGAATATTATACTGTCACTGTCACATCAAAACCCCAGTGCACAAGACCAGCCCAGAAAACCTTGAATCGGTAGCCAACTCTAGCTTTCATTTAACTTCCAGACAGGCCCTGTTTATATATATATATGTGTGTGTGTGTGTGTGTGTGTGTGTGTGTGTGTGTGTGTGTGTGTGTGTGTGTGTGTGTGTGTGTCAATAGAAATAGTCCTCATTGATGTAAATTCCATTGATTGTTTTTTTTACCTTTCTGAAATGTGAACTACATAAAGATGCAAACAAAAAAACAGCCAAAGCCTTTGAAGTTAACTTGATATCATTTGTTGCATTTATTTTGATATGAAAAGAACATGATCTTTCAAAGATTTCTGTTTCATTTCACTCACAGAGGATATACATAATATGAGTAATATCAGTTGCATTTGATCAGTACCCTGATAAAAGAAGACAAAAAAGTGCTTACTAATCTGAAATGTGGTCTGAATGCGCTTGCACATCCACACAGAGAAAATCAAGGGTAAAGGAAACCCCATGCATCTTTTTTTTTTACAATGATACACAGGAGCTCCTACATAGATAAACCTGACACAGTGATTTTGCTGCGGATACTGAGGACGTGTATATGACCTAACTCGCCTTGTGTTATCTTGGACAGGTATCAGGCCCATCAAGTTCATGTGGTTAATGGTGTTTTGCATGTTCATGATTTATAAAGGAAGAATCTTGTTTCAACACTCTTTGATTGAAGTGTAAAGACTTTTGCCCACCTCTAAACCATTTGTTGGCAGCATCACCATGCTGGGAAAATACCGTGCTTCAGCTCCCCCTCCCATCACCTCTGCCTGTCACTGTGCAAAAATGCTCATCTAGCCCAGAGGCCCTCCCTGATAGTGTTCCACTCTGAAATACAAGGAAAATGCTTCATGAATCTTTATGATTTTACGGAAAGCCACTGCATGAAATGATTGTTTTTTTGTTTCCATGAGACATTGTGTCAGTATTGGATTTTGGCTTAAATCATGCGGGGCATTGTAAAGCAAAACCACCCCCAGATTTAGTTCTGTTTAATAGCTATTAGCCTTAAATATAAAGTCCAAGAAAACACATGTTAGACTATTGTAGCTCCCTGGTTCCAGTCACAACTATGGTAAAGAAATCTCTTTGCCTACAATAAACCTCTGAAATTGTGAAACAATTAGTAGGTCAAAAGGCTGATTACAAAAGTTAGGAGACAGTAATAATATGCATCATATCTAACCCTTATTCTACAAGATTCATACCTCAATTACTCACTCCCCTAATCTATAGTTACTGAATAAAATTATTTATAAAGAAAGGTCTTCAGTTTAACTTGTGAAAATGTGTTCTTGTTCTAAATTTTGCCTCATATATGTCGCTTCAAACAGTGTGAAGGGTGTGTACTCCTTCTGAGAAACATCAGGCAGTTAAACAAGCCTCAGCTTTCGTTAGCGTTTCGACTTCCTGCAGAGCGCAGCTCTTCTCACAGCTCATGTGTGCTCCCTCTACCTGGAGAAAACAAACACTCCCAAATTTCAATTTTCACATGGGGCCCCAGAAGCTGTAAATACACACAAGCTGTCATGAATGACTTTCATGTGGCGCAGAAGAGAACAAGGACCATATAGAGTTTGACTTGCCTCACCAAGTGTTTATATTAAAGCCCGTCACAGGTTGACTTTATGGCCAAATGTCTGCAAAACTCAACCTTTTGTGGTAGACAAATCTTACAAAGCAGGCTTGGATTCCATCACTGGTTAATCATTATTGATAGCCATGCAGTAGTAAAGCATGGATCCTTAAAAAATATCCTATATCATAATTTCCACTTCTCATACACACAGTTATTTATTGCAATCAGTTATGACCCAAGTTTTATGAAATGACGCAATCACCTGCATAGCGATCGTGTTTACAGTTTGGTGGAGGTTCTTAGTAACTGGTCTCTGACATCATTCGTGTTTTGGTAAGTGATGGTGTTAGATTGTTTACTTCCTTTTTTCGGAACGTTCATGGTTTGCATTCCTACATGAGCCTCTCGCTTCTCTTTGAATCTGCTGTCCTCTTCCTTATCCGTGCCTCGCTCTGCAGTCGCCGTTTAACACTTCTGCCATCCATCATCACGCATACTGTGCACCCAACCTTTGAGTGCTTTGCGAAGAAAGAAGAAATTGGGATGTGTGTGCCGAGCAGCCCTCACACACAGCTGTTCCCAGAGGCTCTTTATTCTTAGATACAGAGATAGATACTTTTTTTGTCCTTTTTTTGGCTGCAAAATCAATGCTATCACTTCACAAGCAGTTTCTCTTTTTTTCGGCCTTCATCGACCCCTGTTCCTCTCAATTAACACATCTGGCACCAGAGGTTTGGAACTAGTACATACCAGGGCATGATCATGATTCATTATTGGATTAAAAGTGCCCCGTGGCATCACTTATTTGATGGGGCTTTGATCTTCGGCTCATCCCATTTTTCTAACTTGGTTCACAAGGAAAACAGAAGTTTATGACTTTCAAACATGGCCAGTGATCATGTAAACAGTAAGGTTTTAGTGAGGAGTGGATTTGTGTACACTGCAGGACTGCAGACCGGGACAGTGACAAACACGCTTTACGGAACACTGGCCCAAAATCTCACGGAACATGTTGAGCAAGTTTAGTGCAGTTTAGTAAGGTTTTTGATAGAGTAATAGAGGCTTTTAGGATTAAATATCAGGTTGATAGGCTAAGCAGAAAGTTTCCTGATGTGGTGGCAGCTTTTTTAATATTGCAGGCTATGGTAACACTAAAACAGTACACCTTTAGTTACCGTGGCTGACGTTTTTGTCTTAGGGAGCCAAAGCACAGTATTTCTGGTGGTCCAAGACTATATGCTTCTAATGAAGGCAGGTAGGTTTTAAATTGAAATCAGATAAAAAGTACACCATGCTTTGTTACTGTAACACATTTCACAAATACAATTTAAAAGAAAATTAAGAATTGGATATAGTTATATAGTACTCTCGTCATTGTGAGGGGGTGGATTTAGGGTTTCTGGTGGACCAAATCAAATGTCCTCACAGGCCAGCTTTGCCCAGCAGTGTTTCTCTAGAGGATTTGTTTACAATATTTTTCCTGTCATCCCTGCCAAGCATACAGAGATTACGGTAAACTCACAAACTGTTCGTTTTTGTGTTAAGCGGGGTTGAACAATTTAAATAGCAAAATCACAATTTAAGAGTGTAATAATAAATAAATAAAAAATAAATATAATTTATTATTCAACAATTAATTTATTATTCAGCTGGGAAACTCATAACTCAGAGCTCATGGAAGCTCCCTGCAATCAGCTTTCAACAACATTAGTTTGCTGGTCTTAAGGAAATCTTTTTGCGGAAAAAGGCTTAAACTTGTAAAAATCAAGTGCATTTAAATAATATTTAATAGCCTTACTCAGTGAAGTTATGCCACTTGGTGAAAGCAACAGTAAGCGACAATGCCATGCTGAAATCTTAAGATCCCAGTAAAAGCTGATAAGCCTAGCTATAAAGGTAGAGGGTTGAAGATTATGTATTATTCTTGCTGTAGCTCTGCTATTTTAAATTAATAATGCAAACTAAAGGTAATTTTGCTACTGTTTGTACTACTCTTTCTCATTGTGGTGAACTGGAATTTTGCCAATGATCAATAAAGCTTGCCTGGCCTCAAAAGAGCTGCTGGAAAATAAGTTGTTTGTGGGCATGAATAGTTACACTGCATTTCTATTACAACACTAATTACATTTGGCATAATCAAGTAGAGATTAGTGTTCTTCTGTAACACTGGCAAATTTACGACTGGAAATGTCTTTGCACATGACTAAAGCCTAACAGCTTCTTTTAGATCCCTCCGCTTAAAAGGCTTCAAAACTAAGATTTAAAGCATTAGAGCATTGTCTGTCTGGCCTACTATGCTCAAGTATTCTCCTTTTTCCATCTCTCTCTGTCTCTCTCTCTCTCTCTCTCTCTCTCTCTCCCTCTCTCCCTCTCTGTCTCTCTCTCTCTCTCTCTCTCTCTCTCGCTCATCCTCGTGCTCTTGCTAAGCATCAGGCAGGTGGCCAGGCAGGAAATGACACACGCAGAGGCATCTTGAGTTGTGCAACCTCCTGTAAATGTGTTGTGAAGCTGCCTCTGTCTGCCTGTTTATGCATTCCCCCAGTCTTCAGTATAGACGGCTGAGACAGAGACTGGCCCACAGACATTCCTAGACAAACTAACAGAATTCACAATACCTTTATAGTCTCGAACAGAGCTCTCTTGTCTCTCGTAACTCTGTTTAACACCTGAAATACCTGTTTTTCTTGGCATGCTGTGAGGGGAGCCTCATAATACCCCTACATGTTAATGAAAGACTTATCTTGTTTTGCCTGAGATATTGCATGGGTCACAATTTTGTGATTATGGCGCAATTAGTAGAAAAGCCCCTGAAGCTTTAGAATACGTGAGGTCAATCCTCAGTGGTCTGGAAGGCACGCTCAGAAAAAGCACTTCGTAACTAGCACTTAATTTGGAGAAGTACAGCCTCCCACACTTACTACGTTGTCATATGACAGAGGATAGATATGGGAGGAAAACTCTCAAATAAATCTATTTTAAACTAAAGAGAGACAAAAAGGTGACCTGTTAATATTATTTCCGATATTATGGGGCCTCAGTCAAATGCATGCCATGTTGTGAATATAATTATGATTTAATCACAATTAACATTTTCTAAATGTTTGCCCATGCGTGTTATTTTCACACTTTTATAAAAGTTGCACCTTTTGACTAAGGCACAAAAAACTGCTTGGTTGAGCATCATTTCAGTTGTGTTATTTTGTGAGCACAGTGCAGTAGTTATTTGGTAGGACTGGTGTAGCTGTGGTTATTAAGAGCAATTTAACCTAATGGACTGGGAGGGGCCAGTTAGATGTTTTATAGAGGGCTCTGTGTTACTCACATCAGGGACAGCAGTATTTGGCAGAAGGGGTGGGGGGGGAGAAGAATGATGGTACTGAAGTCCAAAATCAACAGACAAAATGTATTAGTGCCAATTGAAACCCCTTTGTAATGAAAAAGATTCGCATTTGAAGATAAGAACATTCATGATGCCACACAAGATATTTACAGTTAGGGTTAATATGTCAAAGAGCACATCAGACATATGGAAGGAATCTTTAAACAGTTTGTGGAGTGCTGCCTTTGCTTATTTGGCTTCTGATCAAGAACGTCAATGACTGGAGTAAAGCACCATATAAATGTGTATTTCATTTTGTTTGTTTACCATTGAATGTCTTTCGTTGAGTACGTATTTGACAAAAGGATCCTAACAAAATGTTCAAGGAATGTTTGAATCTACAGGGTTAGCAATGTAAATATGGCAATATTATACAGTTATAATCAGAAGAGTCTTGTTTAAAAGGGTTTGGCAGGGTTTTATCACCAAATTCCAGTCATACAGGATATTTGTGTGGATCAGGGTGGGCCAGAATGCAGATTTTTCATTTGCCCCGTTGGCTTTGATGTTGAGTGATGATTTCTCGAACTTGTGCCTCTAATTTCAGGTAGATGTTATCGTGAAGTGCTTGCTTCATCGCTGAGATTTTATTGCGGTCCAAAAACAGCACAATCCAAAATTTGTGCAACGTTTGCTTTGCAAAATTGATCACGTTTTTCGAAAATGGCAGACCAGGACAGTTTACAGGAGGAAAGCAGGTCTGGCATGTGTATTAATGGCATATTGCGTTAGTAAGATGGAAAACACACTGTTTTCCGAGCTTATCCCATGGTCTGTGTTTTGACTGCCATGCAGACTGCTGGAAAAGAGCTATTGTCTCATTGAAGTCTCCAATAAAGCAGTAGCCAGACAGGCTTCAAAGCCTCACCTCCATGTTTGTCAGTTTGAGGAGGACGGTAAATGACGTCAGCGTTCTCCTCAAAGAGTTGCTTCACCATTCCCTCTGCTCAGGCTCTGCTGCTGTTGCATTCACTCTCAGCACACATCTTTCTTCAAATTTTGCTGCTGTAAATATACATACAATTATTTTCATTTCAAGATTACACTCCTGTACATTATGAGGCACACACAGTCTGTACCTTCACACATATTTACATTGATTGTTAATGGCGCTGACAATCATGTACATTAAAAAACTGCTACTGATGTTCAATTGTTTACATTGTGGTTTGTATGTGGAGCCATTCTAATTACCTGAGCCAGAAAAGAGCATTAGTGGTAAATTTGTGAAGTTCCTCTAGGCTTTGAACACTTGGTGCATGTCCCGACAGGTAGGCTCCCACAACAAAACACACTCGCGGCAGGCCTCCCAGACAAAAGGCAGCCCTGTCCATCAAAAATAAACCCATTTCGGGTTGACTTGCTCAAGAAATAATCTGTTCGTACTTTCCCTAAGCACATTTCCAATTGCGAAGTGAACTTAAGAAAAGTATGTTGCTGTTGCTGTTGGCCAAGAGGAAACTGTTGGGCTTGTATTAACGACAGCAGCCCAACAGCTTGGACAAAGCTGTACGATTGGGTAAAATTCCCTTGTCTTTTTTCCTGCTCATGGCTCCAGTGTGTTACCCCCCAACGGCCTCCCGCTGCTGTAAGAGTCACGGACATCCTCGGCACGATGTGAGAACGGAAGGCAGCTTTCACATTACTGTAACCGTTTCCCTGCACACACACAGACACACGTGCGTTTAAAGTGGTTTCAGGGACCATTGCAAATAAGCAGTCTAAAGGCGAGTCCAAAGGTATTTTACTTTCTGGGTACATTTAGCTCCATTCAGAGGACTTAAAGGGCCCCGATCATTGGAAATCCCCTCGCATGTTGTTAGATATAAACATTGTTTATATATAACATTCACCTCTCAGTCCAGAGCGTGCATTAATGGAAAGGATGCTGCAAAAACAGGTTTTGTGATGTCATAAGAACCAGTGTCTGTCTTCCTGCAACACTTTAACCCTCTCCTTTCAGGTTATATTGAGGTTTCAGCTTGTACTTTTTTAGCAGGACAGAATAGAGGTCAGACAATTAGAATAGAGGTCAGTTACATAGAAATGTCTTTAAGGCACAGTAACCCAAACAATTTAATTAATCATAAGGGAAAAGGTAGGTTAAAAGACAGTCATGTAAAAATGAATTGCATAAAACAGCACAAAGGTTGTTCATGAACAAGAAAAAATGCCCTTATAGCCAAGGTTCAATCAGCACAGTTCAGTTGAGAAGTATGCAAGGTAGGCCTTTGGGTATTGAATGAACTTGGCCTTGCGTAACCTCTCAAAGAAATATAGGTTGGCCATTGGATGAAAGTTTGATTGTTTATGTTGAGAAGTTGCATCGCGTCTGATTGCTGAAGCCAGCCTGTCGATTTATAAAGCTCTGGTAGTATTTGTGCCCTTTCTTGGCGTGCTTTGCTTCCTGAATCCTGGAACACACAGACCACACAAGCGCCTGGCAGTGGTCCAGTGCTGCTTGGCTGCCTTGTTCTCTCTTTTCTCTTCTTGCTCTCTCTCTCTCTCTCTCTCTCTCTCTCCCCCACCCACTGCCCTCCTCTCTGATCCTGCGAGCAGACGGGCGTTTGGCCTTGTCCCGTCTCTTGCTGCCATTTTTTTTCGTCTCACTCGCTAATTTCACAGGCTCCTCGTGCAGAGCTGCCATATGAAATAATCCATTGTTTCGCTCTTCAGAGGAGTCAGCCCTCCCTACAGCACGGCAATTAAAGAAATGAAATCTAGACGGATGTATGTTTCCCTTTCTTCTTCCATCCGTTTTATTCCCTGCGTCGCCACCGGATGATTGATGCACCCTGACGGCCCGGGCCTATATTTGATGTAGCACGTTCGCCGGTGTTTAAGAAGAAAGGTGTTTTTTTTGCAGGTCGTAACGCTATCAGATGGCAATTTCACATGCAGTCAGGAACCCTGCCAGAAATACAGTCTCGCAGCATTTATAAGCTCGTATTATTTACTGTCCCAGCCGCTTTCCTTTTGCCTGAAAAGACAAAGCGTTCACAGTTTTCTTCGTGCCAATGCTGTGGAGCCTGCGTGCACTTTGACTGCGCTCTTTTAGTCTGTTTTTCTTCAGGGCAGAGCGGCTGCTCAGACTCGGGACATTTAGGTTCTGATCTGCTGTATATAATTGGTGCCCCCACTTATGGCTCTAGACTTAACCCCTGACTTGCCGTATTTAATTCTGACACTAACGTAAACCTTTTATTTCGCATGGAGGATGTGAGCATTACCGAATTTCCTTTGCTGGAGATGAATCACTCACATTATTGCTTTTTTCCTCTCCAGCCCTCTGGATATTTAGTCTGACTTTGTAGTCCACGTCAGTTTCCCCCCTACATTTCCAAAGTTTATGGCTTTCACTGTGCATGCTCTAATTATCTAATTAGGCTTAAAATGGCATTTGGGGATTTACATGACATTTACAGTCTTAGTATACTGTAAAGGAGGTTGCATATTAATGTATATTTAAAGCTCATTCATAAGTTGTCAGATAAATGATGTGTGCTGCTAGGTAGGGTATGAATAGTGTTATTCTATTGTAATTGAAGTAGGGCTGGACAATATATACTGGATGTATCACAGGTTGTTCTACATTTAATGTAGTAAATGAAATGTCAAATTATCACATAATTTGTTAGGCCACTGGTGTTCAAAGCCTACATACTGTTTTGTTCAATTTAACTCCACCTTTTTTGTTTGCTCATTTAAAAGTGTTCCAATAGAAACCACTAAAGAATAATAAAGGAGGTTTAGATGCAGATATATATTGTAGGGACTTCAAGAATCATTATAATATGTGCAGACTCCAAGCATTAAAGGTTTAAATCAAACATTTATGAAGAACTCTAAAGGAGAAAAATATGTATAGCATGTATAAGATATCATAATATTATTCATAGACCATATCGCCCAGCCCTAAAAGTATTATTGAAGTGCTAAAGATATTTTAGAGAAGAGCAGTGGGTTCATATGGCGTACTTGGCATTGCTGTATGCATACAGCACTGTCCACAGCTGTTAGCTGCTGGCTGATGGTGATGAGGAATGACTATCCTATTTAATAATACAATGGCAGGTTTGTGTGGTGCATCCTGTGTTGATATTTATGGAACATGGAGCATTACACCCTCAATGATTTTATGCCTCCAATAAAATTCAACATGGTGAGAATATTGGCTGATAGGATTTCACATTGCATGTCAGCCGTCTAGTTCCACACAGACACAGAGGTGTATTCATTCACCTTTTCAGGCTGGGCTAAATTAAATTAAACTGGTTTCCCTTTACAGTGGCGGCGGTGAGGGGCGTGTATTTATTACACATCCCCTGGTGCTTACATGCACGGGGAATACTCTCAGGGATTACGCTCCGCTCGGGATGCGGAGGGGCTCTTACCTGCGGCAGACATTAACCTCTGAATGAGGACTCCTTCTCACAAAGTGCTGTTTGCTCAGCTTAGCTTTGGAGCACAATCAGGTTTTGCAAGGTTGGAGGTAGCCGGTCCTGGCTGTGCCAGCTGGAGAGACGCCAAGCTTCAGCAGGAGTTTCTCTTTTCTTCTGTTTGATATTTACTTTACAGCCATTCAGGGAAGCAGAGCAGGGCAAGACAGACAGACAGACAGGCACATTCTGACCAAAGAGAGAGACTTAAAGACTTAAAAAGACCCTCTTTAAAGCGTATCCTTCTGTACCAACTCAAAGGCCAAGCTCCAGTGCTATTTCATTTGTGTAGCTTTTTACTGAAGGGATATTGGATCCCATGTGTTGCTGCACTCCAGCACTCCTCGCCAGAGAAGGTGTGAGTGGCCTGGGCTGAGGGGAAGTGCTCATTGCGTGACTGTTTCTCCCTGTTAGAGGATGACTCCTTAAAAAAAACAGATCATTCCCCTATCATGACACATCCATTAACTAATGTTTTTTTTTATAATAGGAAAATGCAGCCACTGAGGCGTTTCATTGTTAGTGTTGGATAAACACCATTGTGCTAAGCCACAAGCTTGCAGCCATCAAATCGTTTTTGCTGTTTTTTCCAGCCATGCTGATTCGTTCCATGCTCTTATGCAACATGTATCTGGTAAACGTAGAGCCTTGTTGTGCTCTCCGGAGTCCCCACCTCGGATTCCGGTAAAGTCTGGCTCAGACAGAGTAATGCTTTGCTTTGCTTGCTTTGGTAGGACACCGGCAGAAGCTGGAGGACCCTCCTAAGCCCGGACTTTTCTCAGAGCGCCTGAGTGAGCTGGAGCGCCTCCGCCAGACCACCATGAGGGTCGCCGTGCCAACGCAGAGCCCTCGGCCCTCCCTCAACACCGCAGCCAACTCTTTTAGCCCACAGGGACAGACGCAAATCTCAGGTACAGGAGAGGGTTCGCCAGTGCTCAGCTCTCCTCCACCAGTTCAGCCTCACCATTACCCCAAATAAGGCCATATCTCTTCATCAGACTTCCAACTTTAGGGAATTGATTTTTTTTTTTTTACGGCATCACTCAAAGATCCCAAGCTTTTTTTTAGGAGTTTGAATACTATTATCTATACAAATCGACAAAAGCACAGACAGTTCAGGCCTCTTGATGGCTGCTACTGCTGTTTCTAACAGGATATTTTATAACGGTATGAGCATGACATGGTTGGACGCAAGTGCGTGATGACGTCAGCATGCTGTTTTGACACTATTTGTTGTACATAAGTTTGGATTCATTATAAGCCACATAACCACATAACTTCAGGGCAAAACTTGGAGAAAAAAACTTGACTGTGTCTTGACTGACTAGATCTGGATTATGAGGGAAAATTGATTTTTGGGGGATTTTTTCTCCAAACTATCCCATTGTTTAATTTTCTATGCAGACATCAGGTTTACACTGGGGCAGACAGTATTAAAGATATATGAGACGTTGTGCAAGGGCGGAAAATGTCTGATTAAGTAATGAGTCAGCCATGTCCACTGGAAAGACATATTTCTTTATCTTACACAATTTTAGGTATTGATGACTCTGAATAAAGAAAAAAGGAATATGAGTAGAAGCATGGTAATGTTTATTGGGGGTAATGTGTAATGCACACAGTTTCATCAGATCCTGCCACTTTTAATACGTTTTTCTTTACTTTTGTCTGATAACATCACCTTAATTCTATTAACTTTGTCAAAATATTTGACTGCTGCATCCTCCTCCGTTTTGGCACGTTATAGCTACATTTTTTCTGCGCTCGTCCGACTTCAGAGCTAAATGCAAATGTTTACCATTTACTTGGACTCCCTCCAGGCCGAAGCTTGGCAGAGTAGACCCAATGTTTACCAAATGAACGTGGAAACAAAACAGGAAGACATTCTTGGCTTGCTCTTCACATTATTGCTTTTAAACTCTTTGCATACTCTAAGCCACACCTTTGCTTTCACACAGAACAAGATTTACTCTGCACATGAAAGTAGCAGAGAGAATCTGCAGAGTCAATTACTAGGAAATAAACCACCACTTGATGTTTGTGGTGGTATATTTCTTTGTAATTCATCATTCAATTACAGCTTTTGGGTCTATAAAAACTATATAAAATAAATATGTGAGAAATGTGAAAAAGGTCAGACATGCATTCACATGCAAAAATACAAGACATGAACAATTCTGACCTAAATGTGACCCTAAGATGCTGAGTGTCTAAATGTGCTTCTTTTATTTTGCACTAGAGATATCAGGCTCAATACACAGAAGATATTCTTATTGGACTGTAATATTTATTGAATTGTATTGAATCGAATCGAATCTCATAGGCTTCGAATTGTTACAGGTCTCTCAAACTAAAGTTGTGCTTAAAATACTAGTTGAAGCATCTTGAAGCCTGTATGGGCACTGGCTAGGGAGAAATGTGTAAATGTCTCCAAGCTATTCCTCTAAATCTTTCTTCTTCTTGCTGTTTTGCTGATTGTGTGTGCAGACCCCCGGCAGGCTCAGTCGTCTCCGCCCTGGTCGTACGAGCAGCCCTACACACCTTACCTGAGCCAGATGACTTCTCCCTCCATCCACTCCACCACCCCGCTGTCCTCCACTCGAGCCACAGGCCTACCCGCCATCAGCGATGTGCCAAGACGCCTCCCAGGTAAACAAAAACACCACCCACATCCAGCTGCAGTCCCATCCACACAATGTTTAGCTTGCAAACACTAACAGGGTGTGTGTGTGTGTGTGTGTCTGTGTGTATGTGTCTGTGTGTGTGTGTGTGTGTGTGTGTGTGTGTGTGTGTGTGTGTGTGTGTGTGTGTGTGTGTGTGTGT
>JBBPDC010000001.1:27832860-27856624 GCA_037974485.1 Hemigrammopetersius urotaenia
TGTGTGTGTCTGTGTGTGTGTGTGTGTGTGTGTGTGTGTGTGTGTGTGTGTGTGTGTGTGTGTGTGTGTGTGTGTGTATGTCTTCAGGTGTTAGTGAGTGTGTATATACGTGTCTGTATGTTCATATTTTCCAGTCTACGAGTATTATCTTACTTAAACGATCACATTAGCTGTGATGTTTTGTCAAAATGTTCAAACAGTCTCTCCTTCCCCCGTTTGCTCCACTGAAGTCAAATCAAAGCAGATTTTTCCATTCTCCACTTTTTGCTTTGTAAGCATTTTGTTGCATGAAAAGCATACCCACCGGCGAGTACCTTTCAACCAATAGCACCTTTAAAAATAGAGAGAATATGAAAGTATATCTCCCCTTGCCCCATTCCGTCTACTTGAGCCTTTGAACTCGAGAAAAACTCCCTTTGAATCAGCTTGAAAAGGAACAATAAAAGCGAATAGAGTTTCTGACTCATACATCTCAATAGGTAAAAGCTGTAAAGGCTTGAAGCTCCATGAGTGGAAAAGATCTGTGTGTCCGTGCCTTTATTAACCGAACAAGCGCGACGCTAGAAACAAACACTAAGCATGAACATCTCCTTCGATACACCTGTTTGACTCTCTGCCAGGCTGTTTTTGAACGTTTCCCCCTCAGGCTCCCCACCCTAACTGTTTTCTTTGAGCGTGGGCTAAACGTGAAAGTTTAAATGACTCTTCAGTGTGGCTGTTCATTGCCTGCTTTTTGAACCCTGGCCAGCTGCCTTGTTGGGTTTGATTAGTTTAGATTTCACCCCGCTTTCATCTCGGAGATGTCAGCCTTTGTTCTTTCCTCAAAGAGACACACGCACCTCTTGGTCCTAACGCCCTCTATTCTTCCTTTGATAGGCTGTGAATGTCCCTGTACCAGGAGGGGACGTCCCAGTGCAGTTCATTTTGAGCAGCTGCCATGCTGTCCCATCCTGCTTTTCTATTCTTCTCCACTGTCGGATCATGTTTCACTCTGCCTCTTTACTCTTTCACCAAGTCTCAGACCCAAAAGCTGGTGAAGGAGAGGCAGAGAAGAATAAGTGATAAATGATTTATTACTGTTGTATGCAAGAGTTGTACATTTTAGAAGTTGCTCCTGAACTGAACTAACATTTCATCAAAGGGATATTTATTTGCTTTTTTTGGGAGAGTGTGAAGATTTTTCATCCCTCATGTACTATATGGTGGCCAGTCAACTTGGCACAACTGTTAGACGAGTTGGCCGCACATCCGAATGTCCTGAATTCCGCCCCAGTTGCCGACCATGTCTGTTTTATGCCTTAGCAGGGCATTTAACACACATAGCAAGAGGAGGGGACTAGTCTCTGAGTGCAAGAGATTAAAATCATATAGTGTCATTTAACATTTCATGGTCTATATATATGCTGTCTCTCCCTAACCACATAATTCATTTTAAGAGAATGAAGAACTTGTAGGCATATGTGCTGTAGGCTAAAAGATCAGTCATATGCAAATATGTTCAAAGCTGTGACATCATAACACAAGATTTAAAAGGGTCCCCCTTAGTGTCTACAGCTTAGCTTTCATTGATAGACTCAAGACTACAGTGTGTTTTGAAACTTGTTTACATAGTAGATGTAGTTTTATACTTCATATTTAAACAAAACTAAAATTCATAGAAACTACAATTTACGATAAGGGTCCTTTAAGGATGTGTAAGAGGTAGAAGATCATTTGATTCATGGCCTTTCTTTGTTGCATTGTCTGCCTAGTATTTCCTGTTAGATGTGAAAAGGCGAGGAGCTGATAACGTGAGGACCTGATGTGTGTGTAATTGACCACACATGTTCTCATAAGTGTGCCGAACCGTCACTCATAGGCCCGCAGACAGCAGGGCTGCATCTATCCAACGACACACATTGCACTGATAGCGACGACAGTGCGGAACTGACCCCGCTGAACCCCTGCTTAGGTTATGCAAAGGACAGTAGAGGAATCAATAAGAAAAAGAGACGAAAGATGAGAGTGGAGGAGGGCTGTGAATAAAAAAGGCTATGATGTGCATGTGTGCTGTAGGGCCCATAGTTTATCTTGCTATTTGTTGTCCTTGATGATACTGATATATCACAGGCAGCTGCAGTATTTCTAGCATGTGCTGTGAGCATGCTGACAAATCACAAAGGTTCAAAAAGGGTGTTCGGAAGAATCAAGGTGTTCATATGTTCCGCAAAATAATAATAATTAATAAACTTAATCCTTTTGGTCTCCAGTCACATCAAGTGTCCTCTAGAGTGTTTTAGGGTATTGCACATATATTACAGTAACAGTAAGCAGCTCTGTAATCACAACGTATTTGGTCTATACTATGCATCCCTAGTTTGCCAGAGGTGAGAGAAGAGAAAGGCCGCTGTGGGATTGGGGGGAGTTGGGTGATGATAGGGAAGAGGCTTAGGGAAGCCTTTTCTACATTTGCACTCTTTTGGCCCAGTGCTTTGGTAGCCACAGCCCATTAGTGGTTTATAATTTTTAGAAAAGCCAAGTGAGGGTCTGAGAGAGCAGATCAGCCCTTCTCTCTGGCTAATCGCAGACGTGCAACCACATCTGAGGCTCCTCATTATGCATCCCATGGAAACTGTTTTCCCCTCAAACTGCTTCCATATGTGCTCCCGCTTTATCCTGCACTTATTTCTCTTTGATATTTTTACGAATATATGAGTGCGTACACACGAATGCACAAAACAAACTCACACACAAACATTGGAAGATAAGGGAGATTGTTTCATTCTGCAATAGTGGAGAAATATATAGGTGTTAAGAAGACTGGCTTTTATGTGTCAGTGCTAATAAGAGGTGGGCTTTAGTGCTTGCAGTGGGTTTTTGTTGAGGGAGTGCAGAAAGTGATTACCTGTCCAAAGGTTTTTCAGCTGTTCTCACTATTAGTGACTAGTAAGACTGATTGTTATGCTGACTGTATATAGTTCTATTACCATGTTTGTTTAAACACTTAGAGCTCCCATTACTCAACAATAACACAATTCCCATTGTGAAAAGGGTGATAGCACAACAAGAGAAATAATCTAGTGTTACTGGAGTTGGGATTACAATAAATGTTTCACAGCGCCCCCTAATGTCTAACCCAAGATTTTTTTGAAAGTGGTCAATGGATGGGGTGCTCAGGTTGATCCTTGGTGTACATTTATCATAATTGTACTATACTATTTAAATATAATTATATAATTAATGACACAGTAACATTATGAATTGCATTCGCATTGGATTTAAATTTTGCATTGACACTGATTTCAAGCAATGACAAACACACGGATAAAATGTAAAGGATGGCTTTTCAGCAACCGCTCATCAAATTTAATTCAGTGAATTATGAAAATCTCTTTTTGTTCTTAAAAACATATGTTTCTTTGGTTTAATGATTACACTATCGTTTGCATTTCCTTGCTTGTTTTAGTGATGCAAGTGCACAATTTTGCTTCTGTTATAGCCATATTAATTGACATCTGAGGTTTACACAGCAATTATCATCTGGAAAGCTGTTGATTAATGCTTACTCTTCTTTAACTCTTAGGGACGTCTGATCTGAGCCCTTTCACAGCTGACCCAAGGCAGTTCGAGCGTCAGTTCCCCAGTCTGTCCTCTCTCACTGAGACCCGCTTCTCCAGTCCCAGGATGCACTACCCGGCCACTTTCACCTACACCCCCACCCCGGTCACCTCAGGCATGTCTCTGGGCATGTCCACCACCACCCACTATCACACCTACCTGCCTCCACCCTACCCCGGCTCCACCCAGAACCAGAGCGGGCCCTTCCAGACCAGCAGCACTCCGTACCTTTACTACGGTACCTCGTCCGGGTCATACCAGTTCTCCATGGTACCAGGGGGTGACCGTTCGCCCTCTCGCATGCTGCCCCCCTGTACTAGCGCCTCAACAGGCAGCTCCCTGATCAACCCCAACCTTCCCACTCAGACTGAGGGAGGAGAGGCGGACGGCAGCCACAGCAGTTCCCCCACCGTTCTCAGCACCAGTGGCAGGATGGACGAGTCTGTATGGCGGCCATATTAAGAGGGTCCTGGGGCAACAGGGGCGACAAAAGCCAATGCAGCACTGCTCACCCGAAGGCTTAGCATAGTGGTTTCCAGTAAAGGCCCTGGATTACTTCTGTCATGAATATTTTCTTGCCTCTAACACACCCACTTTCCACAAGAAGGTATAGGGGTACAAATCTCTGACATCTAAATGATAGACTCTTAAAGATGACCGGGGTTCGATAGAGTCCTTCCAATTTTCAAATCAAGGCGTGCATTTTTACAACCCTGAAAAGTTGGAACAGGTGTGTCAGAGCTGGGAAAACACCAACATATGCATAGCAGGGGGAGTCCAGGACCAGGACTGAAAAACACTGACGTAATGCTAGAGCCTCTTTCTGTAATACTTGTCTTTATGGAATTGGTTTCCGAAGCACAATCGTTGATGAGGAACGATGGGTTACAAATGCCACAGTGTACAGAGCAGTGCATCTTTATTACAATCTACAGACTTTCACATCACCCTCAAAGGGAACGAGTAAAGGCATTACTTTGAGCTATCAGACATTCCACTGCAGAATCAGTGCTCGCTGTACAAGCAATCAGTCACTGAATTTAACAGGCATATAGAAGAACTGTTATTGTTTTAGGTATGTGTCTTCCAGGCTATTGACTGAGACTATTTTCATACTAACTCAGTATAATTTAGCAATTTTTTTTTTACACTGAACTTTTGATTTTAATTTATGCGTGAATGGTCAGCTATTTTAAACCATACCTGGTGACTATATATGCCCTTGGATCTCCTTAATTTATGTATAAAATTGTAGCAGATAGGCTCTGATTAAGAAGCAGTATAAGCCATATAAATCTTAAATTATGCAAAGCAGTTAGAGGGAGACAAATTTAAGACGTTTGACTAATATTTTTTGGGGCAATGAATAACTTAACTGTATATTTACTCGTTAGTAATTTAAAAACTTGTTTTATCATGCTTATAAAGCACTCAGATATCCGATATGTAAACAATGAAGGAAAGAGAGTTGTCAGACTCTGTCCTCAGAACAAATGTATCTATGTTCCTTCTTCCAAATCTCTGTGTTTATGGAGGGCTTAATAAATGAGTGGCACTTACAAAAATATGAAGACCCAAGTCTTGAACTGAGTGAACCATTTATTTACACATACAGTATGTGGCATATTCCACTCTCAGTTCCATTTCTGACTTTGTTATCCAATGTTTATCAAGTTAATTTATTTTAAATGACTTTTTTTATTTAATGTTGTTGAGTGACTACAAGCAAGACCAATAGCGTGCAGCAGTTGCCTCAGTCCTTCCATGTTCACATGGAGATTGCCTGTTAACACTACCCTTAATGTTCCCTTTCAGTTTACATAAACCATGCCCTTACAACCGCAACACGCATTGCATTTCTGTTTCATAGCCTCGACCTATAGCCTCAATGCATGTACATGATTCAGCCCAGTGAACAGCCTTTAATTCTTAAACTGGACCTTTGACTGTGTGCTCATGAAGTCAGGTGAACACTATGCAAGAACTGTTCAAACTACAAAAACTATGAAGTGAATTCCAGTGACTTTGCATCTCAAATGTGTCTTTGCGAATGTGCTTCCATGCATCTCAGAAGTGTAACGGTGCAGTCATGAGGAAAAGTAAAGTAATTTCACATATTCAAGGTCAGGCCTTTTTTAGACTCAAAGATTTGAAGTTGTTGTATTTCTTAAGGCAAATTTTGTAAGCAGATACTACAACACACAGACTGGTCTAAATGACTTAATGTGGTTCATCTGAGCAAAGACCTCTCCTTTCTGTTTCTAATTGTGAATTTATTTATTCCTCGACCAAACATGTGTCAAGGTGGATTTCCTGCAAGAGATCTGGAATAATGTCATCAGCTTTATATTTGTAATGATGTAATTTTGTACGAGTTTTAATCCAAGTCTTTGAATATGTGTGTGTATGTTTTTGGATTCCGATAACAAGTGGTACTTCATTGTTAAAATCGTAAGTTAAAAGGCTGCGGGCAGCACCCTGGGACATCAGTGTATTTTTTTTTTTAGTTTTACCTGGTACAAAGCACTTCTTCTTTCTTCCTTTATTTGCCTTTGTTTTTTGAGTGAAACCCAAAATGCCATGATGAAAAGGGAAACTAGCCGCTGAACATCACATGGCTCTAGAAGATCATTATAGTTGGCTCACAGCACTAACGCTAGAATGAGCTTCCACCTGATCTGTTACATACACTTACAGAAGCAGTTTGACCCCATTTGATTTGAGTTCACTTATTGGTAGGTGAACTATCAATAAGAACTGGTTGTAATAAGAGCTAGTCATAATCCACAGTTATCAATTTCCTTATGTGTGTGTGTGTGTGTATGTGTGCAAGTGTGTTTGCGTGTTTGCATTACAATACAGGTACAGAAATAAAAGCCTCAATTATAATAGTCAGGGTTTTAACTAGAGCGGCGAGGTTGCATTAACGATTCAAGGCCTCAGAGTGATCACATGGATTTCCTGCATCCGTCCTTCGGTTTGATTCCTGCTTTTCCTTTTAACTGTTGTTTTTTGGCTGTGAGAGGAGCGAACATGTTTACAGTACTGCTGGGGGACTTAAAAGCCTGTGCACTGTTACCATGTCATTACTGATTTCTGCTTTAAGCTTTATGGCAGTGTTTAATATTACCAAAAGACTGACTCCTTCTGTCAGAGTAATGTGTTTTGGTTGCAGCTCCAAGCCAAAGTCATGCGAGTGATTATGGACAGTTGAGTTATAACGTCAAGCAGTTGACAAATGTGTAGCTTAGGAATCCTGAGCTTTCAAAATGCCCATGTTAGTCATCTTTATAAGAAACTGTGTTTGACAAATCCGCAGCAGAATTCACTTCCACTTTTTTTCATTCGTGAGTGAAATCCAGCAGATCCATCTGATTGGTGGGGTTCACAGGTCTTCAGGGGTTACTTGGGTTTCACAAGTAATCTAAGAAGAACACACCTCTCAGATGTAGCGTCAGGCTAGGAGTAGATGAAAATCTCACAGTAGTCATGCAGATATTTCCAAAGCATTTGCAAACTCACACCTTCATATTAGAACATCTCATTTTTGGGCAATTTAGGGAGTTCAGTAGCAAGTTTAAGTTCAAACCAGCTGGTGGAGAACAGCGAACGCTTCTGCGCAGTGTCTGTAACTTTGCACTCTAACATCAGAACATGTCTCTCAGATGCAGTGTTTTGTATGTAATATTCTGGACAAAAAAAACCTTCGTGATTTTATATGACTATACATTTTTTTAAATAATCTTCATAAACATTTAGTTTGTAAACTGCTGCAGAAGATTTCTTGTTTACTTTTACCATTGCTTTCCATGCACATACTGTACAGATCCTTACGTCAAGTTGGTCAGTCATCCTGGTTTGTCGTCTCACGTTGTTCAACGGTTCGATTCATTTGTTTGTGGAACTTTCACCAGTTTCTTTGGGACTAACAATCCTGTAAAAATCGTGAGCTTGTCAAACATGTCAAATGATTGTATCAATGGTCTTGGAGAATAAAAACTGCATTTTGTTAAAAATGTGTGGTCTGTGCCCCCAATCCTTCCCACCCTCATTTTCTGGAGAACTTCAAGAAGAGAAGTCTCACTGAAGTTACAAGGCATTGCTAAATCCAGCCAGTCTTAAATGCCTCTGACTTTACGATATATGTTATGCTCTACCTTTTTCAACTGCAGCATCCTGCTGCATGTCTAGACATCAATATATAGGACTGTAGAGCAGGTGCTTCCTAAGAAAAATGAACCAGACTTCAACCGGCTTTTACTGAATTACGGTTAGAAAAACATGTCTTCAGGCACTGCCGGCGTGTACTGTGGAGGTAGAACTGCATCAGAAAGCCTCCACATGGTCACCCAAAATTCGCATGTGGTACCTCGGTTTTGTAGCTCAGGCTGTATCTCATAAGTCATGATTAGCTCTGACTGCGCTTGTAGTCCCAGTTAAATTGTCAGCTGACATTTTGCGGCCAACAGCTCATTGAACTTAACCGGACCGTTCTGTTGATCTTGAGGCCCTTTTGTTTGGTTGAGAGGAGTTTTGCAGAAACTCTTCATAAGGAACAGAGGCACAACAGGTCTGGCTTTTACATTAACATTCCCAGTCTGACATGTCAAAAATAAATCGGCCTTTTCACACATCTCTGAAGCTGATCTGAGTTTGGCCTTGAACCACCTCCAGCCCACTGCTCAGCTCAGATTTTGTTTAAAAAAAAAAAAGGGAAAAAAAGATGGTCATGTTGATACTGCGTAGTCTGTGTTTGTTGAAGGAGGCTTATCTAAATGTGTCGGACATTGTATGAACAGACCTAAATCTTCACACGATTCTTTAAGTCGCTCCTCCGGACCATATTGTAAATTTCCGCCAAAGACTTTCATAACATACAGGACATGAAGCACAAATGTCCCATTGTACACCATGCGGTGATCAATCCAGACTGATTTGTTAGATGAAAAGGGTCCGTTAATGCAGTGAGATTTTTACACACGGTGCCCACTGTTTGTCTAAAGCTGCACCGAAGGCCCTTTAAACAACCATATCAATGAATGCAAACATCCTAAAGTTCAGCTTGGACCAATGTTTGCCTTGGAACACACAAGTCAGGAAACTCAATAGGCTTTTTCAGTATTACTTGCTAATAGCCGTCTTGATACAGTTACGAATGGCTTATTTCTTATGGAAAAATAATATGGAGCACATATGGTTTATAGCAACCCCAGGCTTTTCGGCATGTCGTGGAGGCTAGAGAGAGGTGCCTTAACGATCAGCAAGTGATCCAGAATCTGACCACTCTATCATTGTTCAGGAGTAATGCTGAGGACAGCGGGCTCCATGAGGCACGTCCAACACAAGACGTACAGAAGATCCGAGCATGAGGAGCATCGTCCCAGGCCTCCGCAGCTCATGAATCTGAGAAGTGAGGAGGCCAGGTGATAAATGGATCCTAGCAGAAAACCTGCCAAAAGCTGCGGTGTCCAAACCAACAGAAAGTCTCTGTGTTTCCTCGCACACACATCTCCTGTCTTTATTTTAGCAACACTGATTTACGCATCATTTCCTAGATTTCTCCTTGGATGAAATACGAGGGCTCTGGTTTCACCACGCTGTTTGTGAGGGGTCACTCATTTCTCATTTCTCATAGACCTTAAACCCCTGGTTGCTCCAAATCATTTCACAAGCAATCACGACCCTGCCTCGCGACGGCCCGGCCCAGCTGGCGATGGGCCAACGACAATGCCCCGACGCCTTTTTAACAAGGCGGGGAGGGGGGAGGGCAAGGGATTGGGGAGGGGCGGATGGGCCCAAAACCTGCCGGCTCCTACTTTTGGTGGGACATCTGAAAATAGAGCCCCCCGGTGTCCCTGGGCTGTCTGAGGCTGCAGACGGGCTGCTGATTTATGCTGGCAGCACGGCTGCCGCTGCTGGTGAAATATTTGCTGCCACCGGGAGGGGATCCGGACAAATGAAGTGTGAAGCTCGCGGGAGCTGAGGGCGGCGGCGCGCAGGTCACTAAACACTTAGAGCGAACTGGCTGGGAGCAGAGGAGGCTTTACACCAGGGCTGGTGGAGCCCATGAGTAGAGAAGAGAGCCCTCATTTGATCAGAGAGCAGCTCATCAGGCCCCAAACTGCATCGCCTTCATCCATCACAGCAAGAGGCGATGGCACACACCACATCAGGTGTGCTGCAGTTCACAGGTCAGAAAAAGTCAACAGGATTCAAGTAGGAACGTGGCGAGTGAAAGAGATGAAAAAACAAAAGAAAGTAAATAAATAATAAAAAACGAAGGTGAATTAAGAGTGCTCGGAAGTGTGCATGGGAAAACAGATCACAGACATAACCATCAACCCCACACCATTCACACCACACCATCCACTTACATTCACTTGAAACAGCAAACCCAGGAAATACTGCCCTCTAGCGAACTTTTCTTATGAAGTACTAAAACAGACTGATCCTGATCCATCCCAGTTAGGCTGGTTATTATGAGACATCAGGTATAACGGGACATGGATGTTGTAGGGCTCCAGTGATAAAGGTACTCTTTTTATGCTCCAGTTTCTTATAAAAACATACTTTTACTATATATTTTTTACTATTTAACTATTTTATATATATAAACTAAAATGCCGCTTATTTGTGGTTCAGCATTAATGGATTCAGCCACATTCAGCAGTCTGTGTTCAGTCATATATCACACACAGACACACATTTATGTATCTATGCGTTTGTTTTTGTTCCGTCCATTCCATTCATTTATATATGACTTTCCATTCAGCCTGTAACAGCTTAGCCCACCCATTTACAATGAAGTGATAAGGAAGATTGTTAGCCTACTGTAGACAGCCTGTTGCAAGTTTCTGAAGCAAAAGATTTGGAGAATGTGTGCTGTTTCTAGGCTTTTAAATGGTCCTGACAGCTGCAAGGAGTGGCTGAAGTACTTAGTATCTTCCACCAAAGGCCTCCACCCCTGTCTTTAGTCACATGCCCTCTCATCACATGATCAAGCAGCACAAGAGGGCACAGTTTAACTCCCAGCATAGCAGTGTGTTCATTAAAACATATTTTTATTCTGTTACTTTTATATGATTGGTGTAAGTTTAAGCTTCATGTTTGTTGTCAATCTCATTGCAATGCTTCTTATCAGTTATTCTGAATTTTGTAGCGCTGTTTCATTCCAGAATGTTTTCTGTCTCATTTTTGCAAGAACTGTAAAGACAAAGTAAAGACAGTTTAGCCAGTGTGTTCTAAAAAAGCTATCAAACCAGCTTTGTTTGTCTTCTGTATGGCACCAAAACTGCTCTATTCTGTCAAGGTCCTGGTTCTATAAAGCCTCCGAAGATGTGATGAACTATCGGGCACCAAGACATCAGCAGCAGATCCTTTGAGTCCTATAAGTTGTGAGGTGCAGCCCCAGTGGATCTCACAGATACTCGATCAGATTGGGAGCTGGGTAATTTGGAGGTCATGGCAACACCCTGAAATGTTCTTCAACAAATTCTCAGCCAGTGGGTGCAGTATGGCAAGGTGCATTTTTTAAGCAGAAATATAAATGAGTGTGCCTGGTCCACTAAGATGTTAGGTCGGTGGCAAATGTGAAACTGGTGTCTATGTGAATATCCAGACCCAAGATTTCCCAACAGATTATTGCCTATATGCACTTGACCCAGTCTGTCATTGAGTGTTTCGTCTTGCGTTTTCATCTCCGCAGAGCTCCTCTTTCCAGCTGAAAAAATACATTCAGAGATCTTATTGCATGATCACTATAAAAGCTATTTCTCAAGCAGAGGTTTAAACAGTGTGACACAGTGGATTGTTTATTTGTGGTATTATCTTTGTAACAAATAAAGGTTTACTGCCAGATACATTTAGAGCGGTGGATGGGTTGTGGTTAAAGCACAGATGTGGCGTAAGATAAACTAAACTGATGCGCCTGTAGTAGCAATGCAGGCAAATCTCAAATGGCACTAAAACAAAACAGTCTCTGCACTCGAAATGTGTTATTGTGACACATGGTTGAATCCTATAGCAAAAATAATTTATGATGACTATTACTATTAATAAATTCAGTTATTTGATAAATATTGTATTAACAATATTATATATATATTATATATACTTCACGTGTCTCGCCTTAATATAACTGCAACTGTAAAACCTTTTTTTATAGTAAAACAATAACCAAAAGACTCCTTTTTCTTACATTTCTGACAGCTTTTTCCAGTGTTTCTTGACTCTGTAACGCTAGTTGTAGACACAGTCTCGCCTGTCACTGCAGCTGTTTGACTTCTAAAGGTAATTTAAAAAGAGGCTTGATGTACAGTACTAATCTGCTGCTGTTTGACATTTAGAGGAACATTTGAAAGAGGCTTGAATCTGCTTTTCAACATGAATCCTATAGTAACATCTGAGTTTGGCTGCAGTTTCAGTGGGATATTAAATTGAGTCTGATTGTGTAAGACTGCATGCCGTGCCCAAACAAGAAGAAGAAGAAGGCATGGCTCTTTGCAATGATTTGACTTGTTAGATTTGTATCTGTGCACCTCAGGATGATGGGATGATTTGTTGGCAGTGGCACTGTAATTATCATTCCAATACTGGCATCAGTTTGCCAGGTTCCAAAGAGCTTTTTAAACAGTATGCTAGCAACAATCAGCAATATGGCCATAGTACAGACACAGTTCGAATCAATGCTTACATTCACTTACTCTGCATTTATGGGTTCAAAACGTGTTTATGTCCCAAATTACCGAAGACATATTACATTTCAATACTTGAAAATAAACGAGCAAACAAACATCTGAAATGTATATACAGTGAATATAAGCGAGAGTGGATTAGTGCTCTCAGCAGAGAAGTTGTGATGATATTTACATTTTTACGGGCTGTTCTTATGAGCTAGGCTCTAAACAGTGAGGTTCTTCTGGGGAAGGGGAAAGAGTGAGTGATTAGAAAGGCCAGAGAAGGCCAATGGAGGCTATTTCAGGTTTGTGCTAGGCAGCTGAGAAGAAGAAGGAGTTCTTTATTCTAATATTTGCTTATGATTCTGTGTATGGATAACACAAACAGTGGTGCACCACTACTTCAACTTTTCTCACAGAGTTTCCAAATAGAGCTTTAATGCAAATGATGGTTTAGTCAATTAATGTAAAGTTCTTTTAGGATGTATGTTGTTATAAGGCTTGTATTAATTGAATTGAATTGAATTCAACTGAACTGAGCCGAACCAGGCTCACCACTGGTGTCCTTAAAGCTTTCTCCCTTATGTTAACATATTACAGACCTGGCATGGCCTGCGGCCAGAGGGCAGAGGGGGGAAATGACGGTCAATAAGGGGAAATTAAGTCATATCCATAAACACAGTTATGAGTTAGAGAGAGTGGGTGGCAGCAGCCCAAGCAAACCAAAGTATTTTGATGCGCCAGCATAAATCCTAATCTGAGCTCGGTGCCATGTATGTCTCCAATCAGCCTCTCCGCGTTGGATGGCTGGTTTAGGATCCTAAAAGCAATGCTTTCTGGATTCAGTGCTGTAAGAAGCCAAAATTCTGAGCAGCAATTTTAAGCTCTTAGTGAATGTATTTGGCCTGAATCTCAGTGGAGTTAAAAAGTATATCCTGATCATTACAGCACTGATTCAGAGCAGGGCACTGGGGAAACTCAACAAGCTTTAACAACAAAACATGTCTGATCTCTTAGCAGACGCCATACGATCAAGACTCTGTCATTGTAGCCTTGTGGATTTAACATATTATGAAAAACAGCAGCTGTCATCTATATTGTATGAAAATTTAATTATGAGTGAAATGAGCCACACTGACTTGAAATAGGATATTTTTGTTGTTGTTTTACAAAGTTAGCTATTTTTAAGCCGTTTGTTTTTTATTGCATGTCAGTTCATGTGTTTTATTGTTTTGTTGTGTGAGCTTTATTGTGTTTTATTGTTTGTATATTGTTTTTGTTCCTGAGAGCTTAGGCTGCTAAAGCAAATTCCAAACAACTTTGCATGGTAATAAATATTGAATCTTGGGAAGACACCCGTCCACTTACTATTACAAAACAGCTCCATGCTCTCGACTCCAGCACATCATTACTTTATTTCATTTTAACCTCTTTTCACTAAAAAAGCTAGTTTTTGAAACCAGCGGGGGAAAGAAAGACGTGCAAAACAAAAGTGAGGCCCTGTTCTGACACCTCGCTGGAAGCAGTGGAGTGCCAAATGCTAAACAAACACATGTGTGTGAGAGTGACAGTGTTACGGCCTGTCGGACTCACCCTCTCAATCTGCCACAGGCCGCCGAGCTCCACGGCTGGCCGGAGCGATCTCCTCAAAGCGGTCTATGGTATGGCTATGAAAGGCCCAGTCCTCAGCCTACTGAGTGCTCATATGATTTAGTGCGAGTTAGTGGACGAAATGTCGTGTTTGTTGAGTCTTCTTTTGCATGCAGTGCCTGTCAAAACTTCGGGGACATCTGACTTTCCAATTTTTTAAAATAAATATATAAGTTTGAAATCACTTGGCATATTAAAAAAGAAGCAGCACGGATTGTGCTGTTTTTCTTCAAACCTTTCAGGTTTGGGGGGCAAAACCTGCTCTTCACACCAAGGAGCAAAGAAGAACCCTCAGGGGTCTTCAGAGTAGTTTGTATTTAACTAGGTCAATTCCCACAATAATACAACACAAGGAGATACAATAGGGTGTAACAACTAGGGGTGTGATGGTACACAGATGTCACGGTTCGGTTCGTACCTCGGTTTTGGGGTCACGGTTCAGTACGGTTCACGATACAGCAAAGTTAAGCAACAAAAAGCTCTAAAGAATGAGGCTTGGTATATTTTCGTTTATTTTAAATAAACAGCAAGTGTTACGCCAGTAGGTGGCACTATTGCACCACACTACGACCCAGGTTTGTGATTTAGTTGCGCTTTTTGGTCCCTCTGTGATTCCGTATTACTTCAACGTCTTCTCCCATGTATCATGAAAGGTTCGGTACGAATACATGTACCGTTACAGCCCTAGTAACAACCCATGTTCACAAGCCATGTTTATTCACTAAATTAACACTATAATTAAATAACGGCTTTAGGAGAAAGTAGCATCATCACAGAGATTTTTTTAGTCTTGTTATTTATGGCCTGAACTAAGGTCTAGCTCTTATAGTGACACTACGACTTCAAAGGAGGATACTCAACAGAGCATGCAAAGAACATTATGAAATATATACTATATACTTATTTATGCTAATAAAACCAAAATATTTTTTCTGTGAAAAATCTCATTTCACTATGAGACAGGGTGTCCCAGATCTCTTGATAGGGGATGTAAAGTCATTTTTGAGTTTTATGAAGACCTGTGTTGTTCCAGCAAGTTTTAGCTTGATATCACAGCCACCACGATAAAAAAAAAGCCCTGTAACTGCTGTAACAATGATTTCATGGGGCAACATTGTTCACATCAATCCAGGTAGTGGACCGAGGCCAGATGGAAGCACTGAATGGAGTATGTTGAAACGAGGGCACTGCCTAGACATTAGTGCTTCGGGGCCAGATGGAAAGTTAACATTGTGTAGATGAGCAAAGCCTATATGCCGCACATGAAAGTCCCAAAAGTCAACTTGGCCCAGAACAAAAAATATTCTTACCAAAGCAAACAATAGCGAATGCCATCATATACACCCTCGGCATGAACACATCTAATTTTCCACCATAAAACGTGAAACTGCTTGGATCTTTTCATGAGGTGCAGATGGACAGCAGTGAAGTCTAAATCAGGATCTGACCAATCTATACCCACAATTACCCCGCTGTTTGAAAAAGGGGTGAGCTGAAACATTTGGTATTATTTAGAGCCTGCGCAATGTCACTGATGCACAACCAGTCCTCAGTAACAAATCCAACAGGGACTCAGAAGATATTACTGCGCTGCACTGCCCAGATCCAACTCCATGTATTAACCTATAATTATAAGGCTGAAGCAAAAGCTTATTTTTGAAAAAAAAAAAATTCTACAGGTTGCCTCCATCAAGGCTTGACTTGACTGCCCAAGAAATCCTCTGATGTTGGTGACTTGAGCTTGCTTGTGGCGAGCTAGCATGCCTTTTGCAAGGCCCTTTGGCACTGTCCATGGCTCTGGCTCTGCTTTACATTACCATGCATGTGGATTGGGTTTAGAGCTATGAAAATGTAATTGCCACTTCAGCATAAGTTAAGTCATGTGGGAAGTGAGAACTGCTAGGCAGCGGCCTCGTTCCTTTTGACACCATTCAGTCAGGGGAAAGCGCTGCACAGAATGCAGGTGAAGATTCCACGTACTACACTGAAGTAAGGATTCGGACCCACACTTGCATTTGCATCATAATGTTAAAAAAGCACAGATTTAGACCTACACTACAACAGGCAGTGAGTTACAAATGTGTAAGCTTAATTTCCTCTGTGATTTTTAGACCTGGATTACAGTTGAAGGGCCCACTGAGGCCCATTAGGGCTCCATGCTTTAACCTCATGTAGGTAACAAGAGCCATGAAGATTAACATGGAGAAAAAAGGAACAGGGTAGGCTGATCAATGTTTTCTCCTAAATGGTGTATTAAAGTGATAAAGTCATAACTAACCTCAAATGCTATCAATCAGCCAAGACACTTCGACTCACCTCTGTAGTCTTTCACTGGAGTGACAAAGCTAATATCGAGCAAGTAACAGAAATTAATACATAATCAGTTAGCATGAAATGCACAAAGATATGGAACAAATTGAGACCTCAAGACAGCCACTTCTGCTTTTATGTATGTAATGCATGTTTGTCCATTTTAAAAGATTACTTTAATACATATTAGTAACAGCACAAGCAAGCATGTATGAGAAACTTGGCATGTCATGACTTAGACCCGTTTGCACAATGTTGATTGGTCATGAGCTCCAATTACTTGTTAGCCTCATATTTCCAGTACAAAATGAAAGAAGCAAACATCAAACATATCTGATCGACTACAGCTGGAGTAATGGAGAAGTTTAGAAATTGCTTCAATTGTTAATTTTAACCTTGAATAACTAAGGTTGAGTTTGACAACTTTTGAAAGATAAGGGCAAGAAAAATCAAACGTTTTGAAAATCAGTCTAACAAATCGCTTCCAATTTGATATATTTACCGCTGATTAGAAGAAATAGGATCAGTGGTGTGTATGGAGTGACAGACTGAATCGCCTGAACCCCGTGTTTCTGAGGCAGGACATTTTATCTTCCTGAATGGTGCAAAATTTGCTTAAGTAATCAAGGAAGGAGCCAAGTGCATATTTGACAGCCCCCCCGTCCCCGTCCCCGTCCCACTGCCCAAATAAAGATTGCAGACACATATACAGCTGGTTTAAATTTCAAGTGAAAGAAACGTGTTGGACGAGCCTGAGCTGGTGAAAGGGCTTCCTCCACAGGAAGTGCGGTAATTAAAGCCCAGGAGGCTGAACACTGCAGCCATGGCCGAGAAAGACCACTCTGGTTTCTCTTAGAGCTCCACCAGTGGGATCTCCACACACATATAACACTGCAGCCTGTTCTGCTGTCAGGCCAACCTGACACACGGAGAAGAAAATCTGATGGAGCGATGTTTTTCTTTTCGTTCAGGCAGTTGAGCTCAAGGCAGGAACAGCAAATCTTTTGTCAAACTATTATGTTGTCTGCTTGGTGCGGTCAGAATGAAGCCAAATAACAGAGTTTATATTAGGGTGCAAACAGGCCATAGATTGGAATCACTGGAACACAAAAAGGGATTTTTTTCCATTATTGTTTATCATAAATTTTATGAAACGAGAGATCAGCAGGATTTATTGCACTGAGCCCTTACGAAAATTCACTATGGTTTCCTATGGTTTTAATGCAGTTTTTTGGGGTACCACAGTTTTACTATGGTAAAACTATGGTAGTTTTTCATAGTTTTACTATGGTACCCCATGGTACTTTGGTACTACCCATAGTTTTACTATGGTTTATCCACAGTACTTCATGGTAGCTGTGGTTCTACCATAGTTTTCATATACATATACCACTTCATAGTTACCCAAAAAAACATGAAAACCATGGTTATTTAATCATAGTAAACCATGGTTAATTTTTGTAAGCTAGCTGAATCATTTTCATGCACATTAGCAAAACAACTTTATAAAAATAGATTTATTTGCCTTTAGAAGAGCGGTCAGTTCAGTCACATGAGCAACACAAAGACGACAAAATACTTGAGAACTGAGTTCATCCATGACGTGTTAGGACGTGATGAGATTATCATTGCCATACTGTCATAAAACAGATCAAAACAAGCCCAGGCATGTCATCTTTTTGCTAACTCATATGCTGTAGGTGACTTGGTCACTTAGAAACGTGCTAATAATAAAATACATCATGCTCGAGCAACATGAGGCCATTCTGTATGGAGTGGACATTCAGCAACAGTTGTAAAGTTGCGACACTAGATGGCGCTGTTTACTTAATTACACTCTGACCAAGCCCTAGAAGGAAATGAGCAATCTTTCACTGTCTTAACATGGTTACGCGGTTAGGGTCAATTCAGCATCAGAATCCAGTTCTGTGGGTAAGCACATTCATTGTGAACTTTACGCTACATAAACTTTAAGCAAAATACATTCTGATCCCATATTTAAGGTTTCCAGAATACTGCAAGAAAACACAACTGATACAAGTCCGTGCATGTACGCTTCATAAAATAAGTACAATCCCCAACACTGAACCACATTTAGTCGAGGCTAGTTTACTTGTACACTAGAGAATACTGTTTCATTCAACACTGGTTATTTGATCTGGTATTAGAAAATAGAATATATTAGCAACAAAGGTACATTCTTAAACATAATTATAATCTGAAACAAGGGCTATTACATGCCCTAAGCAGCATTAGCGCTCGCTTAGGGCTGCCAAGTCTCCCTGGGGCCAAGTACGTCTTTTTTTATAGTGTGTTCTCATTGACATTGCGTGGGAAGGATATCGTCTAGGGCCTCTGAATTTTCACAATCAGTCCCGTCTGAAACAGCACAGAAATGTACAACAAATGACTTTAGTGGCACAGTGTATTTTCAAGCCCATTACAGAGTTGCTCATAAGACATATTCATGCCACTTGCACCAGAAGAGTAAAATGGCAACAGCATGCAAAGTGAACACAGGCAGCGTTAGACCAGGCAACAGTCTATCTAGGGCATTTAAAGGACCAATCCAATATGGTGTCCTGAAGGCAACACACACAAATAAGCTTATTACTCCAAAATCCCTCCTGGTAGAAGTGTGAATTTTAAACACAACACCAAATGCAGAGGAGTCGTATTGCAGTTTTGTCTATGAAAAATAGTGCACAAATGAAATATGATTTAAGTATCACTTGGCCAGTCTCCGGGCTACATCCTCGTAGGCCAGCTCAATCTCCTTGTCCGCTGCGCATGTGTTGGTGAACTCATCCCGTGCGTAGGCGTTCTGCAGGTAGCGCCACACTCCCGTGAATTCTGACGGCATGTCAAAGTTACGATATTTCTTTGAAACAACCTGCAAAAGAAATTGTTTTAAGCTGGAAGATTCAAGAACTCTGAGAAATACTAGATCATCACATATCTTGGGTCTGGCAAAATATAGTACTATTTTACAGAAAAAAGGATAGTGCTAATACTAGCAGGCATGACGGCTTACTTTGACCACATGCAGTTTAGGGAGCAAATTACAATCCGCTAGTGTTAATTCATTGCCGTCCAGGTATTTGCGAGTGGAGCACTTTTCTTCTTCCATGCTGTCAGCATCAATCTCTTCAGGTAGAGGGGAGTTGAGATAGTTGTCTAGTTTCCTCAAGGCCTTCAACAGGACCTTCTCAAGGTCTGCAAAACAGAATATACCCTCGTAAGCACTCCACCCATTACAGACTACTGAAGCATGAAGGCCAACACTACAGCATGTCACTAAAAGGCAGTAACAAGCCATAATCAGTCAAAGACACTCACTGGCATTAGCCTCAGGCTTTGTGTTCTTAACATACGCAGAGAACTTAGCAAAGATGTCATTGCCTGCTGTGTTTGATTCCCTGTTCTTTGCAGATAATTTGGGATACCTTGAGGGAAAGGAAGTCACACAGCTTAATGCATTACTGAACTTTCCCAAATTCACATTTCTTCCAACAGATGTTTCCACCAATGCTCTGACCACCTACTTCGGAGGCGCTAGCATCTCCTCTAGATACTCCTCAATCTTGTTGACATCAGTTCGTACTTCTCCATTAAAAGTGAGGAAAGGTGGGTGTGTTCCTGGAGCTAGATTATGGAGATCAGCCGGTTTTCTAAAGAACAAAAAGTAGATTTTTAATTAAAAATAAATCATGTATTTCAGTGTGCTTCTATCCATTTTGAATTCACAAACATAATGTCTTTTGTGTATTCATAAGCATAAATGTAGATATGCCGAAAAAATACAATTAACAGGGGAAAAAGGAATTTAATCATCTCTGTTCCTGCACCCCATACAAAAACACTGCAAGAAAAAGAAGCACTAAGATCTATAATGTGCTTTTGAGAATTTAGTCAAAATATAATTTCTTTAGAAATATTGATTTTGTTTAGATTAAATAAAAATCTTCATTAACATTGCACCATATTTGGAATAAGATGGAATGCATGTATTATCCCAAGAACGCCAAAGCTATAGTGAAGTATGGAGGTGGGAGCATCCTGATATAGGGTTGGTTCTCTGCAAACAGTACTGGGCTGTTGCACATCATTAAGGAAACCAGGAACAAAATACTGGTTGTGATACTGCAGGAAAATTCAGCATCATTAGCCAAGAAAGCAGACGAGATGGACATTTCAACAAGACAAATGGCCAGTGACGCCTACTAGGCCACCTTTGGTCACCAGAGTGAGGTAGAGAGCTGTTCCGTCCTCACTGGAGCTGTCAGTGGCACCTGTTCTTCCTTCTACAATACCTGAAAGAAACTCAACCTAACCTCAGTGCTCAGTCTTATATTCTCTTTTCAAGAGAGCTATATGAGCCAATAATCTGGGAAAATCCCTAAAGTTTTCTCCTGGGAATCCCTTCTCTCCAGCTTTTCCTTTCTGTGCCAAACTGAACCCCTCGAGGATTCCTCTCAGGGGTTTTCTGGTCTTGCTCAAGCTCTTCAGTTGGTGACTCACTTGGTTAACACTGATCTTACTTTCTCAGAGTCCTTGCTTTCACTCCACCTCAGAGTGAGGCACCATGCTACAACAAAGACCCCAAACACACATCCAAAATAACTCAAGACTGATTTCTTTAAAGAAGAAAATAGGGAACATTTGCAAAGTCAACAGAGGGACTTTACACACGTTGGGAAACTGAAACTGATTTGCCTGGAGGAAAGGGTCATAATTAACCAAAAAGCTGCAAAAAAACTAATTACCTCATATCAGGTTTCTTTTAGTTTTTTAAGGAACATTGTAAAAGAGATATTTTTCACATAAAAATCTATATTAATTAACAGCAATGTACATCCAAGCCAAGCACGTTCTTATGTTATGCATTGATCACAGTTACACAGTTAATATTCCATCCTCTGTTTACATTTTCACTTTTCAGCATGCCGTTACCTTTTTAAGTCTACAGTGGTGACATTGAACACCACCCCCTTCAGCCACAGGATCATGAAAAGCCTCTGAGAGAACGGACAGTTCCCAATGCTCTCCCCATCACTGCCTGCCTGAGGAGCAGGAAAGCAGTTAATTAAAGAATGACTAATTAGTTTTGTACATAACCACCCTTACCATTTTCTTATCTTTGGCATATTGAGTAAATAATATTAAAGAAATTAGAACTTAGAAATTAGAATTAGTAGAAGTGTTCTACTGTAACTGGCTGCAAAGTGTCTAAAGATACAAGGTGCCTAGATAAATGTGTTCCAGCCACTCAGCATTCAGCACCACCAGCATACTGATCACTGCCTGATCACCTGGAATCATCTGCACCTGTTTCTTCACTGGATCAGGCCTTAAGTAATATGTACTTTGATTTGTTTGAATTATTGTTATGTAGTTTAATGTGTAGCAAACAAAGTTTATCTTTATTTTATTTTATTTTATTGGTCTATAGTATTTATATCCACTGCTGTTACTAACCATGACATTTTATGCATTTAGTATAATGCATGTAGTACAGAGTATTTTTTAAAGGCTTTTCAAAATACAGTTGTGGAAAGTTTTTGCTTTTATATTTTTTGGTTATATTTTATATTGTTATTGTCTCTGTATCTGTGTGTGATTGTGCAGTCGTGACATAAGCAATTACTTTCGGGATCAATAAAGTTTTCTGATTCTTATTCGATTCTGATTTGGAAAAAAGCATTCTTCTCAAAGTGGTTTAAAAGAAAAATAATTTTTTGAAAGTCCTTCAGGAAGCCTGGAAAACTGTTCCTCAAGACTACATGAAAGAAAATATAAAGAAATTATTGCCAGATTTTTGCACAATATTTATTGTTAACTATATGTACTAAATGTAATCATATTTAATAAGGCATATGTAAGTAATGTATTTAATGAGGAATTGATGTATTAATTGGCTTTACAATGTCCTATTTCCTATAATCAATCAGAGTCTTTTAGAGCTTTAAATTAAAGGCTTGAGAAAGACTGCATTTCAAAAACAGAACAAATAAACATCATGTCATGAGGCCAGACTCAGTATTGTTCCACCCATCAGGACCACTTCAGGACCACTCACTGTTCAATGAATCAGAGCCTTTGGTCCTAGTAATCTACGCTGACACAGTTGCAATTAGCAAGTCCACCTTATACAAACCAAACAAAGCAATCAGAATCATAACTGAATTTCCATATCAGAAACAAGGAGATCACGCTCTCTAATAACATCATTCAACTGGGCCAGTAAGCTGAGCCGGACACTGGATCCTGGCATAAGTTGAATTATTGATGGAAATTCCATTACCTGCCTCATTAGCCCTCAGCCCTAAGGCTTCGGGGCTGACTTGTCAACAGAACCCTGAGCTTGACTTCATCCTAACCCCTTCAGTTAATGCTGTTTTGCCACTTCTCCACTTCTCTGAGGATGGAGAGGTCCCAGTTCTTTTTGATTAGCTCGGATAAATAACATGGAAAACGTGAAGCATTTGCTTCATTTTGAAAGTAACCTTCCTTTTAGCCACACACAGCCAGAGTCATTCTGGCACACCTTTTTGAAAGAGAATCTAAAACCAAGATCCAGATAGAAAGAATTTCATTCAAAGGTCAGATCTCAGATGATTGTGGATGTAGGTGTAGTTTAGCTGACTGTACGTGATGTTCATGTGGAGATGAACAGATACCACATACCTGTAGTAAAAATAACAGCTTAAAAGCTAGTGAGTGAGCACTGATACTCTAGCCTGAAGGACATCTCTTCCATTAAGCCTTAGAAATATAGAGCTATTGCTGAGGTTTTGCTAGAACAAGTGTTTACATAACTAGATAATTCATAACATAATGAGAACTTTACCACTGAATTTTTTTTATTGTTTTCTGTTTGTTCCTGTGTCACCAATATCCCACCATTCCACAGTGTCAAGCAGTGGAAAAGACATGGTAAAAGTGTGTTTTCTTTCCAAATATTATTATTATTTTTTGTTGTTGTTGTTGTTGTTGTTGTTGTTGTTGTTGTTGTTGTTGTTGTTATCCACACCATTAACAGAAATTCTCTACCATAAGTGAAAATAAACACTTAGCAATGGCTAAAGTCTACAGACCAAAATGACTAAATTACACCTCTCTGGCTGTTGATAAGACAGTTTTTTTCATTAGTGGTGTTTATAGTTATTCATTATTATTATGTATGAAGGATTGGCATCATTCTTGCTTTGATGGATGGTGTTACGAAGAGCACCTTGGTCAAATTGACATAGTGAGCCACAGTATGCACCCCTGATCTGATTTAGCCTTGTGCGGCAGGTACACAGGGGAATTAGAGCGTGGAGTGTCGATAGGCAGGGAGGAATAATTCAGGAGGTGGTGTGGCTCCTGAGCAGAAAGAGCGCTGCCGAGAGACCTGCTCTGTTCAGCTCATTCTATTTCACAATAATTGTGTTTTAAGTGACATTGTGTTAGTAGTGTGTGTGTGTTTGTGTGTGTGTGTGTGTGTGTGTGTGTGTGTGTGTGTGTGTGTGTGTGTGTGTGTGTGTGTG
>JBBPDC010000001.1:27876681-27886981 GCA_037974485.1 Hemigrammopetersius urotaenia
AATTTGGGCGATGAAGGCAAACTGATCACAGTGTGTTAGCACCTGGAGGACGGCAGATGCTCCAAAGGATGAAACTAGCAGCTAACATTTCTGGTCAACTGAAAAATCTGTAGAAAAAAAAAAAGATGTAATGTTCTCCAGCAAACAACATTGAACCAGAATACAGTGGATGCAGAAAACAGGAAGGGAAGTGATCAGACCTCAAACAATTTTGAGCTGAGCTTCGGCATTTAATACATATTCAGAGGTTCTAGATTGTAAGTATAAGCGCTTTAACTTGCCATGTTTGATAAGAACCCAAGAACATTTTGCAGTGAAGGAAAATCTACGAGAGTATCTGCACCAGAATACACCTGAGCCATACACTAATGTAAGGGAAGGGCTAGCAGCAACCAGGGACGAAGCCAGTTTAAGAAACGCAGCGTACAAACGTTTTTCATTACCTTGTCACATCCATTACATACTGGCCACCATTACATGGCACGAGGAGATTGGCCTCACCACCACAAAACTCTCACCAGTAATGTGAAACCTTTATAAGCTGTCCCTCAAGCTTCTTTCCAACCCTGGCAAGAACCCTTCACCTCATTGGACGCACCTGCATGGCATCTGGTTGTTAGGATCGAAGCAGGCACAATGGAGTCAAAGACAGCAGTGATCTCCTAAGTATGGTGCACCAAGCCAACCCTGAAGTGCGTTCCAGTTGACGGCTAAATGTTTATACTTGGAACAATGCCTGAAATATAATGGAAATTAACCAAACAGCTCATGTTCTTGCAAGGAGTACAAATACATAAGCAAGCAAACAAGCACAAGTCAATTTGACAATGTCACCAAGCCCTCTGCACCTTACCATTTCCACAAAAGTGCATGAACGAATGTCGATCTATGTAAAAATGTAGCACCAATTAACCAATGAGCTGCTTGCTTGGGGACGGTAGAAAAATGATTTAACTGTAAGCACCTATTCACGGTTAGTTGTTGTTGACAGGCGGCTGGGTGCACCACTGGCAGAGAGAATTACAGTAGATTACAGTAGAGGATGTGATTTGGCTTTGTATAGTTCTGCTGAAGGCAGCAAGCCCTGTGTGCTGCAGGAAGGCATCCTCTTCTCAGAGCCGGTCAGGAAAGTCCTGCGCTGAAACACTGCAGTGGTGTCTTACTCTGCAGGGGACCCAATCAGGTATATTCAGGCAGAGATAACGTCTACCTCCATCAGTTTAGCTTTTTGTTATGCCTTGGATAAAAGTAAAAGATAAAAAGTATATATAATTATATGCATGTGTATGCCATGATTCCACATGGAACCCATGACAAACCTTTGCACCTCATTATTACTTGGAATTCTAGTTTAAATGACCAAACAGGTAGAACTGGGCTAAAACAATGAGAATGCATCAAAAAGGAGATTTGTACACAGAGCTAGGAAGAATGGAGGAGAACTACCTGACCATTCTCACAACGCTGCCTTTGAAAAGGCTTTTCTGTGCTTTTATTATCAGGAAAACACTGCAAAAACATGGGCAGACAGCACAGTAGGGGACAGCACAATGCTCTGAAGGTTCTCCCAGCCATGTTTAAAAGACCTACAACACACATAATAGAACGCTGCACTCGTCTGGCCACATACATCGGCTTTGACATATGTACTCAACCTATAGTCCAACTGTGACTTTGTAATCAGCTTCTCCTGAACGTAATTATTAATACATATTCAAACATATTGTGCAAATTGGGCTTCATGAGCTTTCAATGAAAGTTGTGCTATAGTGAGTCAATGAGGTATCTAGTAATATTTAAAAACATGTCATAAATATTTCAGTATAATGTCTTAAATATTTCTATTTAAGGTAGCTTTAAGGCAATCAGCCAATGAATGCCATTGCGTAATCAGACTAAAAAGTTGTAGGCATTGGCCTGCAGAGGTCAGTGTAAGTCCAAACTAAATGTGAAACCCTCCAGGACAGACAGGTGATTTAATAATCGGGGAGGAAGACAACTAAAGGTAAAAGTAACTCACAGGAAGGCTAGTGTTGTAACACACTATTATAATGTTCTATAATTCGGTTAAAAAACACTTCGAAGATGTTGCTGGCGTGGTTGATCTACCTCCATTTTTCCAGTGCAATGATTTCAGCTCAGTGATATCATATCCTCAGCAGACTACTAGTGCACAAATAAATATACACTCAGTTTGTAAACTGAAAATAAAAACCTTAGATAATGATTCTCCACATTTTAAAGTATTTATATGTGAGACAGTTATGTGTATATTTATAAAAAAAAAGAGACAGGTTTAAAAAAGAAAGGAAGGAATGGTATGATAAAAGAGACAAATAAAAGGGTGGAAGAGAGAGCGCGTCGTCACAGGGAGGACTCATACTGCAGGAGCTCGTAGAGCAGCGGTCCGTCCCTGTACCTGATCCCTACAGCTGTGGGAGTGATGAACTGCAGGATGTTTATCGTCCTTCTCAGACGTCTGTCTACAAAGTGGGCATCCCAGGCTGGGTAGCGCTTGCGGGGCATGTCGATCTTGATGAGGGGCCCTTCTTGCCGGTAGCGGCTCAATGGTGTGGTGGGCTCGGGGGAGCGCACCTGAAACACAGGCAGGCAGGTGTCTGCCTCAGAGTCATCTTGCTGGTCGTAAACCCCCAAGGAGATCCGAGTAGGGGTTGGCTGGGACGCTCGAGGACCAGGAGTAGGGGCCATGGGCTCAGCTTCTGGTGGTAAGGGAAGACCCCAGAGGAGCTCAGCACAGCAGGAGCTGGCCAGAACCCTGAGCCTAGGGCCCATGGGGTGAAGGACTCCATAGTAGATCCCCATGAAGACCACCCCTGAGGCAAAACTTAGGTAGACGCCGCAAAGCACTGGTACTGCATACGAGTCTGTTGTGATTGGGTCTCTGTACGCATACCACAAGCAGGTAAGCACCGTATTCTCAGCCAGCACCACGAAGTAATAGATCATCATGCGGTACCGGGTCCTGCCTTCCTTCACATTAAACCAGCAGAAGATGTAGACAATGCCCACCACCATGTTGAACAGCACTTCCTCCCACTTGGACATGCAGAAATCTGTGCCTCCATGTACAATCCAGAAGGCCATGGCACACCAGTGCACCACCACGAAAATGCCAAAGTAGATGTGAAAGATGGAAGCAAAGAGAGCAAAGGACAGCACCCGTGATGAAATAGTGAAGAGCCTCCAGAAGATGTGGATCAGTGCACCTCGATAGCTCATGCTCTTCTTGTCATCTCTGGAGTCCCTTAGGAGCTTATGGTAGGAGGCCAATACCCAGGATAGGGACAGCAGCGATGCTAATAAGGAAACACCTTAAAGAGAAAAAGTAAATATGCACTCAACATTGGTGGCAGTTTACTGATTACAAGTGCACTTATCTAATTAGTGAAACACTGTCCAAGCATAGCCTTTCAAAACATGCCAGGCTCATTTTTATTCCTCATGCCAGGAATAGAAATGGTTTAAATGGGAGCATCACCAGCCTTTCCACTGTCCAAGAAATGGTTCTCAACAAACAAATGAATGAGGTTCATTTGGGGTAAATAGAAATCAAATGTTCTTCTTACACTGCAATGTCTCAGCCCGGTTCTTCTGGATCATAATGCAGAGTTGTAGCACCAGTTGGGGGGCGCTCTCCAAGAAGGTCTCCAGCAGCCGAAGCATGCTGACATCAGCATATTCATACATCATGGCCCAATAGAAACGCCGCCTGTGTTCCGTCTGACGCCGGCTCTGGATGCCCAGGTACATAGTGCGGATGTACCTGTTTGGAAAAGAGAACATTTGCCTAAATCCCGTCAACTCAAATCCTTCTCGTTTACTTCCATTCTTCTCTGATCTGATAACTTCCCTGTTTTGTATGAGATCAAGATCATTTAGTGCTCCCTGCTTCCAAACCTGGAAAAACAAACTTTTTATGTTCTAAGACTAACTTTTAAACGTTTTTACACACTCATATCATACTAATGAGCGAACTGTATCCAGTACATCATACTCCAAATATTAAATAATTCCTGTACACGTTTTACTTTTGTTTTGAAGTATTGGGACACACAGTTTGGGCTAGACATTTTGGATAACGCCATGCTTCCAACTTTGTGGACACAATTTGGCAAATAACCTTTTCTATTCCATCACGACTGTGGCCCAGTGCACAAAGCAAGCTCCATAAAGACATGACTTGGTGGGATTGGTGTAAAAGAATTTGACTGGAGCGCACAGAGTCCTGACCTCAACCCCATCCAACCCTTTTGGGATGAACTGGAACAGAGATTGCCAGCCAGACCTCCTCATCCAACATCAGTACTTGACCTCATAAACACTCTACAGAATAAATGGGCTCAAATTCCCAGAGAAACTCCAAAACCTTGTGGAAAGCTGTTTGAATGCAATGTCATTAAAGTCCCTGTTGGTTTAATGGTCAGCCCCTACACTTTTGACCATACAGTGTATGTTTTATGTGGTGCGGCCAGTTTTTATACATTGCCTCTAGTTCCTCTTTGTAAGGACTTTAAGGGTTTACTGTATACTATGTGATATGTATATTTACTTATCATTAATTCTGTAAAGTGGCATTGGAGTGACAAAGGAACTATAAAAATATTGTATTATTATTACTATAAAACAGGAACTAATTATTACAATAATTTCTTGGTAGAAAAGTACTGTAAGTACTAGGCAAGCCCTCCAGTCATACTACTACAAAAGAAGTGACAGCATTAGCTTCTGCATTCCAGAGATTAGTCCTTTTTCATTCCAGGCAAGGACGTCAGTGTAACTGTTTGAATAACTGACTGAATCATCGTCTACTCATCCGCATGATTCAGACGTGCCTTTGCGCCAGCATGTTGAAGGGACTTAATTTTTAATCAACATGTCACCACTTCAAAAGTTGCTTTTTAAAAGGCATACCTCATTTGCTTGGAATGGTCACATCTTTTACATGCTCTTAACAGCAAAAAATGCTTGTAAGGCTTTGTAGCCTTGTACATTTCCATTGTGCAGTAATCCAGTGCTTACAATGCAACAGTCTAAACAGACCGGCACTGCTATATGATCACCTGACAGAGCTTGATAGGTCTTGTATTGTATGGCAATCAATAAACCTTGTGTGGTAGAACTTGATCAGCTTCAATAATGTTTGTTCATTAGCTTGAAGAGTCCTCAAAGTGATTTATATCTTTTAAACCCTAGGCTCATTATTCCAAAGGAATGGGGGTACCTTTTGGCATACCTTTAAAAAACACATTTAAGGCAGACTCCACAATTAAAAGCTTAGGTTTTTAGAACCCGTAGCCCTCAATCTGGGTATATCTCATAGCTTGTTATAGCTCACCTATGAACCTGAAAGCGCATAAACATCTCATGTAGAGAAAGCCTGGGGCAGGGCGACTCTAGATGGATGGGGGACACATGCATATTATTTATGACTGCAAAATTAGTTCAAGCAGATGGTGATGGGATTTCCCATCTAGGCTACGGACAGAGAGATCATAAACAACAGATAAATAAATAGAGCTGATGGCGCATAGCTAATGATCAGCGGCTCCTTAAAGGAGCGAATTAAGACATGATGCATGAAACGTTTGGCAAAGGCTGAAGGGGTTGAAACGTGCAGTAACAGGTTTTTCACATTCAACAAATCCTCTTGAAATGACACAAATATAATAATAACTACTTCAGAATAAATCTTTTCTGCTCTTAATAGGTTTTATAAAATCACCAGACAAGTGCAGCTGCTGCGAGCTGGTGCTCGCTGCTCAAGCAAGCACTCAGAAACGAAGAGAAAATAAAACCTTTAAAAGGAGACAAAAGATGAGTGGAGTGAATAGAATTTCTCAGGGATCGGACTGCACAGAGAAAACTGAGGCACTGAGGACTGTAATAGATCTCAACAAGGTGAGGAGAGTTCAGTGGAAGTCTATTTATTGAGATATGCTCAGAGATTCGCTCTGATATTTAGTAGATTCGCACTAAATTTCCCTCCACTAGCCATGTTTTCTCTTGTATAAGGAAAAAGTACTATATTGCAATTATACAGCTTCACTGCAATATGCTTTGCTATATATTAAAACACTCCTGATGTGAACTGGTAAAAGATCTACATTATTTTGAGCAATAACAGCTGCATGTGATATATTTATTCACAACACTATATTTACGTTCAAATTTTGTAACTTGTGCAGGTAATATTTTTAAGTAAGATTATTGTTGAAGTAAATATAAGCAGAAATATGTTCAACATAGATGTCCACTTAGCAAACCAACAGAATGTGTCATTTGGCCTAGAACATCAAAACATTGTATTCTCAATTCATCCAAACATCCAAAGAACATATGTGATCAGATCACATTCTATCAGTATAATGAAATATTATTTCGTGAAAACAACCATTAGAGCCAGAATCAGAATCAGAAATAATTGATACACGGTGAGATGTCTCACCAACATATATAATTAAAATGTAGTCTTCAGATGGGGACAGGTGTTTTGTACGGTATCATTTGGTATCGGAAGTTGCAATGCTACACTTGGTATCAGCATCAAAATCAAATTACTGATATCATAACTACACCACACTGAAACAGAGCAAAGGAGAAAGAGCAAGGGCAAACGCAAAGTGAAAGAAAGACAGATTGAAAGTAACCAGAAGACACACAATGTAATATTCTGCCCCTCTGCCTTTCCCCTATCTCCTTCCTTCTTTCTTGTATTTTCTTGCATGTGCACTAGGGCTGTAATGATATGCGATATGAAACCGAAATCGCGACACTCAGATTGACGAACTTGCGCCGCAGGTGAAGTGTGTGAAGGCAAAATCGCAACACAACCCTTCCAACTTCCAGAGTTATCCTTCCCGTCCAGATCCAACACTACCACATCCTTCCTGTTCCCGCTCTGCTAGGGGCTTGGTGTACAGGAGGTTGGTATACATGTCTCGCCCCATAAACATACGTTTTTCGCCGTAATATGAGGATTTTCACGTCAATTTCTTTTCTTTAGCCAATAGCTGAGGGTCTTAGGGTTTCAAAGAGACCTCCCACAAGTTTAAAAACATACAAGCATGGACAGAGTCCTTTGTTTGCTGAATTTATTTGCTGTGAGTTCATGGAAGTTATGACACTGGGCTTAAAACTGTCTATAAGCCGACTGGGTTGTGATAAAAAAACGCTTTGGAGTTTTGTGGGCTCCGGGCAGCTGGACAGAGCGGTGAACCGTCTCTAAACAAAGTGGCGTCTCAGAATTTTTCCTCTCCTAAGCCCCCCACCCAAAAGAATCGTGGTTTTGGCGTATCATTACAGCCCTAATGTGCACCCTCCAAAATTATTCTTACAGCACCATCAGTGTAGAAATTGTGTCCCAGCGCACTCTGGCAGTCTTCACTCATTGTGCTCTATTGACAAGTACAAGCATTTTAAACGTGAAAACTGTGAGCTTTTAACATGTAAAAGTAAAAATGATACTGTTTCTATTGGAGCAGTATGAGCTAGTCTACCTTTTACATTCCACTATAAGTGGTTACAATTGGAATGTAGTTAGGCCTGCGTAAAGAAATGACATTTGTAGCACAAAAACAATAGGAAATGTATTTTAGATGCAGTATGTGAAAAATGTGATGCAGGAAAAACAAGCACAACTGTCGCACCAGCAAAACAGATAAGGGAAATTAAACACATTTCACATTCGAGACGCTGGGAAAGAAACAGCCGAGATCAGCTCTTTGGCTTACACTCTGACACCCACAGGAGGGGGATTATGAGAAATCAGAAATCAGTAGAAAGTGGACCCATTATCATTCTCAGCCTCCCGAAAGCCTCAAGCTCACACCGGAGCAGGAAAAAAACGTATTTCACTCTGTATTGTAATGTCAGCTACAGTATGCAAATTACGATCTGACAACTAATATAACCTGGTTACCACAATGCTCTATAAAAGCAATTTGAACACAAAACACCATCAAAAGTAAAAATGTTTAATTTTGTACCATAATAAAATTGACCAATCAGCCATAACACTAAAGACACCTAGCTTGTGAGGCCAAAACACCTCTGACCCATTGAAGAATGGACTGAAGGCATTTGTAGCTTTAAACCTTGTAAGCTGTGAAATGGGGCCTCGATGGATCGGTCCTAATGCAAATAAATCATGTAGTCTTTACCAGTTTCATACACGTCAGATGAGTAATTCCAAGGAATTTTTCAAGAAGTGTTTTTTTTCTATAATGTGTATATATTCATATAATTTATAATTTATTTATCGTAATTATATATTGCAATATTATTACAATATAATGTTTTGTCCATACTGATCACCTAAGCCAGTTATTAAAAAGCTTTGCCAAGATCAGGGATGCATCTCGGCTTGAAATTGGCAGCAAGTTCAGTGAGTCACCCAGCTTATGAGCGACTGATGACAAATTAGCACTGACAATGTTCTTGAATTCTGACCGCCCTCACAAACGCACACACAGCGCTCCCACATTGGAGAACTGGTGAACATTAATCATTTCTACCTGGAGCCAGGACAGAATAGACCAGCTGGCTGACCGGGTGTTCAGAACCCACACCAGGCTATTGAATTTAATGGAAATGTTGTGTGTGTGTGTGTGTATGTGTGTCTGTGTGTGTGTGTATGTGTGTCTGTGTGGGCACAGGGAGTATGAAAAATATAGATGTAGCTTTGTTGTGCCAGAACAAGCATATATTTCAACACAGCTTCTAATACAAAATTAGCCTACAACCATTATTTAAACCTCCAGCAGTCCCGTTTCAAGCTATGATTACATGCACCACCACACAGATGGTATTTCATTCACCGTTTCTTGCCCTTTTTGATGCAGTTGAATGCACTGGCTTATATGAGTTAGCAGAATTTGAGGATAATCGTGAACTCTGGGGCCTTCAAGTTTAGAAATGTCAAAAAGTTGAGACATCCTGCCTTTTTTAATAAAGTAAAGGCAACTTTTTCACTATTAAGGTCTGATTTGCCACATTGCATCATTACAGATGTTGACCTGGAAACGTCACTCGCTGTCAGATAACAATTTATAACCTATTCAGAGCCAATTTCTAATTTGCTATGTAATCAAATGTAATGTACTCAAAGCTAGTATGTGACAACAATAGATGATTATCATGGACCATTATCATGGTGATGTGCTGACTACTCTGAAGCAGGTCTGAAGATATCAAATCTTGATCTAATCTTGATATTCAATGGAAGCCCATTAACATGTTTAACTCAATTTAGCTATTGGTCCCTTCCTCATTAAAAACAGTATCTTACATTTCCAAATCATGTGAACAAATCAAATGATTAATAAAAAGTTTTTGTTCCCGTGATCAAATGCTGATTGAATGTATTCGTTACTTGCGGATGTGATGTCCTGGGTATGGGTACATAGGTGTTTGGTTGTTTTGATGGGTCAAAATCATCTTCAAGCCCCATCACAGTTCAAGCCCCATGTTATTATTTTATGCAATTTTTATTAAACTTTATAGAAGAATGTTAAAAGTATAAATGGTTTCATGATTGCACATTGCAAATGCCATTTCCAAATAAACACAATTTCTATTTCAGCCCAGGGCACCCAGACCCAAAGATCTCCAATAGATTCTGACAAATCCACCGCTAGGGTCGGTGTGCCATACCAATTATCGGGGGTCTCCTCATTCAGAATGTTCTTCTTGTGCACATTGCTCCACAATGTTAGCCCCTATTCAGACTGATTTCTTTAGCTTGTTTAGCTTATTCTGCAACAGTGTAAAAACCAGCTGTCAGAATTAATGACGGAGTACACTGGTTGGACAAAGAAAAATAACAACGCCATCACACTGAACCTGTGATGGAGTGGAATGTAATGGGGTGAAACATTTCATGAAAAAGTGCCATACTCTGTTAACAAGACTGTCTCTATCCAGTTTGTTTGACGAGGTGGATGTTATGCTTGATGGACCCTGTCAAGAATGAAGAAATCAAGTTAAGTTATGAATGCGAAATGAAAACACAATTTATCAGCTGCTGAACTTAGTTTCCTATGAGACTTAAATGATGTCACTTCATCATGTCATTCAGTGTTATAGAACATTATTTTAATTTGCTAAACCGTAGACAGATAAACTAGTATATATATATATATATATATATATATATTAGTGCTGGGCCGTTATCGGCGTTAACATGCTGCGTTAATGTGAGACTTTTATCGTGCGATAAAAAAAATATCGCCGTTAATCTATTCACAAAGTTGGGTTTGGAGCTGGGTCTATACTACGCAAG
>JBBPDC010000001.1:27902960-27936712 GCA_037974485.1 Hemigrammopetersius urotaenia
ACAAACAGGAAGTTAATATCACCAACCATTCCCATTTTATTAAGGTGTATCCATATAAATGGCCCACCCTGTATATACTGTACACACAGTTCATAGTACATGGCCTTCCAGGACCATGATGCAACACAAGAACAGAATCAGACAGGACAAAATAGAGTGTAGAAAACACAAGAGCATCATTTAGTACAATCGACAATAGCTAGTCTGTATGAATACAGTGTTATGATATGCTGTAGCTAGCAGCAGAGATACATGTGCAAAATGCATAAGTGAGAGCTGCAAAAATGCATTACAGAGGTAGACAGCTGTAAATATAATTGTGCAAATGTAGCAGCAGCAGGACAGAGAATGGGTTTTAATCTCCTGCCATCTTAAGCGGCATTTAGACATGTGCAAAGCCACAAAAATGAATGCTGTACGGAAAAAAAAAACAACACTGGTCAAAGTAAGAGTGCGTGATCCCCAGCGAAGGGGCGGAGCTTCCTGAATACGGGTGGAAAACAAACACTCCACCGATAGCGGTGGAGCAGCAACCGGCAAGTCTCCTGAGCACGCGACCGGAGTCAGGATTCTGATGCAATACTGATGAAGGAACAGGGCTGAGCTGACAGTTCCAGAGAGGAGCCTCCATCTCCAGCATTTGTGTCTGTTTCCTGACTGAAGAAGGATTTGTGTCTATTTTAATCTCTTCCTTAAACCACAGAAGATCTACGTCTCCCTGGAAACCACACACAGTGAGTAAATAAAGCTGCGGAGGGGAACTATCGATTTCAGACCTTACGTACTTGCTTCGTTAGTCACCCTAGTCATGATCAGATAAGCTAAAATGTTTATAATTATAAGTAAACACGTTACAGGACTTATCGGAGCGGATAAGCTGTAGTATCACGTAATCTTAGTAGATGGTGTGTCAGAAAAGCTGCCAGTGACAGCTAGCGTCACTATATGGACAAAAGTATTGGGACACACCTGTTTTACAAGGTTTGGGCTAGGTCACTTAATGTCCAGAATGTACACCAAGACATTCTGGACACCGCCATGCTTCCACCTTTGTGGACACAGTTTGGGGAAGACCCTTTTCTATTCCAGCATGACTGTGTTTCACTTCAGAAAGCAAGATCCAGAAAGACATGGTTGGATGAGTGGAAGACGTTGACTGGCCCTCACAGAGCCCTGAACACAACCCCATCCAACATCTTTGGGGTGAACTGGAAGGGAGAATGCGAGCCAGGCCTTCTCGTCCAACATCAGTGCCTGACCTCATACGTGCTCTACAGAATAAAGGGGCAGACATTCCCAAAGAAACTCTCCAAAATCTTGTGTAAAGTCTTCCAGAACATTGGAAGCTGTCATAGCTGCAGGGTGGGGAACAACTCCACATTAAAGTCTATTTATTTGAAGGCAATGTAGTTAAAGTCCCTGTTGGCGTCCCAAAACTTTTGTCCATTTAGTGTAGCTGGAAAACAACCCCCTCTGGAGGTGCAGTGCTACCAATCTTGGGGTCGTAACCCCCTATAAGACATTATTCAGAGCATTATCATTAACGGATTGGTTAATTAAAAAATAAATGAAAAAAGATTATAAAAAATAAATTAATAAAAAGTACACTGACAACACCCTGACTTTTCTGTAGCTCACCTTGCTAGAGGTACCAATCTAATGCTGAACACTGGGGGCTGTGGACAGATTTACTGCTTAGAAGGTAATGCAGAAAGAGCACTGTATTGATGCATGTCCTGAATAGTCTGCCCAACTTTCGAAACCATTTTTTTTTTGCCAAACACCAAATTTGTCAATTCCAGCTCTTTACTGTAAGTTAAGCGAGTGAAGCCTGTTCTAAAAGGCTTCAGTGGTCCTCATTATTTTGAGGTAGATGCAGCTGTGACCACAAGGTGGAAGCATACGCCACATAGAATGGCATGAGGCAGTTATTCTTCAGCATATAGGACCTTGGTCAAAGTCTCCACCAGAATGGGCTGCAAACTTGGTCACCCGGCCCCTTCAGTGACTGTCACTTCTCATGTACCTCTCTCATACACAGAGTGCGAAATGCCCTTCATCAGAGCAATGAGTAAGGCTGTGCAGCAGGTCCTCCTGGCTCCTGGGTGCAGGTGTGAACCCCTCACCGCCTGTGCCCGGAACATCAGTTTCTCCCCTCGTCAAGTAACGTCTGATGCCAGCTTTCACTCCGTGTCCTTCTCTGAGACAGACCACCCCAAAGTTCTCATCACAGGTGTGAAACCGTTCTTCAATTTCTGGACTGGTCTCCCTCAGCAGATGTCCACACAAATATAGTAAATCATTTAAATCATGCACATCCACCATGTACACGGAGTTACCTTGGTAACTGCATGCACAAAGCCAAAGTGTAGTCTCCATGGCAACAGTTGGCTAATGTCACTGGTGACCGCTTGTCTCTGCTTTCTTTTGTCTTGTGCTTCAGGGGGTCTGGGGCAGCTGGGTGTGGGGCTTGCCAAACTGCTTAGGTAGGAGTGATTTTCAAACACCTCAATCACATGCTTGTACAATGAGTTCAGTCAAGTCAAGTTGCTTTCAGTCAAGTTGTGTAGGTTTGGTGATGGTTTCTGTTTGACATAAGCCTTCTTTGTGGCAGAAGTGACTGCTTACACTGCTGCAGTATTATGTATTTAACATGACATTCTGTATGTACAATTAATTGTTTTCTAAATGTTACCCTTTTCCTAAATCTATCCTGCAGGAAACGATTTGGAAACAGCAATGTAATTCTGTCTGACATCCGAAAGCCCCCAGACCATGTTTACCACAGTGGTGAGTGTAGGGGGAAAAGATCCCCTTCCAAAAAGTATACATATTTATTTGTGTTAATATATACATATATATATGGACACCGTGTTTAATATTGATCTAATTTCCAGGTCCTTTTATATATTCTGATATACTGGACTACAAGAATTTGCGCGAAATTGTGGTGAACAACCGTATTACTTGGCTAGTGCATTACAGTGCCCTTCTGAGTGCAGTTGGGGAGGCAAATGTGACTCTCGCTCGTGACGTCAACATCACTGGTGGGTGGCAAAAAAGCTAAATTTAGACCATTTTTGGGCTGTTGTTTGGAGAGATTTAATGGGTATTTTCTCCTCTCTTTCTCCTGCGTTTCTTTTAAGGATTGCACAATATCCTTGACATTGCTGCGGAGCACGGGCTTCGGCTGTTTGTGCCTAGCACAATAGGAGCCTTTGGTCCCACGTCTCCTCGTAACCCCACACCAGACCTGTGCATCCAGCGGCCGAGGACCATTTATGGGGTTTCCAAGGTCCATGCTGAGCTGATGGGAGAAGTACGCACTAACTTGTTCTGAAGTATTACTCTATTAAGTTTTGAGGACAGTTATCCAGTGCATAACTGTGCATAGCCAGTTGATGTGCTTGTTCAAGGTTACTTTATTGTCATCAGCAGCTGTGTAAAATGAGATGAGGCAGCTTTTCTCCATGGACCACAGTGCAACATGTAGCAACATACAAATTCAACAGAGTGCAGGTTACAACAGACAGGACAATTGACAGACAATAAATAGACAGCAAGTGAATCTTCTGGACTGATGAGTTTTCCACTATAGGTATAATTACTGCACTTAGTTTACCAGAATGGAAAAAAATGCACTATATATACATATAATTCCACATGTGCCTATGAGCAAGTGTAGAATTATGACAGTGACTGGTCGTGAGGGTGCCTGTCCTGGTACTGTTCAGGTTAAAACAAGTCAACAAGTAGCTAGTAAACTTTTTTTTGTTGTTTTTCAGTACTACTATCACAGATATGGCCTTGACTTCCGTTGTCTTCGGTACCCAGGCATCATCTCAGCAGACTCTCAGCCTGGTGGAGGAACGACAGGTTACCTTTTAATTTTATAACAGCTGTTGCCAAGTAGTTGTTGACACGTCCTCTTTGTGCTGAAGACCTAAATTCACCCCAGACCTTTGATCTCCCAAGATTACGCCGTCCAGTTATTTCACGACGCCGTAAAAACGGGCAAGTTTGTGTGCAACCTGAAGCCTGACACACGTCTCCCTATGATGTTCATTGATGACTGTCTGCGAGCCACTCTGGAGGTGATGGAAGCTCCCGACAAGATGCTCAGCATGCGAACCTACAACATCAATGCCATGAGCTTCACTCCTGAGGAACTGGCCCAGGAGGTGCAGAAGCAGCTGCCCGACCTGCAGGTCACTTATAACATTGACCCAGTTAGACAGGCAATCGGTAAGAGTCCAAAGGTGTATGGCATTTTGTTTATTTAAAAAGGTTTATTAAACTTTAGATCTCATCTCTGCATCTCTTGTACACAGCTGTGATTTATGTCAGTTTAAAAAGATTATTTTTTCCCCTTTCTTCTTAGCTGACAGCTGGCCCATGAACTTTGAAGACAGCAATGCAAGAAGGGATTGGGGCTGGAAGCATGAATACGACCTACCAGAACTTGTCCAGACCATGCTCAACTTCATTGGCTCCGACTCAAGAGTTGCACACGCAAACTGAATACCATCACTGCATTTTTCCAAAGTGATTAGAAGTGTTTGCATACTCGGCTATGGTGGGCATTCTGAAGCGTTAGTAGGCTTTCTCTGTTAGGTCCGACCAAATGAAAAGTGTGTCAGATTCCCAGCTCGTTCTTCTGGGTCTACAGTAGGGATGGATACCAAATTTCAAAATAGATACAGTGTTCAGATCGTAGTACCAGATTTCACTAAACTACCAAAGCTGTATTAAAGCTTAGTGTCAAATGAGGTTAAAAGCCAGTAAAAGGTGCAACCTCTTAGGCATGTAGAACTACAGGTCTTTGAAACCTGAAAGCTGTTTGATCTGCAACTGATGAGATGATAAAGATGAGTCATCTAGCTAAACAAACTAGACGATTAGTATTTTGCATTTTGTAGCAAGGACAAAAAAGTGGTTATATTTTTTTGATAAAGGGAAAATGGATATATTGCAAATTGGTTCTTCGAATATTGGATGAAGTGATTTTCCACCCTGGTAAGACACATGTTCTAATGATTGTGTCTTGTAATGTATACCATTTCTGGGTGTGACAAAGGATGTCAAGTGAATCTATATAGAAAAGAAGCATCTGAATTGGGAAACTTTCAGATGACACTCAGTCCTAGTCTGGATGTCAGGATCAACTGGGGGTGTGTTTCTGTTTCTCCCCATGAACATGTATAAGGGAATATATACGGGTTGTGACAGTGCACTAAACACCTCCAGACGCTCTGTACGTTAGCTTGGAGGATTCCTTTTAATTAGTTTTTTCCAAATATCCTCAAATACTTGACATTTTAAAATACTTGAAACTTTTCATATCCTATTGCAGTTGTTTTGGTATATTTTTGTCATCTGCACAACGACAGGGTGGTTGCACTATTAAGGTAGTTGTGCCAGCCTTCTGTAATCACATCAGTGTGACTTCATTACTGCTATTTATTTTATTACATTTGTGCACAACCATTAAGAACCTGGTGCTATTTATAAACACGTCATGCCAGTCTTTCCGCTTGAATAAGAGCATTTCTTTACAGTTTTGCAGTTTACTTAACAATATTCAAATTATCATTTGTTCCCTCATCTGCATCAATGTGGAGTGTATTTTTCTAAAACAAGCATTGTTGAAATTATTTGTTTTTCTTTAAGTTATTAAAGATAGTTTGCAATTGATTTGTCTAAACTAAATTTATGGCGTTACTGCAAAAACATAAGGTATTTATATTTATCACCTACGTTTAATTCAAATCCGTATTAGCATGCGTATAGCGCAGTTTAACAGAGAAACATATTTGCCCAATGAAGCAGTATTCAAAACAGAATGAAAAAGTCATAACAGGCACAATACAAATTATGTAGGCAGTTAGTTTACTTCCCTCTTGCTTTGGTGCAGCCTGATCCAGAAAGCTTCTCAGAGAAGCCTGATGCAGAGTTGGGGCCTGTTGGAGAGTGTCCTGCTCCTAAAAGAGACTTTTGCAATCTCAGTTCCAACAGCTCTTGAACAGCTTTCATTTCCTTGAGTAAAATATCCTTTACAACTTCTCCTTGTGTCTGCAGCATGGCGTGTACCATTCTTTCCACTGCCTGGAAGGGCAAGAAATAGAACATTTGATAAAAAAAGTAAATACATAAAATACATACAAACATTTGGTAATTATAGTTGTTACATCTTCAACACCATTATCTCTATTTTAATTTTAAATACTTTTGTACTTGATCTGGAAAACACTTGCTGTCCTTTACATTGTGTGAGAATTAAATGGAATGGTTGTTGATTAAGGGAGTACAGGGGGCAAGCACATGATGCTGATGCTTCATATATATTTTAATTAAAGGTTCAATGTCTCTCACATTGTCAGTCGTAACTTTAAAGCCACCTGCCTTAACAGGTTTGAGCTGTCAACACATGGACAACACATGTGTTACCAGACACCATCAGCAGTAAATCCTGTAAATTGCGACGTGGGAACTAGTTTGTTCAGAACATCCCACAGGTACTCGATCAGTTTTGAGATTTGGGGAATTTGGAGGCAACACCTCTGTGTCATGTTCCTCATTGTTACATTCTCAAACGTTTCCTCAACTATTTTTCCGGTTGGCTGGATGTATTATGCTACTGAAAGGGGACACTACTGTTAGGCAGTACTGTACCAGGAAAGCACTGCCCAGAGAATCACACTGCCCCTGCCCTGCTTTCTTCCATTGGTGCCATCTCTTCTTTGACGCATGTCAGAAAAAACATGATTCAATAGACCAGGCACGTCCTTCCATTACTTTATGGTCCTGTTCTGATGCCTATTTTTAGCACTTTTAGCGATGAACAGGAACATGGATGCTGACTGGGCTACACAGCCCAGTGTGCAGCAAGCTGTTCTGACACCTTTCTGTAATGGTGAGCCTGAGCCTGGTGGGCACCCGGGACCCTGTTGCTGGTTCACCAGTTTTGGTAGGTGATAACCACTGCATATTGGGAACACCTCACAAAAAATCACAATTTGTTCCATATAAAAGTCACTCAGATACTTATGCTTTCCCATTTTTCTGCTTCCAACACATTAACTTTAAGAACTGTCAGTTTACTTGCTACCTAATATATAATTGACAGATTGTAACTTAATTAGGACCATTCCCTTCATCTGTCAGTGGTTTTAACATTGTGTCTAATCAGTGTTTATGAACAATAAATGTATAAAGGTAACCTATTTATCTATTTATTAAATTCAGACCTGCAAACTCAAGAGTTGCAAACAGATGTAATCATTGAATCAGGTTTACATGACAATGGCTGATTGAGGGCAGCTCTTTAAGACATTGTGGGGGAGTATTACACAGCTGCTTAAAACATAGCACAGGTCTGTAAGGCCCCAGTTTTTGTAAAGTAAGAAGGGTCAACCACTGCATATAACTTTGATAATGTCTTTTAAATTTCTTGTCATCTGAACAATATTACAGTTGTGAAATGATTTGCTTTGTACCTGTTTGTCCAGTCTGTTCTCTAGTGAAAGGTCATCAAGAGTGTCATGCAACTTTGCCATCAGCTGCTCCTCAGCCTGTTCTCTGAGCCTTTGAATTTCTGCCTGTTTCTCTGTCTCGGCTACCATTAGTTCTTGCAAAGCCGCCTGCTTCTCTAACAAAACCATATCGGTTCCCTCACAAAGAGGTAGGGGATGTGGTGGAACATGAATCTCAAGCTGTGAATAAGTGCATTTAAGGTTCCGTTCTCCCTTTAAAAAAGCCTGGTACAGCTGATGATGACGAACATAGTCTTCTACAATAAAGTCACAGAGACCAGCATGGTGGCTAGATGAGAGTCGAGGCTGAAACTTTGACAGCCGTGCCTGGATCAAGGAAATGGCTTCGAATTTCTCCAGACCTGTAAGGTAAAAGGAAAGTCACACAGACATACCTGATAAAGTGAATCTATCTATTTAGATTTTGCCATAGCAATGAATGGACAAAAGAGTAATGACCACCTCGTTTGCTGCAGAAGCATTCTTTATTTTGAAGGCTTTCCACTACATGTTGGAACATTGTTCTGAGGATCTGACAGCACTCAACCACAAAAGCATTAATGTGATCAATTACTGATGATGGACAAGTTCTTGTCGAGTTCTTGACAACAAATGTCACTGCAGCTCATCCCACAGATACTAGATAAAGCTCCATCACTTAAGAGAACGAATTCATTGCTCCACAGCCCAATGCCAGAGGGCTTTATATTCCAATGACTGGCATCAGATCTGGTAACCCTATGGTTATGTGCTGCTCCAGCATGTCTCACTCTATTGAAATGCTGTGTGCTACTGAAAGCCATGCAGACTTGTGTCAGCAAAATGAGTAGATTAATTCATTAATTGGAAAGGAGTGTCTGGATATTACTGAACATGTAGCATATGGATGAATGAATCATGGTTGTAACATATAAGTGTTATTTTATACAGCAGTGTCTCACCTTCAAGCTCAGGGAGGAGCTCTTTAGTCGTAGTTGCTATTTGTGCCACTGCAGACCATGGAAGCCCACGCTTTGCAGAATACATTACATTCTCATACACAAATTCCTGGTGCAAGTATAGTCTCTGCTCGTCGTTTTCAAACTCCCTCCACTGGAAATGAGTGGCCAGGTGAAGGATGCCTTCGTCCCTCTGCAGAGAAGGAGAGCATGAAGACAAATAAGGAAGAAGGGCAATAACAGTGTAAACACTGCCTTTGATAGTCCTTATCGGATGGAACCCGATGATGGGTTTTTCGCTCCGTGAGCTCTCTGCTTCTGCTGCCTACCTGCTTTAAAGAACCAGCCAGAAGCAAGATGGCTCTTTCTCCCTAGACTGTGTTCAGAACAACAACAGAGGTAAGTGTCTGTCTCTGCACACTAACTTACAGTGTCTCTGAGCACCATTTTCTATTTTATGCTCTGCAGTGCCACCCATAAGGTGCAGAACCTGTTGCAGGACCTTTATTTGCACAGCAGCAGTTACTAACATTAGCACAGAAATACCACATATGCCATGTAGGCTTCTATAAGACCAAAGAAAAAGACCAATGTTACAACAGCGTTTCGGTTTATTATCTTTCTAAAACAAAACATGGCTAATGCTACGTAACATCCTAAACACAGGCTGCTGTCCCTGCTTCTCCTGACCCTTCGTCCTTCGTCCGACAAATAGACCACAAAAACTGAAAAGGCTCAAAACTAACCGGTACATTTGAAGATACTGTCATTTCTAATGTACATTAAAAAAGGACTGGAGAACTTCACCTCGAGTCTCGATAACCCCTTCACCATGCTCTTTGTTGGGTCCGTTGCCATGGCTGCTGGCGTTGTTAGGGGCGTACTTGTTGCTATGTAACACGCAAGCGCTGAGTTACTTGATCTGTAAGGATTTCATAAAGCATGGGCCACCCATCCCACCCTCGATCTTTTTAATAATGTATTGTTTTACAGCTGGAACACGATGTACTCCTGTCACTCATGGTGCTAACAGTCATTGACGAACAGTCATTGACGAACAACCTTTGCCGCTATAACAGCTTCCACTCTGGGGTGTTTCTGTGGGAAATGTGTGCTCATTCATGTAGCATTTATGAGGTCAGTCAGTGATGTTGGACAAGAAGGCCTGACTCGCAATCTTTGTTCCAGTTGATACGAAAGGTGTTGAGGGTTCTGTGTGGGCCAGTCAACTTCTTCCATATGAAACTCATCCAGCCATGTCCCAATGGCAACAATTGTTGCCGTTTTTTTTCTTCTATTTTGGAAGCTCTAAAAGTGTTGTTTTGGCTTTGGGCAGCTAATGCAAGTTAAAAAAATTAAAAAAGAGGTTGTGTCCCCTAAATTGTATCAATGTCAAGTGATGTTGTGTGAATGGAGACATGACCACGCCCCTTTACATCCAGCCTGCACCTCTGGAAAGAGATGTCTGTCTCAAACTTGTACAAGAGGAAGTTCATAAAATACCTTAATTAACAGATATTACTAAAATATTTTGAACACATATTTTCTAAAGGGTCTACTACTAATATTTAATGAGAATTATATGCCTGCATGCATCTTTTCACCGTAAGAAGAGTAAATGTAAGCACGGCAACAATTGTTGCCGCTAGCATAACACATAGTCATAGTGCTAGTTGTATAGTGCTAGGCTGTTTATTCTATTTTTATTTTTTTTATCTTTTTTTTTTCCACACAACTTAAAACAATTAGAGGTCAGGCCAGGGGGTGTTACATGAGATCTTGGGGGGAAAGAGCGGCCTTCTGTTGGGGGGTGACCAGCTGGGTCGCTGCGGTGGGATCCGCCCTGCTGAGGGAAGGGCCTTGGGGTCTTGGATCTTTTCAGTGCATGGATGGCCCTCCACTGGGGGGGCCCTGCGCCGTGAGAGTGGTCGCAGAGGGTCTAGGGGTTCCCTACGCATTCCCTACACATGTACCACACAGTGGGTGTAAATAGGTCAGGGAAAATTTTTGCAGGAAAAAATTTGGGATTAAAAAGGACCTTGCTTTGTGTGCTGGAGCTCAGTCCTTTTGGAATAGAAAAGGTTCTTCCCCAAACTGTGTCCACAATGTGGACGCATGTCCAAAATGTCTTGGTATGCTGGAGTATTAAGATTGTCCCTCAGTAGAAGTAGGGGATCTAGTATTGTCCCAATACATTTGTCCATTTGTGTTTTCTACATACTGAAATGCATAATTATTTCCTGCACTAAAACAGGAGGGGTGAAGGGATACTAAAAGTATTAACCTCTGAAACAGTATGAATTTTAATTAGGAACTTTATTTTGGAACTTAAAATATGTATGCAGTATATGTCCGGCACTATCGTCAATAACTCAAACACTTGACGATTCTTCTTCTTGTGCGGGAATTACTGATGGCTTTAGTTGTGTGTATTGCATTGGCAAGTTGATAGGCCTGAACAGATGCTGACTCAGACTCAGGGCCTCCTCAAACTAGCCTTGATCTGAACAATATATTTTAAAGTTTTTTGCCATTAACCCAGACGGCATGCCTTGTTTTTGGAGACCTAAGAGTTAATATCTTTTGGCACAGATGGCTGAACAGTATAATCCTCTTTCATAGTAGTCACTCCTCCTCCCTGTATGGAGGTCTGCATGCATTTGATAATTAGCTTAATGGAATGAATGGTGACAGAGTGCATGGAGTAATATAGAGCAGTGTGTTCTCTCCAGTGGAAATCTGTGGGTGTTGAGTGGCACTCCACATAGGGGGGGACGCCATGCTGGACCTGCTGCTGTTTCATCTTTACCTGCTTGTGCGAGAGAGACCAGCCATTTTAAGTGTTGCTGAACCTGCTGAAATGGCTTACAGGATTACTTCATAGGCAGTGCCACAGTTTGGAGGCTTTTGGCACAGCGTGCCATGATGAGGAATCCAAGCCCAAAGGGTAAGCTCCTGATCTGTGCAATGTAGTGGGGAATTACAGAAAGAGAAGCAAGACAGGTTTGGGGGATAGGGGTGCAGGACGATGATCCAACTGGAACAGTTCAGCAGTTAGTCATTATTAAATCTGTTTGAATGTGTGCAGTTTGAAAATAAAGTCACCTTGAGAGGTTTTAACTGCTGAAATTGGTTGGCAGCCTCGATGGTTAGTGTCACACTGAAGTAAAGCTCCTGAATGTCAAACTCAACAGGGCTGTCCTAAAATCCTGTGAGCTAATTAGGCTTTACACTGGCCGAGCAGGCGGTTACAGACTGATAAAAAAAAACTCCACAGAATGTAAGGAGGAGATTAAAGTGATTATATTTTTAGGTAATAATAATATGCACAAAAATATATGTATATTAGTAATATGCAGATGACGTGTTAAAAAGACTTTAAACATTCGAAACATGTTTTTTACTTCAGCAGGACACTTTAATCTTCTATTGCACTTCTCAATGTCTCAGTGAAAACTCCACTCTTTAGGGTTTGTCTCAAAATAACCCTCAGTATTTATTCTTAATTTCTTGTTACACTTCTGTATTATCTGTGTGTATATAACACCAAAACCTGGAGAAGAGGTATGTGGCTGACACATATTGATTCAATGCAAAATTGAAGTCATTTTAAAGGAATCTGTAAAGATAAAACCCAGCAAGATGTTTAACTGTGAAGATGGTTGTGGTAACCTGCTCCTTCAAAACAAGAAATCATTTTAGAGCCCTATTTCTCTCTAAAGGTCTCTGCATACTCTTTATATAATACAGGTGTGATGGATCCCCCGAGAGGCTGTTATGCAGTTCACCTTGCTTTCCAGCAGACAGCCTTTGGGCCCTAAAATGCTTCTGTATCAGATTAGTGAGATGCGTGTCTGACAGAGCTTCATAGCAGGCTGCTCCCAGTACTCTCACAAGTGCCTGCCTGGAGTTCTGCTAGCTGAAAGATAGCAGTCATGTGTAGCTCATGAAAAAACATGCCTTGGGCTCCTGTGGAATGTATTGAGGGTTTATTTAGGATTACTTTTATATCAGTCCTCTCTAATAATATTCAAGTTGTACATCTCATGTACATCTCAGACTCCCATGAACCTGCAATAGTTAATGTGACAGATTCAGCCGAACACAACAAGAAACAGAAGAAACTTGTTCACAGTAAGAGCTGTGAAATGACATATTTAGAAATGTTGGTCTGAGTTGTAATTAAGTATGTTTTCTCAGCAAGTGTTTCATGGAGGTAACAGAGGGTCACTTTGCTTAAGAGTCCAGAGGATGTGCTGGCTTTGCTAGAGATTAAAGTAAGCCACTGTCTTGGCAGTGCAGGAGTGATTTAACAGTAGCACACATTACACACATTATAAAGGCCTTTACATAAAGTACATGAAATCACACTAATACTTGTTTTAATGTGAGGGAATAAAAATTTATTCATTCTTTCATTTTCTTCTTTCTATACAGGTCTAATTTAACAGTAGCACACTTTACACACATTGTAAAGGCCTTTACATAAAGTACTAGAAATCGCAATAATACTGGCTTAAATGTGAGGAAAAGAAAATGTATTCTTTAGTTTTTCTCTTAATCTCATTTGCTTTCTTTCTTTCTTTCTTTTTTTCTTTCTTTCTTTTTTATTGTTGTCATAAATGTATCATACCTGTACATATTATTAAATTAAGGCAACCTTTGCAGTTAACAACTGCCTCTCACTGAGCTGTAAATGCACCCTGTAGAAATTCCCAGTCGAGGCCTGGTACCCTCAAACTGTACTCTGATGTAACCCCTGAGAATGGCCTAGAACTATATACTGACACTCAGTACATTTGTACCTCTAATCTCCGCTCTGCAAATAGAGCCATTCACCCAACATTTACCTGCGAGTGATGCTGTGCGCCGCAGGTTAAATTCCCCTGAGATGAAAAGGCACAAAGCTCAAAGTGAACAGAACATTATGCAAACGTTTCCCCAGCAGTTAATGGCAGTGCATTAATGAGCAGTGACATTTTTTTTTCCAGAACTGGGCTTTTAAGAGTGTGTCAGAGAGCCAGCATCTGTCCTGCCATTGAGCTGCAGGCGATTAGCCGTACCCACGGCACGCACTGCTGTGAAATCACAGTAAATACACTTTAGAGTTGAGAGTGTGGATTTTTCCCTGCTCTGTCTGCTTTGTTTGTTTCTCTTTGTGTGATGTGGGCCTCCCTGCACAGTGCCTAATGCCCTCCTAGTTTTCAGTGGAATCTCAAGATGATTAAAGGAGCTTTTCATTCTATCCTTAGCTTCCAAAGGACATGATTAGTGGCTAGGCCTGTTGTGGGAGGGCTTTTGAACTTACGGTACCATGACAGTTACTGCTGTTCACATGGCAGGATGCTGCCTGAGACATGCTGCTGATCTTGGTCGGATAGACTTGTTTTTATTTTCCGAAATTGGTCAACATTAACTTGGATCATGTGTCCTATCAGTGTGAGTATGTGTTCTGTTCCTATGTTCATGGAAATAGGGCCTGGGGATATGGGTATCTTATTCAGTATATAGGGAAACATTGGGAGTTCATGTCAAAATTGGTTGCATTGAATTTAAACTGAGTGATAGCTGAAAGTAGCCATGTGGATGATTTGAGCTAGTCACTGGAGCTGGTTTAGGTCAGGTTTCATTCAGAGTTGTAGTGCCATGATATTCACTCAGTTTACCCAAACTTAGTTTAGTTTTTTGTGACACCTAAAATGATTAATTAGGTTGGTTAATAAACAATATTCTGTGTATGTAGATTAATTCTTTTCTGCCTTGTAAAACCAAAAAGTTTTAGTTTGAATTGCATGTAGTCAGTCGAGATTTGAATTCGGAAGACAAGCATGATCACTATAGTTTTTTATTTTTTTGTTTTAAAGCTTTGTTTCTATAATTGTATCTGATATGTGCAGTATGTACTGTTTTGCAACTATTCTGAATGTAGGATTAAGGTGTTAATTAAGGGATAAGAAGGAAATGCAGTTTAAATTGGCCTGCAACTTGTCCAAAGGTCTGATTAATCCCTAAATAGAGGCCTAATCGTTGCACAGCTGCTTTCAGACACTCAATATATAGGTTGTGTAAGTCAGTAACTAAAACTCTAGGACAATTTTTTATAGCAGCAGATGACTGAACAAAGTGTCATGAAAGGGATTTAATGTCAATTAAATACTTATTTATGACATGCACTGTGTAAACACTAAGCTTCCCTTCAACACTGATATTACAAAATAAGTATTGACAACTAAAAGATCAAGATGGTCTTATAATTAAATTAAATATCAAATTTTGTAATTTATTTTGCATTCGATATTACAGCTCTTAATTTCTTACATCATAAAAGTGGTAATGTTTTAGGAGTTTAAATTAATATGTATCCATGTGTTTGTTTATCTGAACAAAATCTTGAGTTGCATTGGTTAATTTGTGTTTAACAAAATCACATAAAAAGTACTTTTTGCCTTTTTCAGATTAATGGATGCACTTTTTAACAGTGTAGTTTGAAGCTATAGAGATTATGTAAATACAATATTATTTTTGGAACATTTAAAACAAAATACATGAAGTAAAACCTAAATTATTTTATTCTGCTAAAAAAATATGCTGGTAAAAAGCATGGGTTCTGCCACATAAAATATTCTTATAGTATAACATATATACCAATAGTATAATAATAGATAAAAAAATAAATATTTTAAAACATGCAAGTGTAAGAAATATTCTGTTAGTATAAATATGTTTGTTTATAGATCTGTGATTATTAAAAATATATCTCTTTTTACCTCTTGAAAATGAAAGCTCATATTTTTCCACTCCAGAGACTTTATGTTTGTATTTATACTAAATCTAATACAGAGGATGTGTTTGCTGTTTCTAATGTTGTTTTCAGACAAAAACTTTTACATTGAACCCAGAACATTTTGCAGATTATACTTTTTTAAAAATGTGATACGTTTTCCTGTTTGTATATATAATACATTATAAGCCTTATTTATCACCTCTAGTCAATTTATTGAAACAGTTTTGGTAGCACTTGATTTGAATGATGCACTGTAGAGGCTGAGCAGATGCTCAACTTGTCTTTAACTAACATTTAAGTATATATCTGTTATAAATGTAACTGATCCTTAAGATTTTGCTAAATCTAAAACTAGTGATGCACAGAATATTTTCGAAAACCGAAAATAAGGGAAACACTTAGCTGAAAACTGAGCCAGAAACACAGAAAGAGATTATTATTATTAAATTATTAAAAGAATAAATCTGTTACAAAACTATGAAAATGTTTCTTTAGCATTCAAACAATGCACAATATAAAATAAAATATGAAATAAAATATTTTACTTGGCCCCACTCATTAATAGCCTAAAAGCAAGATAGCTAAAATATTATACAATTAAATATCTTCTCTCATAAAACATGTGAAATCAAGTGCATTTTAATACTCTGAACAATGTGCATGAACAAAGTGCATTTAGAACAAGTGCATTAAAACTGTTGAAATATAGAACAACATTCTCTGTTGGCCTTTAATAAAATAGTGTATTAAAGCAAAGACTGGCATAGCCCATATATTAAGAGTGGGTGTGCTCGAAGGGTCTTGCCTCTTCTCTGCTTCATACTCTGAGATGTTTTGATTTTATATGATAAATGAATCCCGACATTAAGAGAAAGTCTTTGTGGATGCACCCCCTCTAGAAATTTCGGCATTGCGTGCTTTACAAACGGCTTTCCGCATGTCTTTCTTAGTTATATTGAAATGTGCCCACAAGGCAGACATGTTGACTCTAATCAAATCTGGCGCCTGCAGGTTGCAGTTGTTGATTGCGTCATTACTGTTTCGGTTGCGAAAAAAAAAACATTCGGTGGCCTAAAACTAAACCAATCCCAGCCCTAACCTGAAATAAAAGTATATCTTATATATAATATCTTACTCCTAATCTTCATCATATTAATAATCGACTATCAAAATAAAGCATCACCACAATTTATATTCTAAATAAAACACAATACAATAAATTCTGTTAACCCAGAGGATTTTAACTGCTTCCTGTTTTCACACATTTCTGATGAAATTTCTTATATATCTCCCATACAGTGTACACTGACTAGGAAGAATGCAGAGAGCAGGCCCTTCCAATGCAAACACCAAAGTTAGGGATGACACTCAGCGTCCGGTGTCCCGCTTCTCCGGCGTGACTTCTCCCACTCCAGCTAAGAGAATCACCTTCTTCAAGAGTGGGGACGCCCAGTTCACTGGTGTCAGGATGGCTATTCATAAGAGAAGCTTCAAATGCTTTGATGCCTTGTTGGATGACCTCTCACAGAAGGTGCCTTTGCCGTTTGGTGTGCGGACCATCACCACACCCAGAGGCACTCACTCCATTCAGCGCCTGGAGCAGCTAGAGGATGGAGGATGCTACCTTTGCTCTGATCGTCGCTATGTTAAGCCAATCGATGTTGAGGCTGTGGGTAAAAGACATACTGTCTGGCACCACAGTCACCCACATATCACCCGGAAAAAGCCCTCTCGACCTGAGGAACCGCCATCAAGTCATTCTGGCCAGCACTACCATCGGCATCCAAAGAGGATTTTACTGGTGAAGAACAATGACCCTGCAGTAAGGAGGTCCATCATCTTAAGCAGGAGGACGGCTCGCAGCCTCCGCGTCTTCATGGATGAAATTTCCGAGCTCATGCAGTGCCACGTCAGGAAGCTATACACTCTGGAGGGACGGAAGGTTAGCCACAGTTTCATTGCTTTTAATGGTTTGAAGTATATTTCAAACTGAAGCCTTGTCTGTTTCAACTGCAGGGATGCATGTTCTGTGCTTCTAACTAATGATGTTTTTATGTGGAGTAAAGTGTCAATTTCATATTCTGTTAGCGATTGTATCTAATAGAACTTTGCACCTATTTCCTATTACATTTCATTTGGATGGGTAATGAGGATAAGTCTCAAATATTGTCCAAACAAAAGGGTGCTGTAAAATTTTAGTCCCCCAAGATACAAACCCAGGAGAAAGAGGTATATATGTACATACTTTAACCATTTTGTTTTGGGGATCACAACAGAAAAATTAACAAAAGGTACTGAAGACATACCACATTTGCATTTGTAACCTAAGTGCAGTTAGTTTCCTGAGAGTGAATGGTGATCTGTTTTTTTATAGTGATAAAGGTAAGAAAATGTTATATCTAAACACACATGTCAAGTATAAATATAAATAAAAAATTAATTGTGCGCTTAATTTACAAGTTTTAAGTTTATATATATAGTACTTGTAATAATAATATATATAACTGGTAATATTGCATTTATTCAGAAATACTGTAAAACCTGTGTCCTGACATTATTATTTGCCCCCTACAGATTGACAGCATTCAGAGTCTAATGCAGTGCCCCAATGTGCTGGTCTGTGTGGGACGGGAGCCCTTCAAACCTCTGCTGCTGGAGAACCTAAGGAAGCACTCAGAGGAGAAGTTGCCTGGAATGAGTACTAGGTCTCGCTCCAGCACTGGCAGTGAGGGCCATGAGAGCAAGAAGAACGGTAGGACCTATGCTGTGTTCATTTATTTAGGAATTGCATAACCTGAGGCCTGCAAGAGTCCAACTATAAGATGAAGACAAATCAAATCTCTTCTTAAAGATCACATTTTAGAAGTGAGAAGTGATATATCCAGATGTATCCTAAAGAATAACTGTTCTTTCCTGATATCGGATCTTAACATACTGATGAATAAAAGGCATGCTCTTAAAAATAGTGGATCCTAAATCCTAAGATTTTTTGGACATGTGGTCCCAGGATATATCAAGAGTTATGTTCTTTACATTTGAAAAATGTCCTTCACATTCAGAAAACAAAAGTGGTTCATAATGCTCTTTAGGGAATCTCTTATTTTTAAGAGTGTTTCAGAAGTAACTATTATTTTGTGTGGTTAAAACATACCATATTATTTATCATTTTGTATTTACAGTGAACTTTGGACTTGAGACCAAGAAAAGCATCATCCATCCAAGATCGGATTCTAGTAACAGATCTACAAGGTTTTCCCTGTCCTCAGAAAAATCATATCCAAATGGATTATGCATGACACCAGGGCAGTCAGGCTGTGTGAGCACCTGCCCCTACACGAAGGAGGTCATACTGAATGATGACATTGAAAAAAGGGTGCTGGTTAATAAAGATGGAAGCCTGTCTGTAGAGATGAAAGTTCGTTTCCGACTAGTTAATGACGAAACGCTTCAGTGGTCCACCGAAATCAAGAAGTCGGCAACAACTTTGAATGAAAGTAGTTCTGTAAAAGTTGGGGATGCTCATTATCTTCAAGGCAAAGCTGAATACTCTGATCCAGAGTCCAACTCTGCATGTGAGGCTGAGGAGGCCTGTGCTCCAAAGATCCATCAAAAGCGTCTTGAAGAATCACACTGTCAGAGCTGCTGCAATCACTGCCAAGAGTATGACATTTGGAAAAACCCCATGCACAAGGACAATGGAGAGAGTAGAACCAGGGAGTCATCTAGTTCTAGTTCATCTTCTCGCAAAATCATGTGCAAAAAGGCGTCTGTGGATAGCATACGCACCATCTCTAGGTCGAGCGAGGAATACACGGAGCATGTGGTAGAGAAGGCGTCATGCTTTCAGCAGACTGTCGAGGAAGGAGACACAAGGGTTGAGTATTGTTCAATAAGTCGCTGTTGCAGCCACAGTGAGATATCAGGTACTGCCACAAAATTAAAGACTAAGAGACCCAATGATAACACATGTGAGACTAATACTGTAAACATATACCAACATAATGGTGACAAAATGTCAAATGCTTTATTTGAAAACACTCTGAGTGATCAAGGTAGTTTTGACGTCTTAAAAGTAATAGAGGATCGTCCAATATCTGCTGTCAGCAATTCGTCAAAAGTGCTTGAGTCACTCAAAGAAGATCAGGATGATGCATATGATGACCTTCCTCCGAGTGTATCAAGAGCATCTGAATGGTCTCAGAGTGGCAACCTTGAACAGGAAAACCAGTTTACATGTGTACATTGCTATGGCAGTCAAGCTTCACAAAATTTCCATTTATCACCCAGACCACCCAGCAAGGTCTCGAGCTGCTCTGCCCATTCATCAAAGCACAAGAAATATAGAAGTATGCATCAAACTTCAGACAGTGCCAGATCTTCAAAAGTGTCCTCAAGGTCCCCCTCCTGCCACTGTGGAGCAATAACACCAGGCTCAATGACATTTGATATACAGAGTGGTTTAGATGAAACAATTCTAACAATGAATTCTGAAAATCCTAATTTAAGAACAAATATTCCTAGGACAGCGGTATCAGATATGGATGAAGTGTGTGAGGAGGGGGCAGTGAATGGAAAGAGATCTAGTGCCATGTCAGCAAATACAAGTGTCTCAGGAAAATCTAGGAATTCCACTGCATGCCCTTATTGTGGTGGATGTGAAAGATCAGTCTCAGCTGCCTCAAGAGTGTCAGGATATACTGAGGATACACAAGCTCAGGATGCTGCTAAAGTTATGTCAGTTGGAGGAAGATCATCCAAGACACACAGGTCTGAGACTTCTGCAAAGTCGGGGAGATCAAACAAATGTACAAAAGGGGCTGATCCCATTTTAGATATACTTGAGAACAATGAACCTGTCCAAAGTAATCCAGCAGAGGCGGAGGACATAGAGGGTCGCTCTGAAAGTGCATTGTCTGTTTTATCAAATCCTTCTGCTACTTCAAAGCAATCTAATAAATCAAACCGTACAGCATGCGGGAGATCTTCTGCTGCGGAATCTCTGATGTCTGAATTTGCTGGAGTAGAGAATGAAAAAAGAACCAAAAGTGCCATGTCAGTGAAATCAAATGCATCTGCAAAGTCAAACACAAACAGTTTCATTCAAGATGAAGCATCAAAAACATCAGTACTGGACAATCAAAAAGCTGAGGAAATCAGCCAAGATGTGAGAGCAGTCAGTCCAATGTCAAGCATATCAAACAAATCTTCGAAGTCTAAGTCATCTCACAAATCAAATTGTTCAAATTCTTACAGGACAGTAATACAAGTCATTCAAGAACCACGTGTGGATAGTGTCATGTCAATGAAATCAAATTCCTCCTCCAAGTGTCCATCTAGTGTTTTGGGAAAAACAGGGGTGTCGGACGAATCCCAAGATGAAACAGTGGAGAAAGATGCCTCTCCAGTACCTGCACCAGAAACAAAGGCTGATCAAGACCCAGAGTTTACCTCAGAGGAAAGAGCAGCTAGTGTAATGTCTAGTACCTCCAAATCATCCAAGAAGTCAAATACGTCCTCAAGGAATATGCACTTGCTGCAGGAAAATGCAAAATGTACAAAACTAAATGAAGCAGAGAATGTTGCTGCACATGCTTCTGATGTGGAGCCTGAAGAAAGAGTACATAGTGCAAGGTCAGATAAAACTCACTCTCATAGGTCTCAGAAACCGGCCAACATTCCAGACCGTGTAACTACACCGCAACCAGATGATACAAACTCTGTTACAGAGGCCTTTCAGGAAAGTGAAGATAGACAGAGGCCAACAAGTGCAGCCTCCAAGAGTTCCAAAGTTTCAGCAAAGTCAGAGGGAGCATGCTCTGAGAGAGCTTCAAAATCAGTCTTGAAGCCCACTGAACAAGTAACAGTGAACACAATTAATAGTGCACAGAACTCCTTAACTGTGAGTTCTCCATTACCCAAGAAGAACAGAAGAGTTCCAACACCAAGCACTCCAAAATCACCCATTACCACTGGGAGCAATGATAGGGCACCTAGTGCTATATCTGTGAATTCTAGAGGATCTTCAAAATCAAGATCCAAGTGTCACTGCTCTTCAAATAGTGATTTGAATGATTCTAGGATCCACTTGGACAACGACAGGAATGAACAGAGAGTAACAAGTAGTTTTTCAGAAAAATCAAAGTCAGCTAAATCTCCCTCTCCAGCTCCATATGTCCAGGCAGATGAACCATTAAGCCCAACATCAACAGCCTCTGTCTCTGTTGGACTTGGTGAGGAAGAGAAATCGGATGTCCTCAGTGAAAGCAGTGTGTCACATCTCCTAGAGCAGGGTAGCGGCCCATTAGAGAGATCAACACCTGAACCAGCTGCTGACAATTTAGAGATAGTGAAATCTAAGGGGAGGGCAATCACACCCACATCTATGTGTTCTACAGTTTCAAAAAATTCTAAAAGGTCTTCTGTTTCATGCAAAAAATCTGAGCGGGCTACCTCACCTGCTTCAATAGGAAAACCTGACAGTGTTAAATCAACTAAATCAATGGCTGAAAGCTTGGCCTCACGACCCAGTGACAACGATTCAGCCTTAAAAAGAAGTACAGATGCGCCTCAAGCAGTCGTTGAAAACAGTAATCGTGATGAAAGTCAAATTGACAAAGTGTCAACTGCATCAGGAAGGTCTTCAAAACTTAGTCAAAACAGAACCTCCAGAACAGCTCCACCCACTGGAACTGCTAAATCTAAGAAACTTTCTGCCCCAAACCTTAAAATAAACAGAACCAAGATAACATCTGATTGTGAAAGTGATACTAGCAGTGTCAAGTCTTTTAAGACCTCTAAATCAGAAAACAGAATAAATGAGAAAGAGGAACAAGCGCAAAGTCCAGTGTCTGATGTACCTCAAAACTGTGCAGATCCTGCACATGAGATGCCAAACAAAACTGTGATGCCAATAATACATCTTGATTCATCAAATGACAGTGTTTTATCTCACTCTCTGTCTGCAGCAGATCTGTTGAGGGAGAAGGTTGGCAATACAAGACCAGTTAGAAGGAGGTCAGAATCAAATACATCAAGCAAAAACTGTGACCCTGAAGAAATTATGAATAGTGGCAGTAAATGTGAGAAGAGGAGCACATCTAAACCAAGGAAACTAAGCACCTCATCACAGAAAAGAAATGAGGATCAGGCTTTAAAGCTGATGCCATCTAGTTTACCTTATGCATCTCCTGCAGAGGTTATAAATGACTGGCTTAAAAATATACCAACTGATGGTCCCATGTATGAAATGGAGGATGACTTTAATGAGAGATATGGTGAAGTAGCCCCTCAGGTAATCACTGAAAATGAGAAGGAAGAGGAGAGCTTACAGAAAGAAACAACAGAAATATCTGAACATGTAGTGAAAAAGAAAGAACCTCAAGAGAGGGCTGCAAGTACTGATCCCGTTCAAGAGGACAACAGTGTCCTTTGTAATGAAACACAAGCGTGTAAAGAGCCATCTGAAACTGATGCAGCCTACACAGAACCTAGCCCTCCGCCGAAGTTAACTAAGAGAGACATATTCCCAAAACGTTGTCACTCCTCAGTACAGGTCATGAAAGTTCTTTTAAGCCCAAAACTGGACAGATGCAATAGTTTGCCTGAGGTTTCACCTGTATATGGCAGAAAATTAAGCACATCAGCCAAAGGACTGCTAGACTGCCTTGCTGATCTGCAGTTGATTGACTCCGATCCAAAAAACAGCAAAGGAGACAACTATAATGAAATAGTAAGCATCCTGCAGTCACTATGGATCAATGAACCCTTTGAAAAGCATAAACTAACAGATCATCACTCTGCAGAGGATGAATTTAACCCAAGGTCTTCATCAGGTGTAGATGTAAGCAGTGGCTCCATAGGTTCTGGTAAAGGTAGCATCAGTGGAGGGGTTGAAAAGTCAGAAACAGCTCAAGAGAGAAAGTCATCTGTTATTGAACAGGAGAATGTACAGGTTCAAGAAGACACTATTCAAGAAGGTGAAGAAGGTGACCCTGCTTCTGTTACACCAGAAAGTGCAGATTCTTCACTTGTCCCTTCTGATCCTCTTACCCCAGACATTGCCGTGAGAGTGCGAGGCAGTCCAGAAGGTGAAAGACTGGAGGAGGAAAAACAAACAGATGAAGACCTTCATGCAAGAGAGGAGGTCACTCACAGTAATGGAAGTCAAAAAGAAATGAATGAAGCAGAATTATCCAACAAGAGCTCTGGTAACGAGAGTAATGGCGTTAAGTCATCTACTGATCCGTCAGAGGATACTAACTCAGGAACATCCCCAGCCTTTCAGAAAAGTGTATTAACTAGAAAAGTTTCACAAGACCCAGACCCAGTTTGGGTATTAAGCTTGTTAAGGAAACTAGAAAACCAATTCATGTCACACTATGCAAATGCAATGGCTGAGTTCAAAGTGAAGTGGGATTTGGATGACAATGAGATGCTTAATAGCATGATCAGTGAACTAAAAGAAGAGGTTCATAAAAGGATCCAATCTAGTATAAATCGAGAGCTCCAGAAAATCCAAAGTAGAGCTGGTAGAGCACCAAGACCACCTATAAGTCTTCTGTCTAGGGATTCTACCATCCAAACTGAACAGCGGCGAAGGCGCCTAAAAGTTATGCGTAACAAATCAATTAATACCTTATCTAAGGATGAGGACACGAACACTGCTTCCGGTACGGAATTCAGTGACCAGCGCAGTGAAGATGAGTACTGTCCATGTGACACATGCTTGAAAAAGAAGATGGCCTCTAAAGCTCTTCAGCGAGCTGAAGCTCTGAGCTTGGCTCCAGTCCTGCAGGACTTTGATCTTAGAAAAATCTTGCAAACAAAAAAGCATCCTCCTGCTGCCATGGCAACTGAGCCAAAGCTTGAAGAATCACATTATCCTACAGAGGTTACTAACAGCAGCAATGTTCAAAGCAATTTGGATGTGGTTCATGAGGAGTCAGAGGTACATAATGATGTGAAGAGCCAGAGAGATGAAGTACAAGTGGAGACAGAAGGTCAAAAGATGAAAACACAGTCAAAAGATGAAAACACAGAAGAGGATACAACTGCAAGGTTGGATAATGATGGATGTGAGGATGTGGCAAATGGTTTAAATAAGGCAGAAGAGGAGAACTTAGAAGGCCAAGCCACAGTAGATGGAGAGGCTGAGAAAGATGAAGAGCGAGAAAGAGAGGGAGATACTGAAGCAGAAAGACTTAAAGAGGATGATGAAAAGGACACAGATGACAAAGAGGAGAACATAGAAAATAACGAGGCTTCTGTAGCTATTGATGATGGAGAGGCAGAAGTTGCAGAAGATAAAGATGCAGCAAAGGAAGAGAATCTACCTGAGGAGGAAGCTGCAGATATTGAAGAAGCAGGAAATGGTGAACATCATCTGGAAGGAGAAATAATTGAAGAGGTAGATACTGGAGAGGAAGCAAGGGAAGAAGGAGCTGAAGAAGAGGAAGCGGATGAGGTTGAAGAGAAAATAGAGACATCAGAGGAGGGGGAGGTGACAGAGGGTGGAAAGGGAGAGGAAACAGAAGAAGTCCTAGATGTTACAAAATCTGGAGAAAAATCAGATGCACCTGAGAATGAAGTAGAAGCTGAGCCTTGTGAGAATGAAATGACTGAAACCACCGAAGGTGAGGGAAAAGATGAGGATGATACAAATGAGGGTGGGGGCATGCCACCCAGTGAAGATCTTACGGATGAGAACCAGGATGCATCTTCTCAGACACACTGTGAGGCGAAAGATGAGGCAGGCGAGGATCTGGGTGTGGAGGAGGTTGTTGAGCAGGCAGAAGGGACTGATGAAAAGCAGCAGGACGAGATGGAAACCAAAAATACTAATGAAGCTGAGGAGCCTGACCACAACAGCGAAAAGAAAGACAATACTGAAAAAGACAGCTCTGCTGAGGCTCTTGCTGAACAGTTAACCGAGGCAGATGCATCTGGACAAGCCTGTGATGAGCATTTGAACCGCAGACTAATTAAACAGATTACAAAAACATCAGTTGAATCCCAACCAGGTTCGATGGAATCTGCCACGGATCAGAAAATACAAGCGAAGCTGAAAGACATTCATAGTTTTATGGAAAGCTCAGAAAGTCAAGACGACAGCATAGTTGTGATTACCAAGCAGTCTCCTTTCACAGAGAGAAAAAGTTTGTCTAGCAGGCATGGCAACAAAGAGGATGTAGGGAATGAACTGATTGAATGGCAGGTTTCACCTAAGCGGAGAAACAGATCACCAGCAAGGGCCAACAAACAAAGAAGGCCAAAGGACAGCGATGTCAAAGTTGACGATTTAGAGTTCTGATCTCTAATTCTTCACATTAAGCACTTTATTTTTAATTACTGGATGAAATTTCTTTAATGACTGCAATGTAACCTTCTGAGCCAATTATCTCAGCATACGACTGAAAATATTTAAAAAATCATCCTACTAACATCTGTATATTGTAATATTATATGTATAATATATGTATAATATAATGTTTATACAGTATATAGTTCAGTGTATTACAATCAATTTACCAGTTTACTGAAACAATGATTTAAAAGAAAGTATCTAACAATAACTGTGAAAAAATACATTTATTTCAGATACAACTAGACATAAATCTGATTAATACAATCATTCGTACATTCATGTATCAGAGAACTGAGGACATAGGATATACTGTGTATGCTGCATTTCTTAGTGACCGAAAGCTTACCTCAGGAGGTTAAAAATCTTTACCTGAACTTACTGTCTTGAACCTTTCAATGATGTAATTATGTACATTAATGCTAACAATATGCCACCAATCCAAGATGTTTTGTTAGAATGATGTCCAAGGTGCTCAGCATATCTGAAAAATTGCTGAAGGGTTTTGAAAGCCCCTTACTTTGAGTACAGCAGCAATAGGAAACATGTTCACCTTCACCCAGACGTGTCACGCTGTGTTATTTATTGATTCCTGTTGCTATAAGATGTTTCAGATGCTGCTAACTGATTGGCTGGAAACTTCATCCACCAAATTCTGTGCTGCATGGTATTTAAAGCACTGAGCCTATGTTTGTAGAAATGTTGCTATTTATGTTGTACATTTAATAAAATATCAAAGTCCAATAATATTGATACTTTGCTTCAGTTGAACCAAAGCAGATACTACATATGTACTGTCTTTATAACCCAACTGTAGATGCAGATCAGCCTATTTGCTATTCTAATGTATGTTCTGGTTTAAGGAACAGACAAATGGCATAGTTCCTGGGAGTCCAGCCACTGAAATAGCACATGCGTCATGCTAATCCCATTGCCTCGGCAGTGGGAATATCTTTAGCTGGGAGAAAGGATTAGGAGTGACTCGCATTGGTCTCAATCTGGGAGGGGTATTATTTATCTGTCTAAAGCTGTGTTTCCCAACTCCAAGTCCTGTAGCTTCACCTGCACTGCACTGTGTTTTCCTGCTTCAATGCACCTGTTTGGTTTATTGGTTAACTAATAATGCGTCTCAAGTTCAGAAACAACTTTAGCCCATTAAAATGTTTGGAGTCTCATATCAGTGTCTCATACAGGTCAAAATCACCGGATCAGATATCAGAAAAGGCCTGAGCTGTCCTGTAAATGCTTACTAAGCTTTGAGCTACATACTATGAAGTCCAATACACAGACGAGGACGCGAGATGAGCAGCGAGGCCGTGTTGTAAATGGCTCCCTAATCCCTGCACAGTGCGCTATGTAGAAAAAGAACATACATGCTCCTGCACCAAAAAAGTGCATAATATGTCTAACAAAGAGACTTTGGTGAATCAGCTATTCCACAATGGACAAATTGTGCACTATATGGGTGTAGAAACTTGAATTTTATAACTTACATAGTGCACCAAAGAGAAAGCGGGGAGCCATTTCAGATTCCAGGTATATCCAGACAAATATATAATTAACAGCTTATCTGTTTAAAAGGGGAAAGTATTGGTATTGCACATGAAAAAATGGTATTGTTCCACCCCTAGTTTGGAATAGAACTATTTCAAAAACATATCTAACAATTTAAGTATATAAGCGAGAATCCTTACAAATGTATTAGTAACTCTTGGCAATGTTACCAAGTATTTTAAACAGGAGTACAGCCAAGCCTTCATTTAAAAGTTAATCCATAACGGAGCACATCTTTTTACAAATTGTACAATACTGGAGCAGGATGTTAATACTACTATAGTTGTGGGAGGAAGATTTGTTTTATATCGCATGTCTGTGCTTGTGTAGATGTCCTTCATGTTAGGAGTCTTAGGCAAAAAACAGTCACTTGACTTTAGATACTGAATCTGAAATATCACGGTTTATCTCTACATCAATAAAGTCTTACTCCAGCTCTGAAATGGACTCAGGAACCAGAGCCATTAGCCTGTGCTGAAGCTCTACAAAGCCAGGTCTCTCCTCAGGGTTGGTCCTCCAGCAGAGAAGCATGATGTCATACAGTGCTGGTGGGCAATCTGGTGGCCGATCCATCCTGCATCCTCTCTGAATGGTCTTAATGCATGTCATTTTGTCTTGTCCTGGATTTTAAAAAGTGTAGAGGGTTTTTACAGACTCATCAGTCACTAACGGATACAGTCTATTTCAGTCTAGTCTCTCTGGCCTGTGTTTACCTGGGTATGGGTCATTTCCGTATGTGATGATTTCAGTCAAGAGGATCCCAAAAGACCAGATGTCACACTTGCTTGTGAATTCCTTTCCACTAAAAATTTCTGGCGCCATCCACTTTATGGGCACTTTTACATCTGTTCCAAAGACATTCACATTACTGTTACTGATGTAATGGTGGATAGTGTTGTAAGTGTTAGCATTATGTAAAAATGATCTAGGAATGTAGTTCACCTGTAGATCTTTCCTGGTCTCCAGGTAAGGTAAACTGAGCTAGTCCAAAATCTGCTATCTTGCAGAACTGCATATCAGTGAGTAAGATATTATCAGCTCTCAGGTCTCTGTGAACTATGTTCTTGCTCTCCAGGTATGCCATCCCTTCTGTAACCTGACGGCATGGAAAAACACAGAACTAATGAAGGATCTTTAAAATGTTTGAACTACACCATTACATTTAGTTTTTGAGTTAATCAAGATACCTGCACTGCAAAGTCAACCATGAGTGAGAATTCAATGTCTTTCTTCTCCCTATGACCTGAAAGAGCAATAATGATAGTGTTAATTACAACATCATTTTGTTCAGGTCTTAACAAAAGTCTTAATTGTCTGTTTTTGTAAACTGAAATAGTTTTATTGCACTTACTGACAAGGTATTTCTTCAAGCTGCCGTTTTTCATGAGCTCTGTGATGATACAGAAGGGCTCACTGACAGTGCACACTCCGTAGAGCTGCAGCAGGCGTTCATGCTGAAACTCCTTCATAATCTTGATCTCTGTCTGGATGTCTTGACTAATAACTGGAACAAAGGTCTGAAATCACTGACATGCCTGGAACGTTATTTTCATGAGTCAACTTTGTCTCAACATGTGAATTTCATTCCAAACTGTGGCTGATCAGCGTTACTGGGTTTTACCAGGTTACCTCGGAATTCTTTAATGGCTACATCAATCTTATTGTTCCACACTCCATGCCACACTTCTGCAAATTCCCCACTGCCAAGCTTCTCCACCTTGGTAAGGGAGCTTCTGTCCACTTCCCACTCTGCATCATATGACAGGGTGGGAAGGGATGGCCGGTCAAGCTAGGAGGAGAAGAATATGCATGGAGCACAGTGTAATCAAAGTGAAAAATGTTAGGCTGTCAAAGTTCTTAGGAACTTACCATAACACAAGGGCCATTAAGGCTCCTACAGAGTGCATCCTGATGCTTAGAATAATAATCCACTAATTCAATCAGGGTTTGGAATTTTTTCTGACTGACAAGGTAAAACTGCTTGTCAATTTCCCCCTCTTTAATTTTGTAGTGCCAGGCATGTGGTCCATTCTTCACTGAAAATTGGACAAGAGACATGTACTCAGCTGAATGCAAATGTTTTGACACACGCACTAAAACTGCCATGTGTAAGTTTGTTTCCTGCAGACAATACTGACATAGAAAATCTGCAAAACATGTCATTTAACGAGGAGTGTCATTTGCAGTTATATTTTTAAAAAGTGTTTTTTAGTTAGTTTTTTTTATATTGGAGAAACAAGCACTGGACATTTACCAGATAGATAGAAGTAATTGTTCTCTGTGTCTCTCCACACAAGGAAAGCGCCATCACTGTTTTCTGGTCTCAGCAGACATCTTGTGGCCTCGGTGCGTTTTTTAATGTTTTCAAAATACCATCTGAAAAAAGGAATGATTTGTTGTTAAGTCCTATCACATTAGGACAGGTATGCGGCTATGGTCAAAGGTTGACAAAGGTGGTGAGTGAGTTTCTCAGATGGGCTCTTCCACAGTGCTTCCTTATTTCTTCTCTTAAGCTTTAAAATACTAGTCCGCGACCTGACTAACTTGAGAAACCAGATAGGTCGGCACATACCTTTTGTCACAGTTCATTAAGTGTAAACTCTACAGCTTCTAAAGCTATATACTAACACACAGTTTATCAGTACTAATCAAAATCAGCAGGTGTGGATAACATGACTCAATGTAAACAAATTGTATCTGCTGTAATCTGCTTTAACCCCCTAACCCTAATGACCTTAACATGGGTTCACACTTCAATTCCTCTTTTTCACGACAACACTACTTATTATTAGTTTCACAGTAGTTATTACATAATTTACAATAAATCTAAAGTTTAACAGAACATAAGCCTTCACTCCTGAAAGCAAATACAGTCCACGTGACTTTTTAACCTGAATATATGATTATCTTCTACGATGGCAGTGTGAATACTTACGGCTTTGCCTCTAAACTGTCCACAGGTTTGACAAATTCTTTGGGTACATAGCCCACATTCTCAGTAGCGTGTTTCTTCACATACAGCCAGTGTTGGGATTCCTCGATCACTTCCAATATATCCCCTCTGTTGAGCTTCAGATCCTTCAGCGTACGGCAGTGGTAATCGTAGAGAGATGTGACTCTGCGGTGCTTGAATGACTCCTTATCTTTTTGTTCACAGCAAGGCAAGCGGCAACATTCACAAGAGCAGCCACAGTTGCCCATTTTTCGCAGACGTATCTGTGGTCACCATGCCAGCTGTTTTAAAATAATAGCCTAACTACCTTGGATGCCTAGATACAACAGGGTCATGGCTGCAAAACCGGTTTGTGTAGGTTTCCCCATAGTTGGAGAGGAAGTAGTCTTGCGTGATGTTATCGTCATTGTTTCTGTAGAGGGAGCTTTACAAATTCTGTTTGCAAAAAACACATAGAAGTTTGCCATTTTCTTTATTACTATAGATAACAGAAGACAACTAAACCCATATGCAGTAACACAGATACATTCATTTTAACAAGGCTTTAGCCTCCTGCTCCCAAGTTAAACAAACCCTTTACAAAGGTGCTATAAAGGTTTAATTGAGCCAAAAGGTTTAATGCCTAATGAATGATTTTGTTAGGTGAGATGTGTAAGTGTAAAGACTCATATACTTGCCTCTAGACCAAGAGGTCATGGGTTCGAATCCTACCTTAGGCATACCACCACTGGGTTCCTGGGCAAGACCCTTAAACCCAAGTTGCTCCAGGGAGACTATCCCCTGTAGTTAGGGAATGGAAGTTGCTTTGGATAAAAGTATCTAAAATAAATTATGTAAATTTAAAGTTAAATGTAAAGGTATTAAGAACCACATAATGTTAAGGGTCTTTATCAGTTTCTTTTAACTTTATAAAGGGACGGGTCTTTGTGTGCACATCTGTTTTTCTAATAACCACTGAACTTACGCATCAGTTCTATAGTAGTCACTGAATAAGCTAAAGCATATGGATTATTACATGCTGTTATTATTTTATGGCAATAACAATAATAGTAATAAGAAGAAGCCAGTTTAAGGGTTTAACTGTTGTTGCATTGTTAGTTATAACTTGATTTTATATTGCTCTACTGTCTGCAATCTTCTGCACTCAGGCAAGCAGCCACAGCGTCCCGAATCACAGGGTGAGCGTCTAAGTGGGATTTAGCCTCTGCAAGATTGCAGCCAGACTGTAGCATCACCAGCGCCGTGGGAACTACCTGCCATCACAACAAATCCAGCACAGACAGGAGAGTTATGTTGGTGTGTCTTTATCAGGGAAAAAGGGCACTTTGCTGGTACATTTTGTTCACAAAGTTACAAATAATGTGAATGTACCCTCCAAGATAAAAGTAAGGTCTTAAATGTAGCTCAACTTAATGGTAAAGCTACAGTATGTTCATTTTTCCCAGAGGAAAGTGCACATTTTTACTTTTTCTTTTCTGCTTAACATTTTCTTAAATGGTAAAAGAATACAATTATAACACTGAAGACGTACCATTGAGCATACCACACCAGTGACAGTACATTTAGTACCTTTTTTCTGAGCATGTATAGATATTGATCTTTTAGAAGAATTTGTCACAGCAAGTGACAACAGAATTGGTGGTGCTAATGCATTGTACAAAAATTAGTTAACGCATTACGCAAATCTTGTCTCAAAAAGAAAAAAATTGATTTTAGTTGTATCTGTTCATAAGAATAAATTTGTCTGTGAAGAAATTCTTACTCTGTCCTTTTGGTTAGCCATCAATGTGTGCTGTGTGACATCTGCTGAGCTTATGTCATCAGTCAGATCATCCATGTCATAGATAGATCTCAGCAGAGCTGTTTCACACTGTGTTTGCGTGCTGTTTGTGAACCTCTGAAGGTGAAAACATTAAAAACATGCAGTTAATTCATTATTTCAAAATGACGCAGCGGTCACATTGCATTGTATTAGACTGCTCTGAAGAACTGATGAATCAAGAGGCACTGCTTCATTGCTCAACAGCAACAGTTAGCATCTGTCTAACTCTAGCAGCCATCAATCTTTTAGGTGCTGTCATTAATTCTCACCTATGGCAATGTTTAGGATGTTTATGATAATGGTCCCTTTTGCAGAGAAGGACATTCCAGGCATGTTCTGGCTCAAAGTGGGCTTGACATTTATATAGCTGGTATTTATGTCACTCATTTAAGTCACTCAGCTGAGCATGCTTTGTCATTTGAATAATGCATAGCATTTATTCTTACCTGTAATATGCGAATGGCTCTTCTGTAGAGTTTGCTGTTTGTTACTCTGAGGTCCATCATGTAATTTTTGTAAACTTTTCCTTTTAGGATATGAGCGCCTGTGCTGATTGCATTGAGGCACCACTTGGTAGAGAGCTCCCAGTGCTGTTTCTGTGTAGTAAAGAAAACTATTGCAATTTTTTTTCTTTTATTAATCTTTTTTTTTTTAGAAATACGATGCATTAAAAGCATCAGGAATACCATGACTTACCATCAGGACTGATTTTGGCTCATTTAAAGACCAGGTAAAGCTGAGGACAGTCATGAACATGTCTCTTACTCTTTCCTGAAATTGCAGCATTTTGCACATCATCATGAAAACCATCATTTGTGCTCTTAGCATCAGCCCACAGGCAGGCTGGTATTTTACCTTGAAAGAACTAACAAAAAGGCACTTGAACAAAAAGTATACAAATGCTGTGAATTCCAAAGTACATGTGATTCTACTCACTGGAACAAAATGACCTTCAAGTTCATGGATGAGTGCATGGAGGTTTGATGTGTTTCGTCCCACGCATTCAGCCATCTTTGAAACCTCATCTAGGTCATCTAAGGAGACACATAACTATCAGGTACACTGATGGACAGCATCTGGAAACCGCAGTGACATGCTGTGCTTAAAGTGCTCTGAATATGACTGACCGTTCACACTGAAAAGAAATATCACCATATCTTTGTCACACAGGGAGGGTAAAATGATGTTCAAAAAATCCTTGTGGCCGATAGTGAAATGTGGTCCCTGGACACATTGCCAACCACAGAGGAAAGAGAGAAAAAAGAAAAGAAGACAGCAAGACAACAGTAAAGGTCTGTTTCATACACAACACATAAAACCATTCATGTTATTCCAGCTGAATTTAAAGGCTTTAACCCACCACAGACGACAGATCCCCCTCTTTGTTGTTCATCTCACTGAAGCCCTTGCTTACAAAGCCTCTGATATCATCAAAGCCTGGGGAAATAAGAAAAGAAATGTATATTATATAATGAGTCATATAACAGAGAGAATAAATTATGCCTCATGAAAATTCTGTAAATCAAAAATAAGCATTTTATAATACACGATTATAGGGAATTCGTTATTAGCAGTACCTGCTCCAAATGTTGGAATGCATTCGCTAGCATCAACAATCCCAATAATGCCAAGAGTCTGCCAGCCGAGGTAATACACATGTCCCTTCCCTCTCAGGCTGAATTTCAACAATTACAAAAGAATGATATTTAATAAGAGGTTGGTTCTACATTGTGCCATCGACTCTCAGAAATATTTGTTCCATTTGCTTTCATGTAAAGCATCACGGATTTTCATTATGTGTATACATAT
>JBBPDC010000001.1:27944776-27967393 GCA_037974485.1 Hemigrammopetersius urotaenia
ACACATACACACATATATATATACTATACATGTCTTTTGACCAAGAGTCTAGTACTGTTGTATACTGTTTGATGGAAAACAACAGTTTTAACAAAAAGTGAAAAGCAGCAATGATTGAGCTACACACAACATACACACAACATTCACATGAAGATGGGAACGCTGGTTATGTGAGTCAGTAATCCAAACACATGTGGAATATTGTAAGCTATTTATTTAGGTAATCATACAGAATCATTGTTGAAACTGGGAGCTTACCTCACTCCAGCTTTCTGAACCAGGGCTGCCAGTTTATCACTCTGTGAGTAAGTGATTTCAAGGACTCTCTCTTTCATTGCGATTGAGGTCAAAATGCCACTGATAAATAGATGTAGCAGATAAATACATTAAAGAGAAAGTCAGCATATTGTCATGTTTTAAAGAAAATGAAGACACTGTTGGAAGACCTACTCAGGGGTTATTGCTTTCTTATCGTAAACAGCTTCATGCCCAGCTAAAAGGATAGTTTCCAGCATTACTTTTGTGGCACTTCCACCTTTCATTCTTGAAGATCCCGTAATGGCCTCAGGCTTTAAGGAAATGAATAATAGGTTATGATTATAAAAAGCTTTATATTAGTTGTATATTAAATTTAAAAAATTAGAAGGTTACTAAAACATTGCTTATTAACAAAATTGCCTCACTGGTGCAATAGGGTGCAATGCTATGAGAGTAACAGTGTTCTTTTAGCTTAGAAAATGAACCATGTGCTTTGGATTTGTTGCTCAAAAATAACACAATAAATGTTTGAGATGGAATATTTAATACCCCCACTGCTGGATTGAGCACAAAGGCTCTTCTGCTTTTCTGAGTTTCACTCATTCTCTCTGCAATCTCCTTGAAGTGAAATGAAGAGTCTTGCATAGGCTCGGTCCTGTCAGTATGACATGGATTATTACAGCTATACAGTAATCTACTGGAACAACAAACGTTCCACTAAATCTGTGAAACTGTGATAAGTTTGTCATCAATACCGAGCCATGCACGCTGGATTAAATCCAATCAGCACCGGAGTAAAGACCTCCAAATTGTTCAGACAAAAGTGAAGCTGGCCAGCAACAAAAGGTGCCTTTCAGAGAGAAAAAAATAAAACTGCTTCATACTGGGAATAAGAGTATACCATAGAAAATATAAAATAATTTATATCATTCATACAGACAAACCACAGGATATTCCGATGAAGAGGACATGCTTCTTGCCTTTACAAGCCTTGAATGTAAAAAACACTGGGTTAAAACAGGCAGCAGTTAAACATGCCAATGCCACTAATGTATTGTCTGACTGGTTAAATCACATTATATACTTTAATTCAAGAAGACACGTGAGGACAGATGTTTTTCCTTTATGGACAGCAGCTGGTGGCCCAGTCCATTCATATATATATATATATATATCATTTAATTTTTCTCTATTAACATTATTTTCAACAGATCAGCAGAATGTGAATGTGTAATTTGACAAGGGGTGCTGAGACTTTTGCACAATAAAATCAAGACTTTTTGCTAATGCTGTTTACTTTCGCCACATCCAGGTTTTTTCCAAAGCTACTTTTCTCCCTATCGCTGAATCACAGTATGAGAGAGGTTTACTGCAATGGGACTCCTGCACTATCTCTGTCCTCGCTCTGCCTACGCTCTCACCTTGTCCAGCATGAGCGCTCCCAGCGAGGGGTTGTCCTCTGGAGCCTCCTGTGATGTCAGCAGGACCCTTTAAAAGCAAAATACTGCAAAGTCATGTTCCCGTCTCATCTGATGAATCAAACAGACAACCTGCGTTTACTCACTTGTCACCCCCAGCTATGATGTAAGAATAGATCTGCGTTTGATGAAGAGCAGCAAGCCATCTGTTAAAGGACGTCTAAAGAAAAACATCAGAAAACAGTTAAACAGGGATTACTATTGCAACTGCCTGACACTACAGTACATGGCCTAAATAACTGCTTTTACCGCCAATAGAAAAGCAATACGGCCAGAGGTCCCACAGCCACTCAGGACAATCAGACTGTCTTCTGGTTCCTATTGAAACAAAACAGTTATTCTACTCCGTCTGTTATAGAATTATCATTCTTCCAGTTCAGATACCAATGATGCCAGTTTACTAGATTTACACTTCCTTGACTGGCTACATGTGACATCATACCTTCAGAATTGTTTCCACTCTCTTGGAAATACCCACCATAGTCTGTACCACAGAGCAGCTGTTCAGCTTCTGTAACAAGATTTTTGTAAACATCAGTAGATAATCATGCACATAATTTTCCATTACATTGGTGTAGTTGTAGCACAAACCTGATAAATTGAGCCTTTATCTGATGTTCTCTCAAAGATCTCTGCATCACATTTTTGAAGCATTTGTACAATTTGGTTGGGGTTTGCTCTATCAATGTCAATGGTGATTGGATTAGATTTCTCTGTGATGGGCAAGGATGGCTCATAATCTGACATCTGTTTCAGAAAGACAAACCAACAATATGTTAACAGTTCGAAAAGGTACATTAGTCAAGGTAAGAGTAAAAGCCATGGCTCAGGTTGTTTTAACATGGCTCTTCCTCATGACACACTGATGACTCACACATGCTGCAATCTTACCTCCCAGTGCCGCATTTCTTCTTTATTGTAGCAGAATGTCCTTTTATGTTCTCTTCTTGACATTTGGAGATCTTCAAGAAAGCCAATGCTAAGTCTCAATATCCTTTGATTTCTCAAGAGCCCTCCAGCCTATTCACACTAAGCAGTGAACAAAAACAAAGTTCATTAAGGTGGACTTTGATACAGACGATAAAACTCTTTCCGGTTACAACAGCAGTGAAAAGGGATCATTATAGATGTTCATCAGTATACCTGGTTGATAAGTGCTGAAATACTGTCATTTAAATTCAAGGTTTGTATGGAACGTTTGCATTAGAGGTTCTTTAAACTGTGTGTAACATTCATCACACTTACATTCTTTGGGGGGGGAAAAGTAGTTCTTCTATGGCAATGAATCATTTTTGTTGATTTTATTAGCGAGCTATTATGGTTTCTTAATAGCTATAAAAATTATGCAGAGAACTATTACATCACATTTCATTAGTTTATTTATTTATTAAATTAACATTTGCTTGCTTAATTAGCATTTGCTTAATGGGCTGGACTATTTGCATGTCTGACCTCATTAAAAATACAGCTTCCTAAAATCATTCTAGAGAAATTATTTAACAGCTGTGGAACTCACACATGCTGCAATCTTAATCATATGTCACATTTCCTCTGTATTGAGGCCGAATGTACTTTTTATGTTCTTGATCTCTTTTTGATATGTTGAGATCTTCAAGAAAGTCTTTGTTAAGTTCTCAAAATTCGTTGATTTCTCAGTGAACATTTGCTTAACGGGCTGGACCACTTGCATTCTTGTCCTTCTTTAAAAATTGTGTGTGCTATAGAACTCACACATACTGGATTACAGAGATCTTCAAGATTGCTGATGCTTTGCCCTCAATATCCTTAATTTTTCAGTGAACTTTTGCTTCCTGGACCGCTGGTCAAGACTATTAAAGATATAAAGATTCCTAAATGGTTCTAGAGAAATGTTCACTCGAACCTGTACATTACGTGGAATAAAATTTAAAAAAAACATTATTATAATAAAATTCATAATTACGCATCAGATTTCCAGAGGTGGCTCAATAAACATCTGTCCAGTGAAAGAGCTCCTTTTAGAAAATTAAACTGGTTATTTTTTGGCACTGAACCACAGCCTGTCTGGCACCTGAGTGGGGGTCCAATGAGGAGCCATTTGTGCCAGCTGGCTGTTTGCTAGGACGGTGGTTGACGACCATTCAGTCTGAGAGCTGGGTTCCTCTACAGCCCACCGCCACCTGTGGGTCATGTGCTTAGTGATTTATTAGTATTCTCTGAACGTAACGGAGGCGAGACGGTGTGGGGACGGAGAGGAGAGCTGCTCTGGCTCTAGACGCCATTTATTCTCTTGCGTATGAATGCAGGCTTTTATTTTCATGTCCCGTCAGGTTTTATTTATTAGGACGGTCCGTGAGGATTTATTTAATGTTCCGAGGCTCTCTTTGTTTTTCCAGATTTGCTCGTTTTGCACACAGAGACGTTTTAATCGACTCGGTGATTGGGACCGAGAACCGATTAATTCGGATTGACATCGAATTTTTATTTTTCTCTTAACACTCCATGGAACGGAGGTGCTGAGAAAAATTATGGTCATTTAGTATTTCCAGAACGTGTTAGAGTTTAACTTTGTGTGCGTGTGTGTGTGTGTGTGTGTGCGTGTGTGTGTGTGTGTGTGTGTGTGGAAAGGACGACTGGTAAAGCATCGCTGATGGAGCTGCAGGGAATGAGGAGCTGAGAGCAAAAGTGCGTCCAAAATTTTTCACATCGTTTTCAACAACTTGGAGAAGACATGAGGACTCCCCTCACTGTCTGTCCGGTCCTGTTTCTCTTCAGCTGCCTGTTTCTGTTTACTGGGGCAAGTAAGTACAGTTCCCTTAACTTCACTGAGATCGAGGTGTAACAATACACTCTGTTTTAGTTTCGATATGAAAACCATCGAGATTTGTTTTATTTTTGAGATTTTGATTTTTTACGGGTCAAACGCAGAAAAATAAGTGTCCTTGTATAAAACAGTGGTCTTATAAATACACTACATGGACAAGTGTGTATAAAATCAAGCATACCAAGACATTTTGTACTTCCAACTTTGTGAGCACAGTTTGGGGAAGAACCTTTCCTGTTCCAGCATGACATTGCCACAGTGCACAGTACAAGCTCCATAAAGACAGTTGGATCAGTTCAGTGTGACGGGGCCACATAGAGCTCAAGACCATAATTCTCGTCCAACATTAGTGCTTGACCTCATAAATGCTCCACAGAATGAATGGGTACAAATTCACTCCAAAACACTCCAAAATCTTGTGGAAAGCCTTCCAAGAAGAGTGAAAACTGTTATGTCTGGCAGACCAAATCCATATTAAAAATCTATGTATTTGAACGCAATGTCAATAATGTCCCTGTTGGTGGAATGGTCAGGCATCCCAATATCCCAATACTTTTGTCCATTTAGTGTACATGCAGTGTAAAACAATTTGGGAATAAATAAATCTGAATCGATTATTAACCATACAGTGCTGTTTTTTGTTTTTTTTGTTTGCAATTGATCAGTAAATTGATCATTGACCGTAGCTTCTGTAGTCTAAGGCAAATAAGAGACACAGATTGATCATAATGTCGAAACAGTTTGAAATTTCAATTCTTTTGAAAAATTTTGTCACTCTGTAGAGAAATCATTACATCTTTACTCACAGCCTACTTGTTTTTATATGCTGTTCAGTCATGTCTGATCTACACATCATGGTTCTTGTCACAAATGAATCTTTATTTTTAGTTTTTTATTAGGGGAGCTCCTGGAGTCAATTGAATTGCAAGCTGTCACCAAGCCCAGAGAAAGCAGGCATTAAGGAAATTGCCTTGACTCTGCTGGTCATTGAATTTGATTTAATGCATGTGCAGTACAGCGATAAGGTCTGCTGCATGTTGTCAAGTCAAGCAGTAACCAGCAGTACAACTGAGGAAAGCACATAATCTGCACATGTACAGTAATTTGTTTGGCTCTAGAGTTGAGTCTTTGATAAAGCTCTGTCTTTAGAGGAGTGAGTAAATTACCCTAAACCTTTTTTTGCTTTTTTGCTCTTTGTCCCATTCTGATCTAATATACTAAGTGCAGTTTGATTCAGCTATACAGACAGTGCATGCATTAGGTTACCAGTTACATCATATTTCTCAGAAAAAAATGAGAGCAATCTGGCTGGCGCATTAGGGACGCTCTCCAAGTAGCAATTTGGGATTGGTCTGTCTTTCTGCTATTACCAGAATTTCCTCTCTGTTGCCAGTATTGACTTTGGCATCGACTACCAGCAATTGAATTTTTGCAGTCTAAAGTATTGTAATTACTCATGCCCTTTTCCATAAAATAAAATTATGCCTGTGATTTAAAATGCAGCTGCCGTGAGAGCTGTCAGTTAATCAGCTGCGACAAAATGCTCACTTTCAGAATGACTTTCAAGAACTGTTTAGCAAGCCTTTTAATTTGAAGAATAAGGAGTGCTTCTGATTAAAACACTTAATGGAAGAAGTACATAAATAAACTAATAAAACCAGTGAATTTCTCCACAACAAAACATTATATTAAAGGAATAATTTGGCCGGATTTCTAATGTGATGTTCTTCTTATTCCAGATGTAGTTGATTAGCCAAAACAATGGGTAGCACTGTTGCCTCATAGCAAGTAGGTCTTTGTTCCGTTTCCCTGTTGGGCCAGTCGAGGGTATTTTCTGTGTGCAGTCTGCATGGGTTTTTTCCACCGAGTCCTCTAGTTTCCTATGTGTGACTGTGTGTGGGAATGTGTTTGTCTGTGTGTTTCTCTTGTGATGGACTGGTGACCCAGGGTGTTTCTCTGCCTTTTCCTCTGTCGTTGCTGGGATTGGCTCCAGCACCCCCATGACCTTGGAAAAGGGTAGTCAGTTCAGATAAATAAATGGTAATTTTAGGGCTGGAGCTGGGAAACTATCAATGCAAACAAATACTAAAGGCCAAATCAGTACATACATCCCAAAATGTCTCTCAAACCTCATTTAGCTCTTCATTAAAGGGGACATATTATGCAAAATGCACTTTTTTAAAAAACAAGTTATAATTGGTCTATGGGCTATACAAAAAGTGTTCATGAAGTTCTTTGCACAAAATCACTCTCAAATAACGAGATCTCACCAGCTTTATTCTTGACAGTTTCAGTCTCATTCAGAATGAGCCGTTTGTGTTTCTCCCTTATTCTGACATTATAATAAGGGAAATTTTCATCGAAGTGCCCCATATCTGTTAATCCCCCACCCAACTAGATCCGCCATTTTTGTCTGCTGGTTTTATGAGCACACATAAGACGCTCAGCGCTATGGCTACAGGCAAAGGCAAGTCACTCGCAAAGTGTTGTGCTCATCTTGCTCTAGGTCTTGGGGCAACTTGGGGTTGAGGGTCTTGCTCAGGAACCCATGACCTCTTGATCCAGAGGCAAGTAACCTACCCACTAGGCCACGACCACCTCATAGACCTATTATAATTAAAGTGAGTTTTGCATAATATGTCCCCTTTAAGGGGGTCCAGCCTGGGTGTGGTTTAGCACTCAGTGTGACTCTATGGACAGTCGCTTTAAACAACACCAGGGCTGGAGGATCCTGGGTCAGATTATTTTGTATTTATTTTGGTCGTCACAAAAAAACTATTGTAAATCAGCACTCTTACCGTTGGAGTGGCTTGTGAATACAGACCCTGTTGTCTAACATGTTTATTTTCATAGCTTACAGTAAGTCATACTGTGTCCGTAACCACAGCAACAAGTGTGTTCCAGTTTAATGAACGCTGCAAGTGGTTAGAAGGGGTTGAGAGAACGGGGATGTATTTAAGGAAATGATTTCGGTAACTGTTAGCAACAATAACCTCCTAGCTACAGTTCTAAACTACAGAGTCAAAATATGGACTCCAGACATGTCTTGGCTGACTGACTACACCTGCAATGAGTAGAAAACTATTCCTTTATCTTTTTATGCCATTAATGAATTCCGATCCATGATACAGATTAAACCAAAAGTCATATCTTGTTGCGTCCTGTCTCTTTCTAAAAACGTTGTCTATGCTGAAGCCTCATTATAAGGATGAGTGAGCAGGGTTCACTCATCAGGACGTTAGACTGCTGTGGCTTTTGTCCACCGGTGTCTGACCTGCCAATTACAGAGAAGGCTGAGACTCAGAATAGCCTTGCATGGTGACTAGAAGAGACTAATGGCTATATTAAGAAACTACTCCATATTCATAAATTCATGATATCTTGGCCATATATTTTTTCTTTTAAGCAGGAGACAGACATACTAATCATTACGTGGAAGTCTAGAAACACTGCACAGCTGTCAGCATGCTCTTTCACTGAAAGTCACATTGTTGCATTAATTTAGATATGGCTAAGAAAATGTTAAAATGTATACAAGCTTTTGTTAGCAACTTAAATTTAAGTAGCAACTTAAGTTTAATTTGTTTATGAAAACGTTCTGGAGCACTGCTATTAGTTTAAGTGATCAAATCAAGTTTTCTTCAATCAAATCTAATGCTAACGTTCAGTCAACAACACAGACGTAACTATAGCGACCACAAATCAGTAACCTCCAATCAGTAACCTTCAAAATATACACGTCATCATTTAATATCTGTTCAGCACGCTTAGAACCTCGGCCAAGGTGGTACCAAGAATGGGACCGGGTACCAGGAACCAAAGTTTAGTCATGGAAAAGCAAAAAGAGTGGAGTTGAACTGAATCGAGCTGGTACCAGTCAGTGGAAAACCCCCATAAGAAAGACATGCGGAAAGCTGTTTATAAAGCGTGGAATGCCGAAATTTCTAGAGAGGGTGCATACGTAAAGGGACAGAGTATGAAGCACAGGCGAGGCGAGACCCATTGAGCACACCCACTCTGTCTGTGTTTTTAAAAAGACAAGAAAGTTTTCCAGTGATTATGGTTAATATATGGGCTGCCAGTCTTTGTTTTGATACACTTTTGTTATAGGCCTACAGAGAATGTTGTTTTATCTTTCTTCGTTCAGAATATTAAACTGCACTTGAATTCACATGTTTTATGAGAGAAGATATTTCATTGTATAATATTTCAGCTATCTTACTTTTAGGCTCTTATTGAGTGGGGCCAAGTAAAATATTTTAATTCAAATTTTATTTTATATTGTGCATTGTTTGAATTATTATTATTAATAATTTAATAATAATTATTTATTTCAGTATTTCAGTTTTCATCCAAGTGTTTCCTCATTTTTGGTTTTCGGTTTCAGTTAAAAAAAATCATTTTGGTGCATCCCTAATTTGATTTTCATGCCATCATGAAAACAAATCAATGATAGAACTTTATTGTTGTAATGGATTAACTATAATGTCACTTATGCATGCAAATTGTTGCTAAAGTAATAAAAATTCAAATCCTAATAAACATTTTGTATTCATAACTCACAGATCGGCCTGCTGCTCCTGTCAACATCTCTGTCACTCTCCTGCGGGCACGCTCATCCACTGTGTCCTGGAACGTTCCAGAAGGAGAAGCTGTAATTGGTTATGCCATCTCACTGCAGGTTCAGAAATGTTATCACAATGATGCATAGCACTAAAGGAATTCATTGTCTCAGTAAAGAAACCTGTACACTTTGCTGCATTAAATATGCTCTGATCACTAATTAACCTTAGGCACACAGCATTCTTAAGCTTTATTTGTGTAGCGTGAGCATGACTTGTTCTGGGTGACCTGTTTTTTTATGCAGAGGCAGGATGGCCTGATGCAGCGGTTCATCAGAGAAGTTAATACCACCAGCCGTGCTTGTGTGCTATGGGACCTTGAGGAAAACACAGATTATATTATTCAGGTCCAATCCGTTGGACTACATGGAGAGAGTCAAGCCAGCCAGAGGGTTCATTTTCGTACCCTTGAAAACCACCTTCAGTCGAACATGGTGGCTCAAGGTACTCTTAGATTGTCATCCTTTTGAAATTTTAACGATAGTGTAATTATGCTAAACACACACCCATGTATCATCAAGTGTTTCAAAGTTCTTGTTATATCTTATAGAATATTCTGTCATTTGTATTGCATTTCTATCTGGTCAGGTGACCCTTCAGTAGAAGGTTTGGACATTTCCAGAAGTCTCCAGACTGAAGAAATGGTCATCATCATGACTGTGCTACTAATGTGGGCAGGTGATTAACTCATATTGGTCCCAGTTTGTAGGATATTGATCTCTTTAAAAATAAGAGGCAATCCTGTTAACCGTAGGTTTGATTATTATTGCAATTTTCTATTTCGTATTTTCTTTGAATGTAATAAAATAGGATTTTGTTATGTTATACTTTTAGATCACACAAGAATATCTGCTTGATTATAGGTGTAGCTTGTTTCTGCAAGTACCCAGTGAGTGTTTTAAGGTCAAGGAGATCTGATGTGCCTTCTTCTAATCAGGTGTATCTATCTTGTTGCAGCTGTGATTGCTTTATTCTGTAGGCAGTACGATATCATCAAAGACAATGACTCCAACAACCACAGCAAGGAAAAGACAAAACCTCTGTCTGAACACAGCACCCCAGACTACCGCCATGGAGGTCTGCTAGGCAGCAAGGTGAAACATTTATTAGGATTTTACACTATATGGCCAAAACTTTGGTCAAAAGAGCATTTGCGGTGCTGGGTTTGATCAAGAAGGTTCCAATTCCTCCCAAAGGGGTACGCTTAGGTTGAGGTCAGGGTTCAGGTATAAGGCCACTGGAGGTCTTACACCTAAAATTCATCAGATCTTGCAGATCTTATACACAGGGGCTCCATTATACTGGAACAGGAAGGGGCTTTCCCCATACTCCTGCCAGAAAGATATGAGCACCTAATTGATCTGTAAGGATCAGAATTGGCCACAAGGATCAGAATTGGCCAATTAATTGTCTAAACTATAGCCATGTTTATTTTAAAAATAGCCAATAAAATCAGCAATTAGAAATATCAAGAAAAGTGTTTTTTACGCTGAAATAATACTGAGCTTAGCAAGCAGACATCACCCATTTACAAAGCAGACTTACTAAAAGATAACAAATGAGGAACATGTAAAAATGTAGTTAAAATTTATCTTGATCCTAAGCATTAACATCTTTTAACATAATCCTGAATACTGTTTATAGTTTGGGTAATGGTTTTGGTTTGGAAAAGTCTTTTTGTACATATTGTATTGCATAAACATATTCATTTGTATTGTCATATATAGCTGAGCCTTGCTTGCTCTTTCTTTATTTCTTCCTAGTTCCAGAGAACACCATCATCAGTCAGCATCATCAAGGTCTGACTGGTATGACAATGCAGAATCTGGTCTGTCTGGTTCTCAAGGCTGAGTGTATAATGCCTACTTTGTTTGGGAACCCAAAATACATCCATGAGGCCTCTTTCAGTACTAATAACAATCTGCTCTGCAATACACTAGCAACAACCTGCAATGCACTGTGTTTTTTACTATATTATAATGACTGATAATCTGCTGGAGAATGGCAATGACAAGGTCTAACTGCAAGGAATGTGAATGGAAGAAGGCAAATTGAAATGTCCCAATCAGGATAGGGCTAAATCATGAAACAACATATCAATAAAACAGGCTTCTACATGAATAATGCATGCTGAAATCTGATCATGATAAACTAATCTAAAGCATTTCTTCTGTTCCTCATAACTTCTATGCAAAACATGAAAAAATGTCATGCCATACCATCCTGATTGGGGCTAATATTTGACCATATTTGAAGGCAATTAGAAGTGCCATTATTTAGCTGATATAGCACATGACAGAACATTTTACTCTGAGGCTGAGTGCAGGCTGATTACACTGTTTTAATTTTGATTAAAGATACTGAGTTCTTATAGATCTATGGCTAGGATTATTCTGTGTGTAGAGAGTCCACTTCTGATGTCTAGTTGCAGTGTAACATAACGTGAGCAAAACTGTTGCTTTGAGTCACAGTGCTTTAGTTTAGTGCTATGCTATACAGAATGCGTTGTAACTAAAGAATTGGAAGGTTATACAATTAATACAACCAGTAGCTGGAGCATTAGAGATGATAGTCAGTTGTTCTGAAGATCAGATATATTGTGTTTAAGGGAAAGAGTGTTAAACTTTGAGCATTTTGAGCATTTGCTTTTCATAGAAGAATTTACTAGAAGGTTTTATAAGACAGGTTCAATTTAGATTTATCACATTTTGACTTTTATTTAGGAATAGATCAGTTTAGTTTAGAGATGCTACATTTCATATATATTGACTGTTCGGTTAGTAAATATGTCAGTATTGTTAATGTTAATTCACATTTGGAGCATATCATAATAAATAATAAATCGAACTGAAAGCTTGTCTTTTTGCCTGTTTGATTTGGGTCTGGTATTAACTAAACAGCATTTCAGTTCAATACAGTGGCTTATGTCCAGATCACATTATATAGAGGTTATAATCAGCTGACAAAGAAACTGAAAGCCAAAAATGTGAAATTACACATTTAAATAATGTATGTGTGTGTGTAATAAAAAGACACAGGTGCATTTTAAAATATGTATTAAAAATTATGTGTGTTATGTGTGTAAAGACATAGATGCAAAGGCTGCAAGGCAAGTGTGTTGCTAGCAGGAAAAATGAAGTACAAAGAAGGACAACTCAACCGGTGAAGGGGTGAAGCCGACACAGGGCCATGAACACAAGGCCCACTGATGCATGTGGAAAATGAAAGCTAGCTTGTCTGGTCTGATCCCACAGTAAATCTACTGTAGAACAAATTGCTGAAGAATTAATGCTGATGATGACATATGTCAGAACACAGTGCATCACAGCTTGTTGAGTATGGGAATGAGTAGCCACAGACCAGTCAGAGTGCCCATGCTGACCACTGTTGAATGCCGAAAGCTCTAACAATGGAAAGTGAATATCAGAACTGGACCATAAAGCTGTGAAAGTTGTGGGTCTGGTCTAATGTGTGTGCATTGCTTACCTGAGAAGAGGGCAAGACAGAGAAAGCAGTGTAATGCTGGGAACCTTGGGTCCTGATATTCACTTGGATATGGGTTTGACATGTACAGTCTATCTAACATGTACAGATGTTGTACATCCCTTCATGGCAACAGTAGTCAAGAAGAGTTTGTGGAACATGACAAAGAGTTCAATGTGTTGGCTTGGCCTCCAAAATTATTTACACTACATGTACACTGAATGGACAAAAGTATTGGGACTGGCCATTCCACCAACTGGGACTTTAATGACATTGCATTACATAGCTTCCGCTCTTCTTGGAAGGCTTTCCACAAAAGAGTGTTCCTGTGTAGAGAAGGCTCACAATCTCTGTTACAGTTCATCCCAAAGGTATTGGATGGGATTGAAATCACGGCTCTGTGCGGGCCAGTCATGATATGCCACACCAAACTTGGACCTTGGGGCACAGTCATGCTGGAATAGAAAGGGCCTTCCCCGAACTGTGTCCAAAGCATGGCATTGTCCAGAATGTCTGCTAAAGATCGAGCTTCACTGGAAGAATGTGGCCTAGCGCAAAACCTGAAACACAGGTGTCCCTATACTTTTGTCCATGTGTCGTGTGTGACTTTCTGGTTGCACGTTTTCTACAGAAGACCTCTAGATGGCTCCCGGGGAACCTTTTGAAGGTTGAGACACATGAGCCGAAGTGAATCACTTCCTGTAGTGGAGGAGTCTGCATTGTTGTCAACATGAAGTCTTTCCAACTTTAGTGCAGTTCACAACTGGCTCTCTGAAACAGCAGCCTGTCTGGAGATCAGAAAATTGACTTATTCGTCGTATGGCGGCTTGTACTTTGATGAGGGCAATTAGACACATTCTGCTTGTTTTTTCTTTATTCTTCTCGCGACATTTTAAATGCAGACATTAAGTCCAATTTTCGGACATTCAGCATTGGGCTAGTTTGGCTAACAGACAAGAGAGCTAGAGAGCTAATTTAGGCTAAAAGCTCCTGAATTTAACTACAATTTGTGGGCAGTTAGCAGGTTCTTTGGCTATTTTGTCGTGGTTTTAGTCATTTTTAAGGTCTGTAGAAGTCTGTGGAAGACTGCCAAAGAACATCTGTAACCTTTAATTCATTCTTTCAAAGAGAGAACTCTTGGTTGTGACTGTTTATTTTTGTTTCAAGACACCTAGCTGGGCTAGCACAGACCCTCCAGCTGTTACTGCTTTACAGAATAAAGTAACCGTTTTCCTGACTGGTTATACGTTCTGTACAGTTAATAGAGCTCAAGAAAAATGTTTATTCACATATACTCACAGCCGGGCAGCTTAACTGGGTCTGTGTTGTCTGTAATCATGAGTTAAAGACAAAACAACATCTTCGTTAGCTGCTCGGCTAGTCTCGTAGCTAAGCTAGATGTCACTAGGAAGGCTGACTTGCTCTAAAGGAGTCTAGTTAGGTTTCTGTCTGTGTTCACGGTGAACTGTGTTTGATAATGAAGTCTTTAGTGTCTGAGTACTCATTTTAAGCCCCGCTACGTTAACCTTAGCTGTTTTAAGCTTATGTTTTGGATAACTTGGCAGTTATTTAATGAGGTTGCGAAGGAAAGTGGGCAAGAGCCACGATGAGCAAGTTGATGACACTGCTGGCCCTGTCTTTGTGTGGTGGTGGAAGAGGAAGATGACAGTGTAGGTGGGGAATGAGCCGATTTAGAGTCGACCAGAAGAAACTGCTACTCGAAGACTGCTAGAAAATGCCCAGGAGAAAACAGTCAAATCCACAGCCTGTGAAATGTAAGTATTGCTTTTGATCGTGTGAAACATGTCGTTGGTTGGCTTGACAAAGTTTCCTTCTTCCTAAGCTTCAGACTGTATTTGACCACATGGGCTCCTGTCTCATGAAGAGTAGGTTCCTTTCTGGACTTGACTATTGAAGTTTGTACTTGTCATCAGGGTAGATTTAGTAATACATTTCAGTAATGACACACAGTATTTCAGTAACATAAAGGACATGTCATTTTCTGCTGACAAGGCCATCTTTTTAGCTTTAGTTATTAAGATTAAAGTCAGCAGACTTCATTACAGTGTAAACATAACTTTCATATCTTGATAAAACACCATGTTCAGTGGTATCTTGACTTAAATGTCCCACTGGCTTCTCCTCTTCCTTTTGTAATTCTTTCCTAGCACCATTTCCTCTAAACAAACCCCCAGCTCTGCCAAGAGCCTCAGAGCTAACCCATCTCTGACCTGCCTGTGTACCCCTCCCTACTTTATCTGAATGCTTTCCATGGTTCCTTCCTCAGTCACTCACTCTACTGTCCTTTTCCTATCTTGTGCTTTTCTCAGTGTTGTGCGTTGACTATGCAATATTAAGGACATACACTTTTAGTGTAAGATGTGCCAATAATCAGGCAAGCAAGTGTATTTTTTGAAGATTGTGGAAAAACAATACAATTATTAATTATTAGTATCATTTTTAAATATAATTTCATGTTGACTTAATATAAAACATATCCACTTAGTAACTCGTTGTTGGTTTTCTAGTGGGGTCTGAAGATGGTGTTGGAGGCGTTAACTCGGAGAACCTGGTCCTGGAGAGTGATTTCCTCCTTGGACAAGACCTGGCATTTGGAGAGAATGACTACAAGATCATAGGATTTGAGAGAGACTCTGGTTAGTAATGCTTAATGTCATCTCAGTATTTGAAATGAGTCTGTTCTAAATTAAAGCATTACAAAGATCTTACTGGCATACCTTTTTCAAAATATAATCAAATACATCGTTTTTTTAATCTGTTTCCAAATTCAGCAACTGCTGACATGGGAATTCCAGCTTATGCCTTTAGTGATGAAGACTGCTCCAGTTACAACCGCCTCAGCATGGAGAGTGACTTTGAGGACCCACGGGACACTGAGAGTGACCGAGAAGAGATGGGTGGGGAACCTGGCTTTACACCTTACCTGTCCTGCAAGCGATGTGGTCAGCTCCTTGGAGATCCTCTTAGTGGAGACCTGGACATAGCAGGGCTGTACTGCCTCCGGTGTGGAGGTGAAGACGGGGGTGCAGAACGGGAGGTTAGACGGAGAGAGGAGGTTCTGCCTGCAGAGGGCTCCAAGGAGAAAGGGCACACAGGGAGGTCGTCTGCAAACGGCACCTTCAAAACCTACTCCTGCAAACTGTGCAACTTTACCTCACGCTACTCCAATCACCTGAAGCGGCATATGAAGACCCACAATGGCGAGAAGCCGTACAAGTGTCAGCACTGTTCATACGCCTCAGCTCAGCTGGTCAACTTACAGAGACATGTGCGCACACATACTGGGGAGAAGCCATACAAGTGTGACTATTGTACATTTGCCTGCAACTCCCTTGGCAACCTTAAGAGGCACCAGCGAATGCATACTCAAGAGAAGTCCAACAAGTGTAACCAGTGTGATTTCAATGCAAGCAGTGGCCAGAGCCTAAAGAGACACATGATGAGCCACAAGAAAGATGTGTCAACATCTGTGGTGGAAGGTAAATGTATTTGTCTTTTTGTCTGTAAATGTATTTTTGGCCTCATTTCAATAAAGTCAGACAGAAGTATGCCTAATTTTGTTTTTAAATTAGAATTGTCTGCAATTCCAAAAAATTGTTGGTATGCAATCAAACGATGATTAGTTGGTCAAGTTCTTCATCACCTGACTGGGAGGTCTTGCATGCTTCTGGTTTGAAAGCTTGTCTCAGCATTGTTTGTCAAAGAGGAACTACACTGTGCACAGCATGTATTTAAACAGTACATGTTAAGGGAAGTAGCAAAAGTTGACTTCCTAAAACCAAATTTCCCACAAAGATGAAGATGTTTATTTTACTTGTCTCACTGAAAGCCCCTCCTCTTTCTCCCTTGTGTCTCCAGAGGCTGTGGTGTCTGATCTGACTCTGCACATCAGTGGTGATCCTGACTTCTTGCATAGCTATGGCAGCCTGCGTGCTGATCGGCACCCCCCAAGTCTGCTTGACACAGAAGGGCTGGCCCAGGAGCCGGAATCTGGGCTCCCTGAGCTCCTTTTTCCGTTCACCTGCCGTGTGTGTGGCTCAGTGTTGGAGGACGAGGAGGGCGCAGCGACACAGATCTGTGGCAAGTGCGCCCTGGATGTGTTGGTGAAGGAGTCCCCTGCCAGTCCAGAGAAAGGAGACAAGCTGTACTCTTGCACTGCCTGCAGTTTCATCACACAGTACCCCAACCATCTAGCTCGTCACATGAAGACACATAGTGGAGAGAAGCCCTACAAATGTCCGCAGTGCAACTACGCATCCGCACACTTCGACAACCTAAAGCGGCACCACCGTGTGCACACAGGTGAGAAGCCCTATAAGTGCCATCTATGTGACTATGCCTGTGGAAACCTGGCCAACCTCAAACGGCACGAGCGCATCCACTCAGGTGCCAAACCCTTTCAGTGTGGTGTGTGCAACTACAGCTGCAACCAGAGCATGAACCTGAAGCGCCACATGTTGCGCCACACTGGCGAGAAGCCTTTCAAGTGCCAGGAGTGTGCCTATACCACAGGGCACTGGGACAACTACAAGCGCCACCAAAAAAAGCATGGCCATTCCACCGAAGGGTGGATAAAAATGCCACTACCAGAGAAGGAGGAGGAGGAAGAGGAAGAGGGGGAGATGTAGCAAAAAGAGGAAATGTGGATAAAGTCAGTTCCCTTTTTTAAGAGCTCTTATCTCCTGCTCTTAGCGTCTAACTGATGTTGCCTTACTGTTTTCACATTGCGAAAGTGTAAGCTACACATGGCAAGAGTGCAGTTTTACATTCGTGCCTTGTATAGGGTTCTAAAAAAAATCCACATCTCCGTTAACTGTTACATTTTCTGCTCCTCTTTTGTTGATGCCTTTTTTAATAATAACTTCACGACAGTTTGTTTCAAAAAGACCTCATCTGTACATTGAACAAATGTTGGGAAATCACAACAGAGAAGCAAGAAACGCACAGCTAGCATGAATGTGAAGTGAACCTTACAGCCCCCTGCGTTCTTTGGGCTAGGTTGCCTCTGGCGTAAAGACCATACCGATCACATTTAATACACATTAGTTTTTGAGGATTGTGGAGTCTCCTATTAAACTGTTTGGATGAAGCTGACTTGAAAACTACAGTCCTGCACCTCTGTCCTTATGAGTTCTATATGAATTACTGAATGAAAAAGTATTGCAATAAAGCCAATGATTCACCCTTTCCCAGGTTGATACTGCAGCTATTTTTTATTTCTCTGTAGTGGATTTAATTACACTGAACCTCTGGTGGCTGCTAAATTATGTAGATGCACAATGACAGTAATGTCTTGGTGCCTTTTTCGGCAGGTGACGTACACCATTCCCTGATTTTTACTGTATCGGGTGCCACTGCAACAATGCTGCACTGATGTGGGGGGTTTCTAAACTCCCGGCACACGCCTTGATTTTCTGTCCAGGGCATTAGAGTAATTCTGTCTGTCTGTGTGGGTATTTTTGTGAGTGACTTTTAAATGACATTTCTTCATTTAGTTCATGTGATACCTACTGTGAAATGATGTCCATAAAATATAAACCCATGTAAAGTGATGGGGTGGTAATTTTTTGTTTTGTTTGGGTGAGGAAACCTGTTAAAAGTTTTTTTTGACTGTGCAAATTGAGAGAGAAAAGGAAAGGGACCACATAATGTTGCTATAATTTTATTGATACAGTCACAGGCATTACATTTCAAAAACATTTGTGTGATTGTAGGTGTATGATGGTTATCGGCCTCCTTATACATTGTATTTTTGTTACACAAAAGGGCATAGCAGTTATTAAATGGCCAAGATGATGACGATAAATGTCATTCAATGATATCAGGGACTAAGTCGAGACATTTTATGCATTATAATGAACATTTAATGTTTGGATTGCTAAATATTGTTCAAAATGATTATTTATGTACTGTATATTATTTTTGTGGTTTGGCTTTGCTTTATTGGTCTGAGGACTTGTCAAGTGACCTTTGGCTTAATAATAAAATGTTTTTAAAAAATGTTGATGCATAATGTCTGAATTTGTTTTGGAGAGGGAGCAGTTCACACAAACAGTTGCCACTGCTGGCCTGTAGAGAGCAATACAGAGCTTGCAATGTGACGGTTTTGAAAAAGGTGGAAAAAGTTTTGTGCAATATTGTGCATGTTCCCTCAAGTGAAACTGACCTTGGAGGGCCCCATGAGCACACTTTAAATAATATTTCGAGGTGAGAGAGAGTGAAATACTTGCATAGATCCTTCAGAGAGTTGCGGGCTGATATCACGGCGCAGTAGCTGGTTGAAGGGGACCAAACCTCACTAAGACTCCTGACTTGGTTCCGTTTTACCAGCCACTAAGACGTGTCTCAGGAAAGGTAAGTAGGTATAACAGTTCATGCATTTTACTGCACAGCTAACAGAGATGAAGAAATGTGTGGGAAATGTTCTTTCTCTTAGTTAAACACGTGCTTTGCCCTTGCACTGAAGACAGTATGTCACTGGACATTATATATCTTTATATTGAAACAAAACTTGCCTTGAGTTTGGTTTAAAAATAGGCTTTTGGCTCATCCCAGCTGTCAGAAAACATCCCATTTTCCAGAGCTAAAGCACCACCTGCTGTACAAAAGGTTTATTAGGCCTTTTCATCTTTAACTTCTGAAGGCTGAAAGCTATTTCCTGAAAATATTATCATCATTATTATTATTATTATTTTCTGTTGCCAAGACAGAAGAGAGCATAAATAGATGTGCCATTATGTCCTGTATGGAAACAGCCTGCCCAAATTAGCCTCCTCACACCTGTCCCTCTATTTATAAGAGTAAACCCGTCTCAGAGGCTGCATCTGTGTTCTGTCACTCAGCTTGCACCATCACTGGCCGTATAGGATGCGATTCCGCTTGTGTCTATCAAAATGCTTGTCGTGGAGGAAATTTGGCTACATATATACCATGCGCCCCATGTGCTGTCCATGTGCTGTATGAATGACCTGGGACTGACTTTGACATTCCCTTCAAACAAAAAAGGGCAAACAGACAACAGTAAAGAAAACGATTGTACAGTTATTGCAATATTCCCGTTTTTTAAGTTTAATGCATTTTCTTTGGGCTTTTTGTGAGATACTTTCCCATGATGATCACGTCTCTATGAAACCACACACTTCCTTACATTCCATAGCTGGATTCATTATATGGGGATATAAGGAAGTATGTAATCTCAAAGAGTAATCCATCCCATGTAGTCCATCGTATGTATTTAAAGATTTAATTGTTTTTTAAATGCTCCCAGCAAATTGTATGTAGTATAATTTTATATAGTAAATTGGTAAATTGTGTGTGTGTGTGTATATATACACATAAATGTAATGGGTGCATGCAAGACTGAATTCATTTTATACACTAGAAAGTTGTTTGACACTTTAACTCCTACCAACTTAGTAGATTAGTCAAAATAGACATAAAGTTTAAAATGTCAAGCGATGTTCTAGCTAATGGCCTACTGTCTCCAAAATGTATCGTAGAATAGGAATTGTCCCTATCCTGTTACAGAGGGAACAAAGCACATAAAATGAGTAACAAATGCAACCACACAATGGTCAAAGATACTGATTGCTTTTTTCAAATATATACATGTAAATGACATTGTCAAGAAAAGGGAGCTCTTTTACAAAAAATGCTGGGAACCTGTTACCAACAGAAATCACCTTTGCATTATGATTCCCCTTTGAATCTTGCTGTAGTGAAATGACTTCACTGGAAACCAGTATAGATGACCACATTACTTGCCCATCCCTTGAACGTTGGTCCCTCACCCGAAGAGTACTGTCAGATACTTAAAGGTCCTGTTTGTCCAGCCTCTGTCTGTCTCCTGTCCCCTGCGCCGCTCTGCCGTCCATATCCTCCTCCTCTGCAGTCGCCTGCTGGACTGAATCCAGGCCAAGCTTGCCTCCTCTGCCTTTTCTATGAGCTGCCCTCCCCCTCGCTGGCGGCCATCCACCTGTCAGTGTCCTTTAGAGGCCTGGGCCTCTCCTGCACCTCCTGTTCCCAGGCCTCAGCGCTCTGACAGGGCCGGCCAGTCTGTGAAATCACACCTCTCAGCTGTTCACACTACACTTGAGACACCCTATACCCCACTGGCCACTCTTCCACAGAATGTCAATGGCTCCTTAAAAAAGGAGGGCTTCTGGGGGCAGGGTGGGCCAGGAGACAACTGTGAGGAGCTTTTAGTGGGACAGTAGAGCAGAAAATGGTTCCAGGACCACAGCTGAGAAAGGAGTTTATATTTTAGGTATGGCATACTCATGAGTGGCCAGGTCTCCCTAACCTACACTATGCACTTTCTTTATCTATTTGTTGAATTTAACACACTGGGAGAAAAAAAATGGCATTTGATTATGCAAGTGCATAGAAATTGTGCACAAGACTGCATCTGTATTATCCAATATCTTCTATAAGTGTACAATTAGGTGGACTATACTGAAACTATATAGTGACCCTTTGTGCCCTGTGGATGAAGGGCATTGTAGACCACCCCCATCACAATAGAAGTGTTTGATCATAGGATAAAAGTGATGCATATGGGAATAACATTGTATAGATTCATTGCGGCGCTACTCTCAAACACAGCAGAAATATGCATGTGTACATTCTGAAGCACATTCAGCAGCAATTTTATTTAATAAAAAAATCTAAATGATATATATGTGTGTCTGTCTATCTATCCCTATATCCTCTGCTGAGTTGGCAGTAATATTTTGTGCAGTGTTCAGATCATATAAATGTGAGCTGATCAATGATCAGAGTGATCAGAGTTATGAGCAACAGAGTTGTACTTATTTCCATCAGGCTTCATCATGAATTTTGATCCAGCTCTGATTTTATAAATAGCTGCTGTCGAGCAGCACAGCTGAATGCAGCAGATGAATTATACGAATTTCCTTCTTTCCATTTCAGTCATTCAATCACTCTGCCCGGCAGCATGCTGTGACTCCTGACTCACATGCACGGGCCCAATCCAGCGCTGGAGCTGAGGCGGCTAAGGTCAACACCTGTGCTCTGAACTATGGCAGAGAAAGAGAGACAGAGCGAGCGTGCGAGAGAGAGAGAGTTGCAAGATAAGCTCACAGTCATTAGACACACTAATATTGAAGCCCAAGACTGGATCTATTTCAGTTCTACACAGAAGCTGAAAATAGGCCTGGCTCATTTTGTGTGTGCTCTTTCCCCTTCCGAGTTCCAGAGGAATCACCATGAAATTTTCGATTAAGAAGATCTGCTGAACTGACTTTGATTGTGGCTTTGATAAACTCTCCATGAAAGACTTTCTCTATAGCAGAACAGTTAAATAACTGAGTAGTTTCTGAGTGTGTACCCGCAATCTGCTCAAAGCTAGAGTGTGGTATCGGTTCTTTGGCCAAGCTCACCCTGTTTGGTGTCTGAATGGCTTGCTACAGAATGCATCTCATAATAGGCTCAGCCGCCTTATTTTTAGGATGCTGAACGGGGGGTGGTGGGGGAGGGTAAGGTGATAACTTTGTCCTCCATTCAAGAACTCATTTGAAATGAGATGTTCAGCTCAGGAAGACATACAGCTAGTCATTTTATCCTCTAATGGTGTGTTTCACATGGCGTGAAGCTTTCAGTTTGGAAAATCATAAATGATCTGAAAGGGCTCTACAGTGGATAACACTCCAGTCTGTGTGGTCAGGATTGTTTAGGCTCACTTAGAAGAAAACATCTTTCAAATTCTGTGATGATCGAAGCGCAGAAGTGGTTGTTCAAAGTGCAGCACCTCCTACCTTCAGGCTTGGTTTACTGTTGTGTGGCTGCTAAAAATATCAATTTATATATATATTTACTGTTGTGTAGCTGCTAAAAATATCAATTTATATATATATTTATATACATATATATATATATATATATATATATATATATATTTATATACATACATATATACATATACACACATATA
>JBBPDC010000001.1:27998201-28016631 GCA_037974485.1 Hemigrammopetersius urotaenia
GGGGTTTCACAAAAACGCGCCCCCCCCCCCCCCCCCCATCCCACTTCTAAGCATCCTTATAAGGTCTTAAATGGCAGAATATAGAAACCCTGAGCAGAGATATGGTAGATCAGAGACATACAAAGAAAAAGATATGCAATGAAATTATTTGAAATTAGCAAAGCTTATTATGAAATGGACTGACCTGCTGGAGCAGTGGAGCCACCATAGCCTTTCATGTCTGGTGCAATTACCCTGAAGCCCGCATCAGCCAGGGCAGGAATCTGAGAGCAGGAGAAAATCTGCCCTTAATGCCTGCCCACTGCAGCATGCTGACCTCCACATACTACATCATTATCAGGACATTTCGTTCATAATTCAGACCATCTTCTGGACGGTCCAAGGATTTAGATTATATTACATTGTACCGTATGTTCACGTTATCTTACCTGGTACCTCCAGGAAAACCAGCTTTCTGGGAATCCATGGCACAGCAGAACAGGAGGGCCATCCCCCATCTCCACATAATGGATCTTCACTCCAGGCTAAAAGAGGTGCAAAGACTTTAACTCATCCTGCGGATCTGTGTTTACAAGCCTTCCAACTGTTTGGCATATAACGTTCACATTCATGTTTTAGTGTGATCTATAGCATTAGTGCACTTCTACCATACAAGAACCAACATGTTCGTATTTTTAACTCTGAGACACTGCATGCATGATGTGATGCAACTATGGACGAATTCCAATCTGACTGCTCTCTTTATTCATTCCACTTAAACCATGCGATGTGAATCCATCTTTATTTAACTATCATTGTTTCTCAACATTAGTCCTTGCACCAACCCTGCACACCAAAGTGTCTTTACTGCTCAGAAACACACGATTCAGCACAAGAAGAGGTCGATAGCATCTACTGATATGAGAAAACACTACTGTACAGCGCTGGGGCTGCTCTCAGTTGGTATTCTCTGTTCTAGCATGAAGTTCCAATTTTCTGCTGAAAAAATGTGTAGATGCAAACACAATTGTTACATTCACTTTCTTACAGCTCATAAAATTACACCAATATTATGATGCTTTGTGCTTTTACCTTGATCGTAACATATCCATGGCTGACCTCTTCAGGATGACAGAAGTGCGGCTTCGGCTCATCAGGAAGCTGTTAATACCACAACAGCAGTCATTTCCAACACATTGGATACTCCTATGAAGGAAACTGCAGACACTCCCCCTCCTGATTGGTAAGTATATTGGCCTTTAGAACCATGCTAATTGTGTCTCACCTAACCTCTCTTCTAGTATTTCTCTTCTCACACTGTAGCTTTTTAACAAAATATTTTCAATCATTTCTGGAGAAAATAAATGACAGCCACTTTTCATTCAAAAATCCATCACTTGTTTTAATAGGAAACACAAAAGCGAAATGTCAATAGTGAAGAGGCATTACGATTCACCTGATCAGTGTTCCCATAATATCTGTAAAAACAATATACATTAATATTTTTATGGCAGTACAGTTTTTAAATGCCACTCGTTTTTTGACAGAAAAACATGGCACTGCTTAATTACCAATTTATCACTCATGTGTTTGTCAGTGTCTACTGCTTGCCAGAAAAAGCACATAAGGTTTTGGTCGATTGCTTATGCGGCTGGATGGACCAGTTTTGCCAACTGTAAATTGTGGGGAACTAGTTATACAATCGAATCTTAATCCAAACACTCAGGCTTGTGTGAGTGCCCCTGGCAAAGAAATTTTATTAAAGTTTTTTCCATCCATGTTAAAGTAACATGAATGAACATGAACGTGGACCACAGGAATCCCTGGACCCAATGTTAGATATTTATTTGTAATAAATGATTCAGTCAAAGTGTAATAGAGCTGTAACAAAAACAGAACCATTGCTGTGTGAAGTGGCTGCAAAAGGTCATCTTATTCTCACAGTCGTAAAGAGATGTTATCAGTACAGACTTCATACTAAATGTCATCTGATAAAATCCAGGAGGCAAAAAAATAATAGCACTGTTTTCAATTTCATACTGAATTGTCAGTTTACAGATAGAACCAGCTTATTAGGTAATTACATGTAGTGGCCAAAGTCTCAAGTACATCTTTACTAAAAAAAATTGTAGCCCTGCACCTGCAGAATTCAAACAAATTAATGCTGAAGAGTATTCTCTGTAAATTACAAATATATATGTGTACTCAGTAAGTTTACACATCCAAATCCTGTGAGATAAAAAAATGAGGGTGAAAGTTAGTTACCTTGATCCCTGTAAGTTTCTCCATCTTATTCACTGCTTCACCCACATCAGTAATGTGAACAGCAGTCATGCCTAAGCTCTTCGCTGCCTTCACACTCTCCTCACAGACGTCCAACCAAAGAGCCTGAAAAAGAAGCGATTTAAAAAAGTCCTGTCGCATTACATTCCACTACATTCATTTGGCAGAATCTTTTGTTTAAAGCGACTTACAATATGAGGACATATTTAAGTGTCAAGACAGTGTGAAAACCAGAGGAGAGTACTAAGTGCTAAATTTTATTGCCGTCCAAAAATTAAATGCATCGTTCTTTTATTTACTTTTAACAATTTCAAAGCAGTCATCCTTTACATTGTGTGAATCTTTCATCAAAAATTAACCAACAGAATAGCTCTAAAATGACTAATAATAACTCTTTTCACCAGCCTACATTAAAAATAAAGATTTTCCCTTCTCCTGCAAAATGACAGTTGAACATATGTGACCTGATTTGGCAAAATGAGTCTCAGTGACCCAAAATTCATTAATCATTAAAACGATGAGAAAATAAGCTTTAAAATGGTATCTTGGTCAAAGCTGTATCTTAAATGCTTGTCAAGTTACAGTCGTTTAAATGATGGTATCGCAGCACTATATTCCAACTGAAAAAAATCGCATTTAAAGTTTTCTGTCCGTTTTTTCTTGATATCTTTAACAATCCATAGCATCCAAAGAGATGCACCCAGTATTCAACAACTAAATTTTACAAAGACATCCAACAGGCATTTGAATACTTAGAAACATATATTAAATCAGACTGAAGCTTCAATTATTTCAAAAGTTTTATTAAATTCTTATCAAATAATTCATATTTGTGTAAGATTTGAGAGCTGCAACTCAACTTAAAAAGCCATTTAGGTACATTTTCACAATTATTTCCATGATGAAACTTTGGGAGATTAATTTTGAAGACCTTTTCTTTCATATATATTTTTGATGTTTTAATCTGCCCGTATCTAAATAAATAGAATGAGGACTTCTGACTCATTATGGCAGATCCGCTCACATATTAGTTTTTGGTCAGTGATGATATGAATGATCAATACCAATATTTGGCCAAATGGATGAACACAAAACACACAGATTAACTGATTAGTAGAGTACGGAGCAAAGTTTGGCTCAATATGCCATACCTACCTCATGGGGTTTGACATCTAGTTTATCCAAGGCAGCTTGGAACATTGCAGGTTCAGGAAGTTTTGCCCCAATTTGACTGGATCGCATTACCAGGTCAAAACGTCTTTCCAAGATTGAGAGAACGTTAGCAACACTGTCTCTCTGAGGAGTGTCATCAACCCAGATATTTGCCAAGACACATGTGCGTATGCCTTGAACATAATCAAGAGAGAATAATCATCATTCAATCATCCTAAATATGACTTTCACATTGTTGTATATTTCCTATAAGAGCTTAATACTTTATTCGGAGAGTTGAATTTAATTGCTTTGTAGATGTTTCCTTTGCCTCTAACTTCTATGTTCTACTTAATCTGTATCTGCTTAGGATCATCTGAATAAAGTGGTACTAGGTTTTTATGAAATGGTCATATCTAAAAGTATGAAGCCCCTGGTTCACTTACATGTTTTCTGAAAAAAATCCACATAAAATATAGCTTGTAGCAAAAGTTATGCTACATTTTGTGTTTGACTTCTTTTGCTATAAACTAAACTATTATTTAATGACATTTGAAAATAAGAATCAGAAAACTATCGATGCAAGAGGAAACTGCTTATGTTATGACAGCACAGACACAAAGACAAGAACAACATACAGTCAAAAATAACAGTTTGCTATAAAAGTCAGTTATTGTCTGAGAAAGAGATAAGTAGTGGATAAGTAATCTTGACATATGTAGTGATGCATGTAATAACAAGATATTGCACATGATAAAGACTATAATACAATGTTGGTAATGTATTATAAATAATGATAATAATATTTAAGTGTATTTCCTGCAGAGGATGTGCATTCACCTACAAAAAATAACAAAATTACATTTAACATTTTAGACCAGGGAGCTCAGACTTTTGCAAATGACTGTAGCTTTGATCCACATCAGCTATGCACTTCATACCTTGGTGCTGAAGAGCATCAACAGTACTGAGCACTGTCCCATTAAATTCTACCCGCCTCTCCTCATCACAGAGTTTCTCGGCTGAGAACTGAGCAGGCAGGCTAATGCTTTGACTGGCGGCCTCCTTCTGACATGCAGCCTCCAGCTCTGAAAACATCTTTAACCAATAAAAATAGCATATCAAAAATAATGCACAAATCACTATCAGTTCTCAGTGCTGTGTTTACAATTGTCAGTGTCCAAGCCAAACTGAGCTAACCTTTGTACTGTGCACAAGGACAGAGAGGAGGAAGCTTTACCTGTGTAAGGGTGAGCTTTCCCAGCTCAGCACGAACCAGGGCACTCTCATTCCCTCCCTTCGCAAGGATGTTCCATATGAAGTCACTACGGGAAAATACATTCTGTTCAGATCAGAGACTTTCATTAAGACACAGAAAAAGAGAAGTGCAATAACTTACCTTGAAAGTTTAAAGGTCTTTTCAAGTTTCTGAAGCGACTTCAGTGGGTGTGGGGTTACCACCCCACCCCACAAGCCAAAGAGAGCTGCTTTAAACATTGAACTTGAACGTCAATGAGAAACAAAACAGTGAAAGTTGAAGTGAGAGGCAGACAAACACAGTTGCAGCAGCTTCGCTGAGTGAACTTTAGTACAAGTCTGGTGGGCGGTGTTTGTTTTGACCGCAACACACATTACATCCAATCAAAACACGCATAGGGGGCGGGCCAAGGCCAGAGCACTGTAAACCAACCTCAGTGGAATTTTTTTATTTTTTCATTGATTTTAGCGCTTACAGCTAGTAACTGATTATTTTTAGTACCTTGGACGGACATTTTATTGCACTCTTGTTTTAAATAATTCATTTTAAAGTAGGAATCAGAAAATTGTTTGTTATGACTGCAAAGACACAAGACAAGAACCATATAAAGTCTAAATAAATCAAATTTAAAAATCTGTAGAAAAACTTCAATACGAAATATCATATCTATGCAATTGCTGGGTATAAAAAAATACAATTTGTATTTCTTGGGCAGAAGTCACATGTGAGCATAAGATCATATTGAAATGCTAATTCAAGCAATGAGTATCCATTAGGCTAGAGTGCAGTAAAAATTAAAACATGGGCATTTAAAATCTCACAAAACTGGTACTGTAGTAAGTAGAGATGGTTAAGTTCTTGAAGTTTACACTTTTACAGATTCAGGAACAGGTGGGTGGTGTTGGTAACATTAAACAAACAATTTGATAAATGTCACTTGTGGTAGATGCTGGGCAACATTGGCTGAACCATTTACAGTTTAATTTCACCACATTAGCTTACATTTATGGTTTAAATAAATGTGTGCTTTATTTCTAAAACACAAACAATTCAACAGCCCCTGGCATGTTGTTACTATCTTTACTGATAATATGGGTCTAGACAAGGAATATCAATGTTTTCTCTTGGTTTTGTGTGATTAAAGATCAAGACAAGAGTAATGGAGCACAATGTTTTCTCTACAATTAACCAGTAGTGTGTAGGTTTGGTCTACTTCATTAGTATACTGAAGAAACATCTCCATTTATTCATTTAGTGAGGTACCTATTCTACAGAACAACCTGCACAGTCCATCACAGGGCAGACACAGTCACACCTAGGGACAATTTAGTATCTCAAATCCACCTGATCTGCATGTATTTGGACACAATTTTTTTTTATTTTTGTTTGTTTGTTTTATATTGGCCAGCCATGATCATTAATACAAATAAGTGAAATATTACTTCTATGATTGACATTCTTAAAACTGCAAATTGAGTTGAATGGTAATTTGCAGGTGTTTTTAAGAAAATTAAGTTTTAGTTTTTTATACTTTTACATTGCAAAAATTCAAGGGAAGGTCAACTGATAACAGTAACAAAAAGGGGATTTAATGAATGTTATTCATTCAGAAAAGGATTTAGTAACTTGAAAGTCTGACTTGTGATAGATGCTCAATCGTAGGGCTGGGCGATTAATCGAAAAGTAATCGAAATCTACATTCAGAACCTATAATCGATCAAATTTTTCCAGGTCGATTATTTTGATTACTTTCCCTTTAAAAACACTACCGCGTGTGGAGTCACGTGACCCCGCCTTGTTATGTAACCTTATTCCGAGCATGGAGAGCTTAAACACTGAGACAACTGAGCAACTTGTCAGTGAACTATGAGGGCAAAAAATTAAATAAATAAATAAAAGAAACGTTTATTAATCGTAATCGAGTTCAAATGTTCAATTAATCGAAATTTAGATTTTAGGCCAAATCGCCCAGCCCTACTCAATTGTTATTATATCTGAAGTATCATGTTCTGATCATGTTCTTCTACCACTGAGCACCAGCAGGAGAAAGAGGGAGGCTGATTTGTCCCCGGCCCCTGCAGAAGTGTGACCCAGCATGTTACAGTTTACAGTTTACTTCTTTGCGTGTGGTTTTTTGTTTTCGCATTTAGAGTCAAGTTCCTTGTACGTGAAACGAACGGTTGCACGCTCTTGAAGCATTTGGAGTAAAAGACTAAGAAATGCACTACGAGTTTGTGCTGAGAAACGGAAGTGATACTCATTAAAAACACACAGAGTTGTGAAATTTGTTATGTGTGAGTGGACGCGAGAAACAGCCTGTAAACTTGCGAAGAAATATTTTAATATGGAAAAATACAACTGACATGACCACCCAAAAATGATCACCACATAAATTGTTTCTTATACATTAAGGACTGTGCCGGTTGTTGGTCTTAGCCTGGTCTTGCAGCAACTGTAGTAAAGGAAGGACAAACTATGTCAAATTAAAAAACAAATATACAAAAACAGACATGTATAAATGAACATATATATCATTATTGGCATGAAAACTGTTGCACACAATATTAGTGACTTAGTGACTTTACCAGTTGACTCACATTAAGGCAGCTTTCTTTGTTACTGTCATTCCTGAAGTTTCTTTCGATTTACAAATCAATAGCCAGGTAGCTATTGCTGGGCTACAGTGGCTAAACCTAAACCAGTGCTAAAACTTGAACATTTCAACAATATCTGGCATGCTGCTACATTACTTGCCCCATCATCAGTAGCCTAGTTAAACAGGTTCTTTTTGTTTTGTTTTTGTAATGAAGTTTCTGGAGTGGTTGGTCCTTGCTCAGTTTTGGCCCCTGGTGAGCTCATCACTGAACCTACTTCAGTTTGCCTACCAGCCTGGCATTGGGGTAGATGATTCTGTCATCAGAATCAGAATCAGAATTGCGTTTATTGACCAAGTATGTGTGTGAACACAGAATTTGATTCTGGTTGATGGTGTCTTTCAGGTACAACAGTTTAAAAACAATAATATATAATGGCACAATAAACAATATACTGAACAATTTAATATTCAATACAATATATGGTAATGTGCAATCTGCCTCCTAACATCGTTCCCTCTCTTACCTGGAGACCGCTGGGAGCACTGTGAGAGTGTGTTTCCTGCATTTCCTGTTCTTTGATTTCTCCTGTGCCTTCAACACCATCCTACCCACAATTCTGAGGGACAAACTGGAGTACACAGGGGTTTACTATCACCTTGCCACATGGATCTCCGATGACTCTGCAATAGTTGGCCTCATCACTGATGGGGATGACATGGAGTACAGAGAACTCACCCAGGACTTTGAGGACTGGTGCTAGCAGAACTACCTCCAGATAAACACTGGAAAAACCAAGGAGCTGGTGGTAGACTTCCACAAGCACAAACATTCCCACTTCAACCGCTGAACATCCAGTGCATGGAGGTCGAGGCTGTGGAGTGCTACAGGTACAGTTCATCTGAACAATTAATCGTACTGGACTCATAACACATATGCTCTCTATAAAAAAAAGCAAAGCAGGCTGTACCCGCTGCAGAGGCTCAGGACTTTTTGAGAGCAGGGGCCATTCTTGAAGACTTTTTATGACTCTGTAGTGGCACGCCATCTTTTACAGTGTGGTCTGCAAGAAAAGCAGCAGCTCTCTTGAGGACAGACAGAGACTGAACAGACTGATCCGGACATGTTCTAGGATGCCCTGTGGACCCAATGGAGGTTGTGAGTGACAAAGGAATGGTGGCTAAGCTGTCATCCCAGTTAGATAACATCTCCCGCCCCATGCAGAAGTATCTGACAGCACTGAACAGCTCCTTCAGTGGCAGGCTGCTGCCCCCACGATGTGGGATGGAGAGATTCTGCAGGTCTTTCCTTCAAACTACTGTCAGACTCCACAACAAAGTCCTTGCAGTTGACCACACACACAAACACACACAAACACACACACACACACACACACACACACATAAACAAACAAACAAAGAGACACATTAAACACACCATGGTAGTTTCTCTCATGTGTAATATATCTTTCGGTGCAGTTTTCTGATGCATACATATATATACATCTGCTAAATGCTGTAAATGTAAACGTAAACATATATCCACAGTGTTATTACATATATTTATATCCACTCTGTATATATACTCAATGTATATACAGATACTCAATGTGTACATACATACATATATACTTATCTAAGTTTACACATCCAACACAACCACAGTCACACCTAGGGACAATTTAGGGTCATATTCCAGCTATATGTATTTGGAAACAGAAAGAACATCGAATTATTAATTTCTATGTACGTAAAGTGTCCATTTGGCACAGGTTAACACACCAAAGCACAACACTGCTCTCTGTATTTAACCCAGTCACTCAAATGAAGCAGTGGGCAGGCATGAAATTTTGCTTAGTTGGTAACACACAGTCCTCGGATTCAAAACCACTTTTTAATGACAAGGTTAACCTTTACTCGCCAGGTGGCCAGACAAAGGCCCCAGCAAGGATCGTTTACAAGACCAGTGCTCTAACCACTGAGCTATGGAGCCACTTGCTACACGCAAAGTGTGATGTCCAAAACAAAAAAGTGAAAAACGACGGTTGATCTGAGTTGAGTGGTAATTCAAACAATCAAATGGTTTATTTCAGAATTGTTAAATGCACTTAATTGGAATGCATTTTCACATTCCCCCAAAACAGCTGCTGACTAGACCATCCGGCACATCATTCATGAATAAATCTAATGTTTCTGTTACAATTCTTTGTAATGTCACCCGAGACCTAGATCACTTATTAGATTGGTCTGAGAAACAACTAGACCAGCTCCAGTTTTGTAGGTCCAACTAAGTTTGGTAGTTTCCTTCCTCAAACACAATAACATAGCCTGGCAATCAACAGGTGTGTTTGAGCGGGGAAATCACCACAGTATGCTGGACACCGGGGAGTTCTACACCCCTGAGTTAGACCTTGCCAATCTGGGAAAATGCTTCAAGAGTTATTTTGCCACCCTCTGCTGTGCAAACTTTCTCACTGCTGTTAGACACCTTAGGCTTTAGTTAACGAGAGTCATGGCATAGAAATGTGTTTTTTATATAAATAGTAGAAATAGTATAAATAAAATATAAATGTTAAAAACATTCAAATTCTCACAAAACCTCACAGTTGTTTGTAGCTGGTTTGTTGTTTGTTATGCTTGGTCAACTCAAAATCCACATTCCAGAATTACCAGTGAGAATCGGTTTATTCTAATTAGAAATAGCAACGGTCTACAAAACACTCAGCTCGGGACCCCGCGAATTTCGTTCTTTTGTATGTAGCCTAAGGCGGTTAGAAAATCCCACAGGATCATCAGTACCGTTATTTTCCCACCCGTATTTGGACAGACCCCTTTCCTGTCCTTGGATGGTGATCACCTACCTGCCGCTCTGTGGGCTACTTGATCTTGACCAGAAGACGTGATTCCCCGGAATACAGGTGGGATTAAAATCTCCCTCGTAAGAAGGCATATGATCCCACCCATGAATCACAATGCCTGGAAACGCGCTCCTTCTCCATTGGCTCAATTTTCCCTGGGAGAGGACCGACACCAGACCAGAGCTCCAGCAATAACTCAGACCGGACCGAGACCAGCAGGGATAGCAACTAAAAGTGAAGATCTCACGAACGGGAGTTGCTATGGTGTAAATCGAATCAAGTTGGATATTCTTTAAAGCTTCCCACCGGACCTTGAGCTTTATCATCCAGAAGGATATGGGACCAGATCTAATAACGTTCCTAGCCAAGACTTCTCTGCTCTGCTGCGTGTGCCTCTGCGCGGCTGGTAAGTAAGCAAGACTTTACCTGTTTATATAATATATATAGTGCATTTGAAATCTGGGAATAATGAACATCTCATACTATTACAATAGTACAGTTTTAATTCAGCCTATTTTACCAAATCTGCATCTAAACCAGTCTGCAAAACTACAGGTTCAGAAGAAAAATCTGAAGATGACATTTTGAATGGGATGTAATTTGTAAGAAAGATTTTAAAGGTTATTTAAGGTGAGAGTGCTGTTACTCTTCTCCTCAATGGCTCTAGTCGAATACATGCCCCATTCCCTGTTTGGAGGGGTTTACAATTGGAAATAGCCATTCAAGGATGGAAGACATGGGGTTCCATAAACTATGGGCTATTTGTGCATAGTAGGTACCTAAAAGTTTATATATGTAATTTGTTAACATGTAGAAAGTGTCATCGAAGTCTTATGAAGAAAATAACTCCACCAATTGTTAATCCATGAAGAACCGAATATGGAAAATGAAAGGGAGAGGGGTTCTACTGAGGGGGAGGGTTTTGCATGACCACAACCTGTTAGTCAAAGACTAATTCATTGACTGGAACAAGCAGGTACACACACACACACACACATATATATATATATATATATAGATTAATTTTTTTAACGCCGTTAAGCTCATTGGAATCTTGGTGTTATAGAGATAGAGATATTTTTTTTTTTTTTTTTTTTCAAATTGCATTGCTCCAAAGAACCTTTCTGGACATATATATTTCCAATACATTTTTAATATCAGTATGAATTCTCTGTTATTGACAGATGATTGGACCCATGCCCATGCTGAAGACCAACTGTTTAAAAAACTCTTCAGCGGCTACAATAAGTGGTCCAGGCCTGTGCGGAACATTACAGATGTCGTGATAGTCAAGTTTGGCCTCTCTATCGCCCAGCTGATTGATGTGGTGTGTTGTTATGTAACAAATTTTCGTTACTGGTATAATTGTAATTGTTTTTGTAAACCTCCGTTTTCATAATTTCATTTTATTTATTTATTTTCATTTTGTCTGTACATGTTATTGCTATACTGTACTTCAACAGGTATCTGCCCTCCCCACACCTATTCAGGCCACAACAAGTGTCTTGCAAACACAATAAATCTAAGATAATAAAATAATCACCTAAACAGGTGTGAATGACTTTAAATCTATATAACATGTTTGCTTCTTTTATGCAGCTTTTCTTTCATAAAGTGAACATAGATTTTTTATACTGCCTTTGGTGTTGGCCTCTCTGTCTTTCCTCAAAGGGAATTGAGTACTTGGCTGATTTAACATGTCCTCTCTCATTTCCTGGCAGGATGAGAAGAATCAGATGATGACGACAAATGTATGGCTGAAGCAGGTGGTGCACCTAATATGTGACTACACATCATGTTGTGGAATTGTCTTTGGATGCTGCCAATACAATTTATTACAGATATACCATAAACAGCCAATAGAATTAAACCAAATGACATTGTTTCAAAGTGATTGGTGTATTGATTTTCTTTGGTGAACAGTGAATTAAACTGATACATTGGTATGTAGATCTTCCAAATATGAACATATAGATTACACTCACATGCTACATGTATATTATATTGACTTGCACCTTAGATCGAGTGTAACTATCTTTCTTTTTAACCCATGTAGGAGTGGAATGATTATAAATTGCGCTGGGAGCCATCTGACTATGACAATGTAACGTCCATAAGAGTGCCATCAGAGCTGATTTGGGTACCCGACATTGTCCTGTATAATAAGTAAGGGTTATTTTTATCCTCCGAAAAAAAAAAAAAAGAAATAGGTGTTGTAAAATTATTGTTGCCAGAGTGCGCCAGTGTTCCTGAAGAACATTAGCAGGAGTCAACCCTGTATTTAATGTAGATAAAATGACTGTGGTAGAATGAGAGTCATATCATAATGGATCTAATTGCTGATGTCCTGGATGTAGATTTCATATAAAAACTTATATCTGGTTTGTCATGTGGTGCCTTTTATGTATTAATGTGTGAAATCAAACAGACATGCTGTGAAATAAGATGTTAAACACTTTTGTAGTTATTAACACAACGGTGCACATTTCAGGCTTTTAATGGAACATTAAATGACATGTCTGTTTGAGGAACCACTGCGGTTATCTATGAGGCATATCTGCTCTCATGTTAACAGAAGAGAAGTTGATATCCTTTTACGTCAGATTCCTGAAGCAAAATCTGAACTTCTTCTGCAGAAATAAGAATAGCAACAACCGCAGCATATCTTGCTTTGGGCAATACCGAACAGATCAAAGAGAAAACTTATATTTTATTCATTTTGTAATAGAAAGCTTTTTTTAAATGAATTGCTTAATTTGCTTAGTGATATTTTTGGATATCATCACCAATGAAACTTTGTAGTTTTCAAATCTAGGGTGCAGAAAAGCAATTTCCTCCATTGTGATTTCCTCTCCCAGTGCAGATGGTGAGTTTGCTGTGACCCACATGACCAAAGCCCACCTGTTCCACACAGGAAAGGTGCGCTGGGTACCCCCTGCCATCTACAAGAGCTCCTGCAGCATAGATGTCACATTCTTCCCCTTTGATCAGCAAAACTGCAAGATGAAATTTGGCTCCTGGACATATGACAAAGCCAAAATTGATCTGGAGCGCATCGAGAACACTGTGGACCTCAAGGACTACTGGGAGAGCGGGGAGTGGGCTATTGTAAATGCTGTGGGCACGTACAACACGAAAAAATATGACTGCTGCCATGAGATCTACCCTGACATCACCTACTTCTTCATCATCCGTCGCCTTCCTCTCTTCTACACCATTAACCTCATCATCCCCTGCCTGCTCATCTCCTGCCTGACTGTGCTGGTCTTCTACCTGCCCTCAGACTGTGGTGAGAAGATCACTTTGTGCATATCCGTCCTCCTCTCACTGACCGTCTTCCTTCTGCTCATCACTGAAATCATCCCTTCCACCTCATTGGTCATTCCGCTCATTGGCGAGTATCTGCTCTTCACTATGATCTTCGTCACCCTCTCCATTATCATCACCGTTTTTGTTTTAAACGTCCACCATCGTTCCCCGAGTACGCACAAGATGCCACGCTGGGTTCAATCCATATTCCTTGGCTTCATTCCCCGCTGGCTCTTCATGAAGCGTCCAGCACCTGATCAGATGCGCCGCCGGCTGCTGCACCCACATGAGAAGAAGCAGGGTCCAAACCAAAAGGCTGACCTCAGCACTTCCAAAAGCTGGCTGCAGCAGGAGACAGATGTGGACATAATGAGATATCAGGATAAGAAAGGTAGAGCAGGAATGAGCGTTCCAGCCACTTTCTCCTTCCCTCTTGCCACATCTCTACACCTCTCTGAGTCCGAGCCCCTGCTTCAGAAGTATGACCTGCAGCAACTAGGACACAGGATGAACCCCAACCCACAGCCAGTCAAGCTCAGCAATCTGGAGCCTGATCGCATACTGCCATTCTCACACAGTGTTCAGCAGGCCTTGGAAGGAGTGCAGTACATCGCTGATCACCTTCGCGCGGAAGATGCAGATTTCTCCGTGAGTGATCCTTAAATGTCAGTTTCTTTCATGCTTTCAAATAAACAAGTCATTGCAAGTCATCTCCTAACACCAGAGGTCCTCGATTTCAATATTAGGAAATCTATCGGATTCCCTAATGTTGCACACCTAATTCAACACACTCTATAAGTATATTCCCCTCTGGAGATGTGCAGAAAGACACAAAATCGTGTTCTAAGGGTTCTCGGAACTGGGACTGAGAATCATTTGCTAACAAAAAAAGGTTCGCAAAGAATATTTCGATCGGAGAGATCCATCAAAGGCTGAGGTTACATCAGAATAAAGTAAAATAAAATAAAATTAGACTTTAAAACTGTCTTCTTGAACAATGTCATCTTTTAACACAACATGCTTCTAGATGCAATGATGATAGAACCCAATAAGTCTCTGACAGTTGCAATGTACTACAATTGGATTCAAACCTGTAACCCTAAGGTGACGTATGTGAGGTATTTTACTACTGAACAAGTGACCATAACTTGTAGCTGGTCTGTTTTTTTTTACTTTCGAAAATTTAACTGTATCCTTATATTGACCCACTTCAATCTGTAATTTATTGCGTGCAATGAAACCATAGGTATTTAGTGATCTTCTCGGTATAAAATCAATCGTTCATTGCTTATGCGCTCTGGTAGAGTGTGCTAGGGTCTTATAGATCTGGGCAACCTGTAAAAAGTGGTAGATCTGTAAACCACTTTAAATCAGTGACATTGTAATGCAATACATGCAACAGTTTACAAGTCAGTTTTATGCTACTTCTTCAAAAGCCTTTCCTTATAATCTGAGGACTGTGTTATCTAACCAAGTGGGATTCAGCTTTGTTTTTGTTCTGTCACAGGTCAAGGAGGACTGGAAATATGTTGCAATGGTGATTGACCGTATCTTCCTGTGGATGTTCATCATTGTGTGCCTGCTGGGGACAGTTGGCCTCTTCCTGCCTCCCTGGCTCTCAGGGATGATCTAGCTGTTTGCCTGTTTGCCCTCGGCTTACAGATATAGACATCAAGCTCCAGAGCAACTTTCAATCTGCATGATGGAGCCAAGACCTCCCCAGAGGAGCCAACAGGCAATTATACTTTTAAAGGGAAGAAGAGATGTTTTTGGTTCTAGAATATGGTGTTGGCTCTACAGGGTTAAATTGCAATGAATTTTAATATCGACCTTAATGCCCAGGCCTTTGCCACACTGGGTACAGTGCCAGTGATGTAATGAATGTGGGTGAGAGCATATTGGTACACTCAGGGATTACCTGGGGTCACAGTTAATTGTTACAATAGTTCAGATCTTCTCAGCCGTGACTTTGCCCATCAGTCCAATGTGAGAAACACTCCTCACCTCTCACAGAATGCGCTGACATTTCCTGCTATCATGTCATCTAAGCCTTTTCACTTCCACATGCATATAAAGTCAGCCCCCCCCCCCACCTCCAACGTAATATGCAAAATTAACCTTTATGAAAGAGGCGAGAGATATGTGACCCTGACTGGGACCAGTTCAGTTCAATTTACATTGTATCCTACTATTAAATGAGTCAGAGATTTTTACTCTCAACAGCAATTTCCCAGCAGGTCAAAAGTCCTCCTTCTTTCATAGGCGCAACGTTTTGAAGAGCCACTGAAGAAGCAAAGCTTTAGATGTTATGTGGGTGCCGTAATTAAGTTGCAATCATGAAAAGTGTTCCTTCACTTATTTATTTAATGAGGGATCATAGAAAAATATGGAATATATAAATGGAACAGATGTGCAGTCATTCGTTTTGTTATTATTTTAGAGTAGGGCAAGGAGCTTAGTCAACGATGAAGGTAGGTGATTGGCTTCCAATTGAGGCTGAATCATACCACGGCTACCACTGTAATTTAATTTGAAACATGATTCCTCTTTGATGTTTTAATTCCACTCACTGATGATTCGGAATTGCCTGTTAGCCAATAATGATGCTGGTTTTAACTTTGGATAAGGATGACTCTGGGACAACAATGCATAATACAGTTTTACCTCCAGAGCCTCTTAGGGATATTTAAGGCGACTCCAGAAGTTGTGTAACACTCCCCCTGCTGGTTGTCCATCCTGCTGTTTGAAAGATGAAGATGAGTGCATGTGGTGTGTTTCCACAGTCTGTACTTTCAAAGCACTTTTTAATCACCTACTGACTTGTCAAAGGTGTGGAATCATTTCAGAATGATTTTCTGTAAGATCAATAAAAATACAATAGAAATACAGACCTGTAATTATAGAGATATAAATAACACTGACATTTAAAGATGGAGGGTTTTAGTTTTTGAGAAAAATCAATCATACCATCAACTAACAACTTTGTTAGCACCCTTTTCTGTTTTTTGACATTACAGATGATGTATCATGTATCATGACTACAAGCAGGTGTCTGTGTTTGTAAGTAAAAATAAAAAAGGTGAGATCAAACATTCTGTATTGAAAGCACAGCTTTCATTCCTATCAGTCAACATAAATAAAGTAAGGTTGTACCAGCACATCATAAAATATAGCAGTCCATAGGTTAAAAGTACCTTTTTGTTGTCTATCACAATCAATTCAAACAATGCCATTCCATAGCCACATTTCAAATCTTTGGCATATGTAGCTCTACTAGTTCACTGGTTTAGGTTTGGCCACATTGGCTCGTACCCGGGCCTGGTCCACGGCATCCAGAAGGTTCTTAGAGTCCATGGCCACTGTGTGAGCTGCTGTAAGCATCTGCTTCTTGCACTCGTCCTTTAGAGAGGTGATGGCGTTCTGCTGGGCCAGTCGCATCTTACTGATCAAGTCTGCCATGTCCTTATTCAGCAGCTTCTGAGTGCCTTCAATCTAAGATACCAAAAGGGAGCAAAATGTGTGTCTGTAAATTTTTCTGAATGCTAATGAACTGAATAATGTATTTCTGTATCAGTTTGATTCAAATCAATAGTTTGACCTCTTATCACAAATGTGGTTCATAAGCCAAGATTGTTTTGGTTTCATGAGCAAGGACTGATTTTATTTTATTGCACACTTGTCAAAAAACATTTTAGAGGTAGGCAAAATTCACTACTTTCGTCAAAAGTCCACAGCATCCGGAATCACACTTTATATGACCGGGGACATAGAACTATGACAGCCAAGACTGTCTAAAAATTGTTGCTGTGGTGTTTTCTGTGTTTTATTTTGTAAGAAACCACATAAGCAAGATGACTTAACAATTTGATGTGGTTTGGTGCAACTGTGCCTGCACAATACTGGTGCACAAGTAATGGTTGTATTACTTCTATCACTACAGCTTCCAATAATAGCCACAGTAGCCTGTTTCTGAAACAATACAGAACTTCTGATAACAAGCATTTCTAGGGCACATTGTTAAAGTCAACATGAAATGAATGACTTTTTCTACCTTCATGTCTCTGGTCATATTTAGCATGAATTATCACGTAATACCATTTACAAGAACTACAGTGTCTTTTGCCTGCTTATGAAATGACATCAGGAAAAAACAGCGTCAACCAACAATCACATTTCACACGTCTATTCCACCACCCCAACCTGTCACTCAGAAAAACCACACACCTAGCTCAGAGGTCTGTCCCCCTAATGTCGCATTTTACCCTTAACCTTTTCAATCATTTCACTGTTAACTGAAAAAAGGGTCCTGGAGGCAGTTGTTGTACCGTAATACTGAACTCTAACATTCTACCAACCAGAGCTCTTTATACATTTGCGATCATACTTTATCATATTAACCGCTTAAGCGGCCGTTCACATATTGTGCCTAAAAACGTGTGGAAAACGCTGGGCGCACCGCTTTCTCCTTCTTTCCAAAAGTGCTCGGGCGCTTGCGCTCCACAAGCGTCTGTCGTTGCTAAGCAACCATCAGCTGCACTCTCCATTTCCTCCAACTAAAAACCCTTGCTGTAACTCTGCTACACGATTTATTTACGAAGAAAAGAAAAAAAACGCCATAGTGTTTGGGTGCACCCCATTCTTCAAAAACGTAAAAAACATGGGGAATTTCACCAGCTGACCCAGGAGCTCCGCCTGGACAACGTGAGGTTCAAAGCCTGTTTCAGACTTGACAAGGACCAGTTGGATTACATTTTAGGAAAAGTCTCCTCCATGTTTCTGCTGAGGCGTCAGTGTAGCGGAAAAGGCGAGGAGGCTAATTGGTTGAATCTTGTCACATTTGAGATCTTTTCAAATTTTCTTTTTATACCATTAGGGGCCATTCACATATCGCGTCTTTTGAACGTGCAAGTTCATTATTTCAAATGTAAATGCGTGGCAGCCGCGCTCATAATGGAAGCGACGCGCATCGTTTTTTTCAGGCGTGTCCACGCCGCTTCC
>JBBPDC010000001.1:28030470-28079828 GCA_037974485.1 Hemigrammopetersius urotaenia
GAGACCTTAAACTGCATTTTAAGTTGTTTTTGTGTCCATATTAAAGGAAATAATTATCTTGCCCTATATTGCACCTTGATATGTTTTTATATAATAGTGTGGAATGAGTCTTGAGTTGAATGTTTTTTAATGGGCTTTTGTTTTTTAATGGGCTTTTTTACTTAAATGAATAAATGGGGAGTTAAATTTGTTGTCTTTTTTATTTTTTTTGCTGATCTGAAAATTTATCCGATCCGTGACTTAAAATCGTGATCCGATCCGAACCGAACCGTGAGTTTTTTTATCCGTTACACCACTAATGTACAGTAAAGGTAAATTACATTTTAAACACAGTAAATGTCCTTCACAGCAGCCTGTCAACCTATGTTTTATAAAACAATATTTTTGCCTGCTCCAGTCCACATTTAATCTTGAAATAAAATCATTAAAATCCTTCAAAAATCACATTTTGTGCATCAATGTGTAAATCTCATGCCAAAAAGATCCATCTTTACAAAGCCAAAAGTATGTGGACACCCCTCCTAAATAAGTTTAAATGTTTTAGCTATATCTATTGCTAACACAAAATCAAGCATATAGCCCTGCAGCCTCCATAAACATACAATTTCAGTAGAACAGGTCGTACTAAGTTCACTGACTTTAAATGTGGCGCTTTTATAGTAGGCTTGGGAAATTGCAGCCCTGCTAGATCTACTTCAATCAGCTGTAAGTGCAATTATTGTGAAATAAAAAACTGTGATGTCAATGAGTGCAGAGGAATGTAGTACAAAAAAACTATTATCCTTAGTTGCATCACCCAACTACAGAGTTACAACTGCAACATTACCACATATACTGTGTGCCTGGAGCTTCATGAGATGGATTCCCCTGACTGAGTAGATGCACACAAGAATATAGGATCAGGGCATTCACAATGCCCAGCATCAGCTAAAGTGGTGTAAAGCATGTCACCACTGAACCCTGGAGCAGTGGAAACATGTTCTCTGAAGTGATGAATCATGCGTCACTATCTGGCAGTCTGACAGATTAATCTTCAGTTTGGGAGATGCCAGGAGAAAGCTACTTACTGGAACAGTGCATAGTGCCAACAGTACAGTTTGGTATAAGAGTGATAATGTTCTGAGGCTGTTTTTTAGGGATTTTGCAAGAGTGTCCCCCTGTGCACAAAGTGAGATCCAGAAAGACACAGCTTGATGCGTTTGGTGTCTAGAAACACCAGTGCCTGCACTGAGCCCTGACCTCAACACAAGTGAGCACCTATGAGACAAACTGGAACCCAGACCTTGACCTCACAAATGCTCTTGTGGCTGAATGATATAGTGATAATACTGTGAAAAGTCTTCCCGGGGTACAAAGCCCATATTTTTTACAGGTCAGATGGTCAGGTGTCCACATACTTTTTGCCACTTCATATATCTGGAATATTCCACAAGACACACGTAATACAGGAATGTGCACTATCCAAACTTCCTACAGACAATTATATTTTTTCTAGCCTGGATGCTAGTTTACCACATGTTGAGCTTTTGCTAATTCTTTGCTAAAACTGTTACTTTTTCCCCTTTTACAGAGATGGATTAGAATATTTTTAATAGTTTAATGCGTAGTCCCTAGATTCACAGCTGAAAAATCAGCGGAAAAGTAACAGTAATGGCAACCAGATGTGAAATCATTCAAATCTAGGTTGACAAAAATAGGATTGGCCAACTGTTGCACTTCAAAGTAATAGCAAAGCTAAAGTTTACCCCATGTATTTTACAAAATATGACTTATAAAAATAGGTCATTTTTACGTCATTACAGCACACGATTCCTTTTCAGACGCCAAATGCACAATTCCCTAAACGTTTCACAAATGATCTTATAGGATGGATGTCACGTTCACGGGGGCTAGTCCGCCGACTGTGACAATGGACTTGGTAGGAAAATGGCCAGCAAAATTAAAATGTCTACATATTTTTAAGTTAAATTTTGAATTAGCTGTGCTACAACTGACAAAGAAATGGTCCTAAATTCACTAGTGAAAAATAGATGTATAGAAATATAAATGTTATTTATTACATGAACACACAATAATTGATTCTTTACGTTAAATAAAAATCTTACTTGTTTAACTCCTTTTATGTCCACTTGTAACAGACCTTTTCCATCATTCTGAAGGGAGCATTTGATGCTCTGAACTTGTGAGAAAGCAGCAAGGCAGACAGGCTATGATAAAGTAAAAGACATCTAAATATTGGGACACAGTTAAATACAGTGCAATTCACCTCATTAAAAGTTAAAGAAACATGAATACATCTACAGCCAAGGAAATGGAAAGTATGAATGAGCAGGAAGTGTGGCAAAGGTGTACAAATAAGGCAAACTTCTCCACTATATTAAGAAAACCTCTGCTGATGTTTAAGCCTGCCACCTACACATCATCATACTAGACCAAGAGAGGTGATGAAGTGATGATGAAGTGATACGACTGAACACAACACTTACCACTGAGTTTTTGTCGGTGCGTTGACAAATACCTTTAGGGCCAATTACAAGATCTACAGCCAAGTTCCACCCTTGCTGCACACAGTTGAACATTAATTACACAGTATTATGCACACTTCTACGCAAAATCACCATTCAGAGATAGAAAATGTTATCTGATAACCCACAATATAACTACACTACATCTAAATTTCATAATTTCATATAATACAATCTAAATTTCATGATCTTCCAGCTACATAATGTAGAATGAATCATAAAATAAGTCACACTTTATCCTCAGCAGCTAGGTGACAAAAAGTGCTGGTAACACTTTGCTGAAGGTCACGTTTCAGGACAACTGACATAAACCGCCTTATTCCGATCAGTTACAGTTGTCACAATGTCATTTCACCACTTGATATTTGATGTGATTGACACTTGGAATAAGCCTCTATAAACGCTTAAGTAGGTTTGTGTTGGTTGTCAGGAAAGGTTTAAGCACATTTCATGTAGCCTTATGAATGCTGGGCTTTAATGAAGTCTTACAGAGGTAATATCAGTTAAAGCAGTAGAAAAGTACCACTTTATTTACTTTAATTTTTGAGAGTGTAGTTGTAAGCTCAACGGGTGGAACACAGGGGTCTCTGGCACATGGCTGTCAATCAAAATAATAGACATCTAACGAGATAAACAAACAGTAATAATGAGGACTCACCACCAGCTCACAGGGGAACACTTCCTCATCAAAACTGGAGAAAACTGAGAACGTCTCAAAGAACTTTAGAATGCACTGTTCCTCCTTCAGCGAAGAATATTGCAGGAAGGTTTGCTGGATCAATTTCCTGAGCTGCTTTGGCTGTTTCCCAAAAGAAAACCGACATGAATGTGCAGCATTCGATCAATCAAAAGGCATAATCAGAATAAGCTCAATAACCCTTCATGAGCCAAACATTCAAAAATATAGGAGAAGAGCACTGTACCTTCATGCTGTTGATGAGTTCTTGGGGAAAGAACAGGTCAAGGCCCACATCTTTCCTGAGAGGAAAATTGAGAGGAAATTTTTAATTTATTTCTCCTTACTGTTATTTTTTAATGTGAGTATTATGTGTGCTGTTATGAGCACTGGCGTGTTCATGTGTTTTCAGTTATTACTTACTCAAGCAATTCAAAATTCGATTTTTTCTCCAGCCCACTCGCATTCATATCTTTATAAAATCTCCTGTTGGATTACAAGGGTTTGTGAATGACATTTGTTCAAACCCAAGCGACATTTCAAAAATAATGCAAGTGTTGTCATGCATAATACTGTTACCTGATCTCCAGGCAGCCCAACTGTAAGGCCATGCCATCACTGACCTTACTGGCACAGTGCTGCATGTAATCACTACGGACCTGAAGAGAAAAAAACAATGATAATACATGTGTACTTATAAAAGCTCTCCATTAACACAGCAGACTTTAAGATGGTCCACACTAACCTGCTGGTAGAAATACTGCATGGTGGTTTTGTCTTCTTTTAACTTTTCCAAGAAACCACTGGGGATGTACCGGACTCTAAGATCATATCTGTTTGTTTTAAAAGACACAGTACATATATATATAAAGCAATGCTGGGCAACGGTTATTTTTTTAACCATGATTAATCGCATTGTTATCTCAAAACTAAATAATTAATTCAAAGAACAAAAGTGCAATAACATTTTGGTTTAAACAAATAAGTCGCTTTTCAACAGCAGTGTTTCCTTTAACTCAGTTACACAGCCGCAGCTCAAATATTTAACTTTAGAACAGAACCATTATAGCAACTGCAGAGGAGGACCAACTCTGTATGAAAGTCTATGTATCTAAATGCAGTGTCATTAAAGCCCCTGTTGGTGAAGTGGCCAGATGTGACCCTCACGAAAACCGTATAGTGCTGCATGTCCCCATGAGTACAAAAAACGTTCAAAAATAAGAGGATTTTTTAAAAAACCTGCATTAATGCATTAATAATAAAATAATTGTCTGTGTTAAGTAAATAATGCGTTAACACAATAATAACGATTTCACATACCCAGCCCTAATATAAAGACAGAAAAATAATCTAAAAAAACTGAACAAAAAACATCAACACGGGACTAGGAAAGCTCAGGAACATGTACCTCCACTCAGCCTCCACATGCTGGTGCTCATACTTCTGCTCCACTTCACCCACTGTCAGGTTAGGGTGGAGCCAGTGCACTTCATCAGATTTGAGGTGCTTCAACCTCAACCCATAGCAGTCAGGGAACTTGATGTTTGGACCAAGCCGTCCACTTTCCAAGATGGAATTAATAATGGCCTGCAGTGCATGTTATTTTGATATTTTTTAAAATATTTTTTCCACATAATCTTTAGCACACATTTAAAACGAATGTTCACATAACAATCCAATGCACATTATCAAATGAAAAGTGGAGTTGAGTTAAAACACAATATAGTCCCCAGTATTTTAATTACAGATATTGATAAATTCTATTTATTAATCATTTACCCATCGTGAGTAACTGTACAGTCATAGACAGCATTGTTTAATATGATATAGAGGAATATCTCAGTGTGAAGTACAGCAACACTTACCCGGATCTCCCATGAGCTGTCGCATTTTACAAGCTTAAAGTTTTTGCCCAAGTTAGAGCTGTTGCTAATGAAGCACACTTTGAGGATCTTCACTGAGCCTGCATCCTCGCCGGGTACTTCAGAGTGACGTCTTAACACCTGCTGGTCTACAACAGGCGGTGGCTTCCCAGACATCTCCACATAAGTTGTCATGACAGGGGTCTCCTCATCTCAGCAACAGGGTCTGCAGTGAAGAGCACAGATGTAAACTAGCAAGTCCATTAGAGTGGAGGCTCACCCTGAAAAGATGTGCCTGCTTGTAACCCTAAGAGATAAACTGAAGTTCTTAACGAGTTAACTACAAGAGGAAACAGTGGTAACAAGAGGTTTTTCACAGCTCTAAAAGGTTTTGAGGGAGCGGCATTTCTCTTCTCACTAAAAGTGGTGGAGCATACAAAGGTGTTGCATCACAGGACAGAACTCTTGCATAATAAAAATTCTGATCATTAGCTGGTTCACTGACAGACAACATTATGTTCCAACACGTCAGCACACGATGGACAGAGAAAGCACATCCTACCTCTGCTGGATGGATAATTTGCCCTTGAAAATGAAAAAAAAGGAGTATTTACATGTACTCAACAAACAGTCAACAGTTAGCTATCATTTAGACTAATGATTAGTTAAAGGCAGAAAAATGTGTAAGACAGGCTTGGTATTGGGTAAGTAATACATTCTTGAACAGTACATTTGCAAGGTAAGGTTCCAAGCATGTTTTGACTGAAAGCTAACCAACCACAATCACCAGCGTAGTAATAAATACATTCACAGCACATCTATTTTCTATAGCAGGGCTAAATTAAACAGAGCCATGCAAAACGAGACAATAGCATTGAAATAAATAGAGCAGAGAAATAGAGAAAATAGTAGAGCTATTTTCTATAACAGTGCTTAAAAGTTATATAGAGTCGTGCAATGCTCAGACAATAGCACTGAAATAAATCGAGCATCCTGTGTGTAATGTGGGCTTTGCAATAGAGCACATACGATGCTTTGATAATTTCACAAAGGTGATGATTACTGCTGCCACATCTGGAATTCCCCTTCTTCCAGGCTAATGAAAGTTAAGTCTGTTAAACGGAATACTCTCGTTTTGAAAGGGCCGATTAATAATCTTCAAACACTGTATTGTGTTGTAATTCTGTGGTCAGGCGACTCTCGACATCTCCCATAGGCTTGCATTCGGTAATCCGCAACTGATTTTGTAAAGTAATATAGGAATATTTAATAATATTAATTAGGGATGCACCGATTGCAATTTTCTTGGCCGATTCCGATTACCGATTTTTTTGTAAGTGTGATCGGCCGATACTGATTTTTCCGATACACATTTTTTTCCCCAGATAACAGAAAATTAGAGCTGCTGCATGTAGTCGACGACAACGACACAAAAAAATGGGATTCAACTTTTTTAATGTAACGTGGTAGTTACTTTCCCTGTTTTCTTTTATAATAGTGGCATATGATAGTGGCAGCTCTACAGCAAATACAAACTTTAATTTTCTTTAATATAAAGCTTTCTTTTTATAACAAATTTTCTTTACAAATTTCAATAAATAAAATGTAATACATAAAGAAATAAATAAACCCCCCCGAAAAAGATTGGTTTGAAATCGGCAATACGTGCGATTGATTGGCCGATCACCAATCAGGCCAAAAACCGGCCGTTTCCGATCACTGGCCGATCAATCGGTGCATCCCTAATATTAATAATACAAAAACTTTCTATATTACTCTACAAAAGTGTTTCACAGCACTGTCACTGTGCTTTTCATGCAATTCTAAATTATTCATAACTCAGCTGTGAATTGACGGATGGTTTGTCACGCTTTATTCCTTGCTGTACACCATAATCACCCATCAACTTTACACAAAGCCACCGATCACCGAACACAAGAAGTCAACGGAAAAATCTTTTGCATGTGTGTAGATGGATGAAGTATTTATAAATAGAACTAAAAAAATGCTAATAATTCAATTCAAATACACAATATTATAACACAGTAAAATTGTGGTAAAAGTTGTAAAAGTCATTTGATGTGAAATGCACCATTCTAAAGAAAGACATCTGAAGAATTTAAAGCAACCTTTCAGAAAGATATTACATGAAATAATTCAGACATAGTTTTAGTTTTTGAGATACGCTTTTGGTCAGATATTTAGATAAATAGGTGGGTATATATAACAAGTAACAAACATAGATGTAAACACACACAGCTGAATTTCATACTACTGTTGAAAAACTGGTGAAATTCTCTATTAATGTCACCCAGAAGTTTCCAGTGAAAGCTGCATGAATTCTAAACTTTTTTCTTATCTTGTTTAGAATATAGTTTGGCAGACTGCTTAAATGTCATCTCGCAAAATCAACGTACTGGTTTAATACGATAGAGTCTATACCAGCAAACGTCGCTGTTCAGTCCATACAAAGAAGTTGCTGAGGCTGGTACTGGCTGTAGGTGTGATTACAGCATGCAGCATTTTGTAAAACAGTCTTCTTGAGTGAAGAGTCATGCAAACACACTGAGGGTCAAGACTGAGGCCAAGGGTCCAGTCTTTCTCCCTAATTTTTAGCTAATGTTGATGCGCAGCCATCATTCTCAGGTGTCAAGCTTCACCTTCTGAGAGACTGAAGCTAATACAAGTCATGCTGACTGAATGTTGACGTGCGAGTTGACCATTAATCTCTTGTTTTTTTCAGATGTTCACACACACCTGTGTCATGACTCACTCCTGGCGGATCTGTCATACTGTGAGGGTTCTTACATGCCAGTTTTACAGTGGCACCAAAAATGTCTGGGCATTTGGGCAAAAATGATTTCAAGACTAAACTAAAACAGACATTTTTTAAAGGGCAAACTGCATTATTTGGATTTCATAAATTCTTCTTACGCTTCAGAGCTCATGATGCCATCAGTGAACACAAGCTTTGGCCTTGGAGAACTTGGCTTATGAGCTGCTGCTCCTCAAAGCCCCAATCTACTGGCAAGCTGTGCACAATTTGTTGTCTTTATAAGTAATGACAAGATGAATGTAGTGTATTTTTTCAGTAGGCAGTCCAAAGTTTAGGTTTGGCTACAAATGCTACTGAGACTTCTCAAGAAACTTCTAATTAAGGAACCTCTGGCTCTGACATAACACTCTACATGCTACGTCTTGAATAAAAATCACTTGTGTTGCAAACCTTGTGACTTGTGACCAGTGACAACAGGTCACAATTCATGTGATGAAGTTAAAGATGCCTAGAGCTGCGAAAACCTTAATTATGTGCATGAACACGTCCATAACACATTAAGTTTCCGTGTTTGTAGACTGCAACTTTTGGTGATATAGCCAGCCGCTATGCAAAGATTTCTCTCTCTCACACACGCACACGCACACGCACACACACTCACAAACACGCATGCATGCAATGTGACTATTTAAGTAAAAGTCAGTATTATGGCATATAGGAGCTACTCCGCACATCTCAAATGAGAACTCCTATTCATTAAGTAGTTTCATACCAACCCTTTCTAGCTCACAGTCAAATCACAAGAAACCGATCCTGATCGTTCATCTCTCATCAGAACAAATTAACACAGGGACGCTTTTTCATCTGCTCTTTCTGAGCTGCTACAGTGCTTGCACAAAGCCAAACAAACCCTGTTAAACACCATAATCTATCTTATAGACTGATTAATTTCAAACTCAATCAATTGACTTAAAAACTGAACCTGAACTATGTTGATATTACTTGCAGCTGCAACAAAGTCTACACACAGACTGTATTATATTCGATATGAAAATCCAATTCATCCAATTAAATTAAATGCACCATAACTTATTCCATACATTCTATGTATAAGCTAAACTCATCCCACACCCCCTAGGTTCATAGGCCGGCTGGTGACCTGGTGGTTAGGGAGTTGCCCCTGTGATCGGCAGGTTACGGGTTTGAATCCCAGGATTGCTAATTCACCAGTAATGTTTTTTTTGAGCAAGGTAACCCGGACGCCACTGTCAGCAGGCCACTGCTTCACACAGATGAACGGGTTAAATGCAGAGGGTTCAAGCAATTTCATCCAGGACCAATATAGCATATAAAAAAATATATATTTTAATTAAAAAAAATATATATATATACATAAATAACTGGATGAAACATTTCGATAAAAGGGGAAGTAATAAAGCATCTGCATAACATATTACAGCATTTTAACCGCTGCCTAATGTGAAATTGTCTAGTTTATCATGGACTGGACTTGCTCCTACTCCTCACCTCTGACTTCCAGAACCAAAAGCTAACGATAATCAATATTCAAGCCTATGAGTGGAAATGGGTCTCAGACCAAACAGCTCCAACAACATGTGAAAGGTACCGAGAACCCGTTTTTGTAGCAAATCATAAACAAGTCCAGAGCAGGAGCAGATATCTGAGAAGGTAAATAGTGCAATAACAGACATTCCTGTATTCTCTATCCCTGTTTAGAACTAAAACCTTATTTAATGAGTGATATAAACATACACCGATAAAACAGAAACAGTTTGATGACCTCTGAAAATCACATGAAGAGTGTGGTTTGTGATTTGTGAGCTGAATGACAAACACGTCACCTGCCTCTCAGAAGACTCATGTCTAATCGACGGCCTTCAAGTCAAGTCACCTAGTCCCCTAAGCTGCTAAAACACGCACTTTTCTCTCCTGGACTGATGATTCCGTTGTTTTCACCGTATCACATAGATGCTGTTAAAGAGTTTATAGCCTGCCTCATAACTTCCTGTGAAGTTACAGTCAGGTTGTGCTCCATCTGGACAATTAGCGGTATTTCTAATTTACCACATTCACCAAAAAACAAGAAGAACATGACAACAACAAACCTGTTTAAAGCTTCTCCGGCAGCTGCAATCTACTGTGTCTGTGAGTTTTTCTTTCTTTTCTTTCTTCTTCTTTTTGTTTAACCACAGTGCAGGTTGCCACTTTCGAGTATCGCCTGAGGAAGGTAGCGGAGCATGGAGGCCCTCCCCCTTCCCCCTCAGCTCAGCTTCCTGATTTCTGTGTAGTTTCTGGGTGTGTGTAGCTGCGTGTAGGTCGCACACTGCACTGCCTCTAGACACATACAACATGAGAGGCTTACCTTACCATACCATACCTCACCTTACTTTACCCTAACCGAACTCACTCTAGATTAAGTTCACTTCATTTATTTATCCTTAATGACGTGTTGTCCACATTGTAAGACACACCGTGGGCTTGTTTTCCTATTATGAGCAAAATTCTGACCCAACGCTGCGACATACTTCTTAATGGTGAATCACCACCGATACTGCAATTAAGTCCAAGACTAGACTTGACCCAGTCTTCCTGTTAACCCTTTATACAGAACTACTACTACTACTACTACTACTACTACTTCTAATACTATTTCAAATATTATTATTAACAATAATAACAATAATAATAATAATAATAATACCAGCTAAACTACTACTACTAGTACAACTACTACTACTATAAGTAATAATAATAATAATAACAATACTACTACTACTTCTACTACTAGCAGTAATAATAATAATAATAAGAAGAAGAAGAAGAAGAAGAAGAAGAAGAAGAAGAAGTTATCTTGCAAACTTTAGTGTGCTTTACAACAGATGTAAGGAGACTTAAAAACAATTGCAATATCAATATATAGAAAGTGTTTATCTCTAGAAAAACAACAACAACAACAGTATATCCAAATGGTTATCGATGTCTCAGGTCACTACAACAAAGAACAGCCTGTTTCAATTATCCTAGTCATATGAGTGGAATGTATTTATTTTTGTCATTTATCAGTACTAAAACACTCTCATTAGACATTTGGCCTATGTATAATTTGTATACGTAAAATGAAGAGATTATCATTTATTACTCAATTGTTGTGTCATTACTTTACTAGGACAAAAAGAGCTTGTCTGCATTGAGCCTCATGTCCTTTGCCTTTATGTTACAGCACCACCATGTGGACTGATGAGGAGCTACAAGCCTTTACGTTTCATTTGTATTTGTCATGCTTAGTTTTTTGCTATTGTTAATGCTGAGCATTATAATGATAATCTCAATACTTGCAACATTTTACAGAACTTCACTAGTAACTCTTTGAATTCTAACAAAATCTCATCTGTGAGTTGGCTGCAATTATTTCCAAATATCAGCCTTAGTATTTTCAGGTTAACTACAGTTACCAAGACAAGTAAAAAGCAAAATGACAGTGCATCTTTAGTATCTATCACGCTACTGAACCTTATTTTTTGTTCATTATAATGGTTGAAGTTGCAGCCTAGCGGCAGGCCACAGGAAGTGCTGTGAGAAAGAAGCGTTGCTAGGGCCTTACAACTTCCCCAAACACGCACACTCAAATGTGAGCTCAGATATTCCGCTCTCTGACAGTACAGTGCAATGAAGTTGAATCGCTGTGCCCTAAAATACAAATAATACACCACTAAAAGCAACACAAAGTGCAGTGACTTCATCTAGCAAATGCTCTTTTCAGTTGACAGGTGCGATTACCATCAGATAAAAATGCAGGATGTGTGAGGCTTCAGCAGCATCGCTCATCCGAGCAATTAACTTACACTTCAGTTCTAATATCTGAGAAATATTTCATTTCCACAGATGACAGGAGAGTGACAAATGACCGCATATGAACATGGAAGCATTTGCCCATCAGTGTTGAGGGATTTTGTCACGCTAAAGTAAAAACAAAAAACAGTTTTAGCTCTGAGATCAGCTTATGTCTAACATTTGCCATGTCACAAACAGGCCCAAATAAAAGCTGTTCTCCATTAGAGCTTCGGGTCCAATGAATAATTTTGGTCTCTGGGTTATCACAGTGTCTTTAAATATGCATGATGACTCCTTAAAATAACATTGCTCGTTTGTTTTCTCTGATAGTATGTGCCGTGGAAGAGTTCATTATAGGTTATTAGATTATTCATTAGAATATAAATGTACCATTGCTCAGGTTTACTCGACTAGTACATAAAAGTGTCTTCGAAAGCGTTCTTTTAGATTACAGAAAATGTCTTTTTTTGATGGTGGTTTGCCCGTAACGTAAAAGTAACAATCGGACGATTCTTTTCACAGCTGATGAAAGTACAGTAACCCAACTTTGTCCACAGCTCTCATAATTCAGGTTGACAGGCGGGGTTTGAGAAACACTTGTCGCACATATGACAGGTTGAGAAAATAGTTTGTGGTTGTACTCAGGAAGCCTCATAGCATAGAAAGAAAAAGACTGCATTTCCTGAACTTCCTTGAACCTCTAAGAAGGCCATCAGAAATAGCAGTTACTATTAGAGGAGATATGCAGAATTCCTTACTCAGCAGTAAGTATGTTGACTTCCCTGTTTGGCCAGTGTCTCCACATCGATTTTCAGTCATCGCTTTTCTAACATGATGTGTGCCTTCTGCTTGTGTTCTTCTGTGCTTTTTTTTGGTACTACTGCAGCTCCTCTACTACTGACCTCGCCTAAAAAGTGGACCAAGCTTGTTCAAAGAAAGAAGAGGTAAGATCTGACATCTTTCAATCAAGCTCAAGAGTCTATGCAGCTTGGATCATTCATGATAGATGCACACGTTAAAACTTGATGAGCATTTGTTAAGCTGCAAGAAAGCTGTATGGTGGAGCTACCCCCACATGAGCAGTGCAATAAGGCTAATTATACATATGTGCATGTATGTGTGTGTGCGCGTGCGTGTGTGTGCGTGTGTATACACACAGATATGTATGTATATGTGTGTGTCTTGCTACTAATACTTTTTATTTGTAATATATTTAAAAATATGCATTGAATTTGACCCTTCTACTGGAATGGTCTTCCGGATTATCCATTTAGTAAGAAGACTACTAACGCCTTATATACAATATAAGAAACAGGTATTTTTTTGTATTTTAGCACTAGTGCCATAATTACAGTAAAGCAAGCACAAATTAAGTACAACAAAGTAAATGATTTTAATCAGAAATTTATATTAGAACTCATGGTTGACAGCATATCAAATAACAAGAAAATGTTGTATAGACATTATAAGCATGGTGTTCCTATAAAGTTCCTCTATGTTGTGATCCTATAATAGTGTCCTTGTGTGCCAGAAAGGTGCCTATAAATAAAATGTATTATTATTATTATTGTTATTATTATTATTATTATTATTATTATTATTATTATTATTATTATTATTATTATTATTATTATAATATGCTGAATGCATTTTCTGTGGCCAGTGGAAGCTTCTGAAGGTGCTAAAATGCACCAGGCCTGGCACTTTCCAGTGTGGCAAAACGAGCTGCCAGTTACTCTGCAGGCAGTCACATGGCTCGAAAACTTTGGATTAAGGAAGGAAATATGCTTCTAAGCAAATATCTTGGGGGAGGGGTGCATGGGATGCAATGATAATAAAAGAAGGAAACTTTCAATCCTGCAACTATTAATCAGAATCATTTTTAAAGTCTTGTTTTCAAACTTATTTTCAATAACTAGATTAAATTATGCATAATATGGTCAAATACTGCATATTGTTCATTTTCTTTGGCTATTAAGTACAAAATATTCATTTTTCAAAACAAAATGAGACTCCTAACAACCGTACAGGCAGGTAAACCACCAAAACTGTCAAAGTGAGATAAACCTTCAAGCTCAACTCTTGCTTTAGATCGGAAAGTATTCACAGCTGTTTCTGTCCATTGTGAGAAAGGAGATGGACAACAAATTGTTTAGTTTAATGGACTGAGGAGAGAACATTTGTACTTGAAAACCAAAAACGAGGCAACACTTGGCTGAAAACCGAAACCAGAACACAGAAAGAATTATGAAATTATTAAAAGAATAAATCTGTTACAAAACTATGAAAATATTTATTTAGCATTCAAACAATGCACCATATAAAAGAAAATTCTAAATAAAATATTTTACTTGACCCCACTCATAAATGTTACAATTAAATATCTTCTCTCATAAAAAAATTCCAGTGCATTTTAATATTCTGAATGAAGTGCATGGACAAAGTGTATTCAGAACAAGTGCTTTAAAAACTGTTGAAAGATATAACAACATTCTCTGTAGGCCTAAAACAAAATAGTGTATTAAAACAAAGACTGGCAGCCCATATATAAACTGTAATCACTGGTAAACTTTCTTGCTATTTCAAAAACACAGACAGAGTGGGTGTGCTCGAAGGGTCTTGCTTCTTCTCTGCTTCATACTTTGCATGGCGATCAGGATGTTAGGATTTTACAAATATAATAAATTAATCCTGACGTTAAAAAGTCTTTGTGGATGCACCCACTCTAGAAATTTCGGCATTGCGTGCTTTACAAGTGACTTTCCGTGTGGATTTCTTAGATATATCGAAATTCGTCCACAAGGCAGACATGTTAACTATATGTCAATCTGGTGCCTGCAGGTTGCAGTTGTTGATTGTGCCATAACTTATTGTTTATAATGTTTGCGTATCGGCTGAGAAAAACAGGTCGATGGCCGCCGTGCATCCACAGCCGTTCTTTTCCAGAAGCAAAAATTGCCAGTCTTCCCCTGACTCATCTTGAGTGTTTCTTATGATTTTCGTTTTTTTAAACCCTAGGAGTTTTATTACTGTACTGTAAATTTAAAAAAAAATGTCTGTTTTAACCAGCTGTCTAAAATAAGACGTGTAGCTGATGAACACTACATTTTGCTGTATTTGTATTACTAAAATTACACAAATTTATTACTGTATTCACCTGTTTATACCAAAGAAAATGCCCATGCATGAATTACAGTACAGTCTGTATGGGCTTACCTATTTTTCTTTAAGGGTAATGTATAAAACTGAGTTTAATTCAAATTAAAATGCTTTGGGAGCATATTTAGGGTGAGTATTATTTTACAAAATTTCAAAACACACAAAATATTATTTTATGACTGTCAAGCTGTTTTGCTTTTGTAATCTTGAGTAAACTAAATAAGTAATGGGAACAAATGTTTTACTGCGACAGACTGCAAAGTCCCTAAGATACAAGGTGCCTAAATAAAATCTCACTAGCCTGATCAGCTGGAATCATCTGCACCTGTTTCTTCACTGGTTCAGGCCTTATGTTACCTGGCTTTATTATATTTGAATGATTCATACGTAGGTCTCTATGTAGCTTAACACTATGTAGTTTTCATTGAAACTGGTCAGGTACAGGGTCTGGAATGAAAATGAGTCAAGTTTAAGGGTCCTCAATGCTTCATTAAAAAATATAAGAAACCCTTTGCCTTTATCATAGCAACACAGATTCGCAACATCCTTTCCAGCAATTTTTGAAAATAACTTTAAATCTTTTTCATGATCCTTTTAATTTGGGATAAGCCTCCAGAGCTTCGCCTAGCAAAACACTCCCCAGATGGTCACTGATCTGATGTTTCACTGTAGGAACAGCACATTTTGTGCTTACCCATCTTCCCATCTGCCAGCTAACCACCTCCAAATAAATGAAATTTATTTTCGTCCATCCACGAGACCAGCTCTCAGTCCTGGACAGTCCAATTTCTTTTTTTAACACAGCAAAGTTTCAGCAACTCATCCGTCTAGTCCAGCTACTCTCAGTCTTCACTTAACTGTAGTAAGAGATATCGGCTTCTCTCAGTTTGTAATTCATCTCAACCGTCAGACCTCAAGCAGTCATCCTACAATTTGTTTTACGCAACAAAACTATCTTCAGCCTTTGATGTCACTTTCCTTGCCTGGAGTGTTTTTGGTCACTGTTGCTTCCTGTCAAACATTAGGACACTCCATGTATAGAAGCGTTCACCCCTGTGTTCTGTGGTTAGCTGCGCCTTTCTAGCCATTACAAACATAACAATTAAAAAAACAATAGCAGAAGTTTCCATGTAGTACAATGAAAGATTTGTGTGTTCAGCTTATCTCAAAGAAATCTGGGACATGGCTGAGAGGGGGCTATTGTTCAGTGCTTTATCAGATGGGCCCAGGAGAAAGTTCTGACAGTGGTAAATAGACTTTTTAATGTGTTATTAAATAACATTTTAAGTATTTCTAATGTTGTGAAAGTGTTTTCTAATTTTTAATGTTGTGAAAGCAGCATATTGTTATTTTTTTACATCCAAGGTCCCAAATTTCTGGCCTGCATGATACATGTAGCATCATATCCCATAGTGCATCTTGGTGTCACCTCTAGCCAAGTTAGCACTTATGCACCTGGCCATTCCCAGGATGTAAAAGAAAAAATGATTCATCAAATCAGGCAACTTTCTTCCATTGCTCCACGGTCCAGTACTGAGGGCCTTGTGACCACTGTTTGTGCTTTTGACAGTGGACAAAGATCAGCTTGGGCTCTCTGGCTAGTCTGCAGCTGTGCAACCCAACACACAACAAGCTGTCACTTTTGCACTTAAGCACTGACACTTTTCTATCACAGCCAGCATTCATTTTTCAGCTATCTGTGCTACAGCACCTCTTCTGTGGGATCAGACCAGACGGGCTAGCTTTCTTTGGACAATTGTTGATAGGTTTTACCCACAGTAAACCAGGAACACCCCCACAATACTTTGTCTTCTTGCTATCACACTTTTTTGGCCTAGTCAGAGTCACTCAAATCCTTGTGCTTGCAGCTGGTGGCCTAGCGACAAGAGAATTGCCTCTTTGATCATGGGTTTGAATCCCAGGACTGCTAGTGTCTCTGCTGAGGTACCCTTGAGCAAGGTACAGTCACACGTTACTGTAAAGGGTCACTTTACTTTTCACATCAGTGTCAAGAACTAACTAATCATTTGCAACCTCCCACACCTTGACATGTTATACACTTCACTTGTCATCATTGTTGCGACTGATAGTATATATAAATATTTTTTTTAACTTTCTAAACATTTGTAATAATAATAATAATAAAAATTAGTGTATATCTAATTGTATCAAATGGAAAGGTGTTGAAGACCCACACTAAGTGGCTGAAGGCTATGACATGAACTTAGTCACTCACCAGAGTGAGCAGTGGATGGAAACTCTCAAAACCACAAAGGCCACTTGAGCTTTCTGGTACTCACATGCTAGATCTGATTCTCAGCTTCACTCCGTAGCTCAACTGTTCACCTTGCTTGGAATATTTTTTTTCCTATTCTGTGTTAAGTGTAAGGTGTCAAGAATAATGTTACTGTAATACCTCTGTGAGTCTGTGAGCGCATGGCTTAAAAAGGCAGATCTTTTATAAGAAAGGCCAATTCACCCTGGATCACAAAAGCTAACAAGAACTAGCAAGGTCATCAGGCTTTCATAAATGTTATGGGGGGAATTTGTATTCATTTTGAATTGTGCGTTCATGTAGAATGTGTACGTTCATCTACACTTTTGTAGAAAACTAGATAGAAATCAAATTGCCAGGCCACTATGAAAACAGCTCATGTGACAGGAAATGATAAGATGGTGCATAGCTGAATTACATACACATTCTAGAGTGTGGGTGAGAGAGGAAGTCTCGGACTGAGTCATGGTGTGACTTTACTGAATGTACTACAGACACCATCAGAGAAGAAGTTCTCTTTTGTAAGTACGCAAAATGGATTTCAAGTATGTCACTTGAAAAGAGCAGAAAGGCCATGACCTATTTGGTTTAACACAAAATGAATGCTTATTTTACAGGTAACCTGTTAAGTGCTTAAAGTCTGGAGGACAGCTTTCAGCAACTGGTAGGCCACTTTATGCTCCTGCAGCAATAGAGATCTGCAAGACCATTCAAACCGACAACAGTTCTACAATTCCAAGCCCTTTGAAGCAACATGGACCTGTACCGGTGAGTCCTGGTGTAGAACCACCCTGAACTGTTCCTTAGTTTAATGTTATTTTGAGAGTTTTATTAACTTTTTTAATGATAACGGGTACAATATTGTGTGATGGTGGCAAAAACCCCGCCACTGGCCAAGCACATTTGGCCACACCCCTTCCGTCCTCTGACTAGCTAATATATCCAAATCCAGAAGTAAAAGCTTCATTACTTCGACATGGTTTGGTGATGTTTTATCAGTTTCTAGGTATGTAAAATATAAAATGCTATATACTGCTATTTGCTTCCAGGGTGTTGGTGCTATTTGCTTTCAATGTGTGTGTCTAATTTAACTGGGAACCTCAATTTCTTCCTACAGGAATAATTCATTCATGATCCTGCATATGAGTTGAACTCAGTATTGGTCAGCATTCGGCAGTGGAACATTCTAAAATGCTGAACGAGGCTTAATTTACTAAAACATAGTAGGAACACCAAATTTCTCAATGTGTACATTCTCACCTTCCAAAAGGGTGCAGCTGTCACTCAAACATGGCTGGAAAATGAATGGTGAAAAAATAGTTTATGGTGCCATTTTGTAAACCCTGTTAGTTCTGCAGCCCACAAGCCTTAAAATCATCAAACTATTACTCCTGGGCTATTAATTAAGAAGCAAGAGTAGTGGCACTGACTATTTAACTATGTCAAACATGACAGAGAACCTCTATGAGCTTAACCACTTGCCCAGTGACAGTAATGGAGCTTACTCGCTTCAGAACAGTCCAGCTGTTATGACACCTACTTATGGCTTATCCTCTACGGGTTCGGTGCATCCAATGTCTCCACATTTTAACCAAAGGCATCTATCATCACCTGCCACTCCACAAAATGAGCTTTCACCACTGCTTGATGTACCTCACGGGGGAGGATCTTGGGACTATAATCTACATGAGAAGTCTTCATCCACTCTGTGGGGGCCTTCATCTAAGGACGAGATGGCAGAGACTATGGGCTCCCATGTTTTCTACCCCTTCGGTCTTGTTCCTCACTGCAGTGCTGCACTGTCTAGCAAATTAAATGCCAATGCTCTGCAAAGGTTGGATTCATTTTCCAAAGCCTTTCCTACGAAAAACCCAAATGTGGCTTTCAGTAACAGTGTGTGTGAAAAGAGTTCAGAGGACAACCAAGTGCCAGAGATGTTGATGTCACCTCAGAGCGGAGCACCCTCAGATGGGTCAGATCGAGAGCCTTTTAGTCCAGTGGCCGTGCAGAGTCAGCCACAGCAGCACCACAGTCAACCAATGTATCATCCAATAGACGACCAGCACATCACTCATAATCTCTACCACAACCACCAACCATACCACCATGGATATCAGCAGTACAAACAACAGCTGAGAGAAAGTCATCCGGAGCAGGTCTACAAGTTACCCTTCTATAAGTCACAGAACCAGTACCACTTCCAGCAGCAAGGGATTCAAATCAATCAAAACCAGCTCACACCTTACTCATTAGCCCTGCAAAAGCAACATCAGAGAGGGCCGTTCCTTCAACAAAGTCCCTTAGAAGGCCCTGATTCTGTTGACTCGCCTACCTACAGTTACACTGAGGACTACAAAGCACCTGAACAGCCAGCTTTCCAGGGTAGTCAAGGGTTGCCTCTTCACTCACCCAGCTTCAAGGAGCCACAGCATTTTCATCCATTCTCTCACCAGAATGATCTCTACCAGCACCAGCAGCCTCACGAGCAAGCACACACATTCTCATTTAAGCAAAATGCCTCTTTTGGAGATAATCCCTTGGCGCCACTTGATATGTCTGCTGTGCCAGGATTTCCTAGTGTAAAAGAGGAAGACTGTACAGATTTAACTCATCCTCAGAAAAAGAAAGATCTCTGCAGCTCCCACTATCAAAGTGTGGTGTCTGGGGCCAATCAAGCTGCAGAGTCGACTGCTCTGAGGGGAGGAGTGCTTCATCACCTCAGTTCCTACAGACAGCAGTGGGCACAGGTAGTGCATCAATGCATTTTAAGCATAATCATTAATCTAGCTGTGCTCTAATTAAGCAGTAACAGTCGAAATAATCAACGTTTTCTCTCTATCCTGAAGCACTCACTCGATGTTCAGCCAGACCAGACTTTACCAGCCTACAGGTCGGAAGTGCTTTATGTATTACATTTAATTATAATTTTAGTTGTTTGCTCAAAACAGTTTTGTAATGCATTTATCTTAATGCTTCTGAATTATGAATTTATTATTGTCCTATTTTGGTTAATAGGAAGGAGACAGAAGTTGTGAGAGGTCAAGGGGCCAATACCAAGCTGAAATGCATTGTCTGCCACAGGGAATTTAAAAGTTTGCCGGCCCTTAATGGTCACATGCGTTCCCATGGGGGATTCAGGACACATCCATCAGCGTTCAAAACTGTAAGATCCATTACTTTAGTATCCTGTTCAAATGAGTTTTAAAATACTGACTAAACCTACCAAATCATAGTTAGGAGTTTTTGATGAGGTTATGATTCTGTGTTATGCCAGCATATCACTACAAAAAACAATATTTAAATTTAAAGTTGTGTGGTGTTGTTAACATGTAAATTACCACTCGCCTTATGAGAAGGTAGGATGATACATAGGATTAAACATCAACAATAATGATCTTAATAATAATTATAATAATAATAATAATAATAATAATAATAATAATATGAATTGGTAGAAATTTTGTCTATTGTACCACCACCCAGAAAGGAATCACTCAGACACCCTCTCATTGTTTTATGTTTTATATAATGGGAAGAATAAGAAATGGCTTTTTAAATTCTATATTGTCTTATTATCTTTATTCTTCTTGTTGCACTGAGCATGCTCCTGACAAAAGAATTTCCCTCGGGATAAAAAAAAAAAGTCTTTCTTATTTTATCTTATCTCAAACAGCCTCATAAACCTGGCCTATAACTACCACTCCTCTTAATTATTAACAAAGTAACAGTGAAATAATTTGTCACACCAACAAAACAGTATAAACAGAACACTGATTCATGTTCTAAATATTTTTAAAATTCTGGGTTTTCTACAGAGTGAAGGACAAATCCAGCTGTCAAAAGAAGCAGCTCAGATTGACCCCATGGTGTTACCTGTGTCTGTTCCTGTAAAGGATTACCAAACTCCCTCCAAACTCTCAAATTCCCTAAATAGTCACCTAAGACAAAATGATCTGAGCGACTCAGCTGAGGCTTGTCCTCCAGCTCCTACACATAAGAACCAGGGCTCACGTGTAAGTTTCACTGCACATCATTTCCATATCAGACTCAACACCCTTTCAAATCTTTTTAGCACATGACTCAGCTAGTGTGCCCTCTTTTATTGTACATTCTTCACTCTATGACATTCTACAAATTTCTTTTAGGCGAAGAGTGAGAAAAAGAGGTACCGGCACTGTCTGGTGCCGCTCGTAATTTCCCCATGTAAGGCTGGCCTTGAGTCTAGAGGTCCGGTGCTTTTCCAGAGCCAGCTGCGTTCCCCAAGCAGCTGCGGAGATGACGTCCCCTACACTCCCCCACCCATGCTCAGCCCTGTCCGTCCCGGCTCGGGTCTCTTCAGCAGCTTTAATGCAGGACACCACAGCACTGGAACACAAGCTGTCCAGCGAGTGCGTCTATGCAAGGACAGTAAGTGTGTTCACTCAAAGGATGCATGATGATGTCAGAAACAAATTTTCAGATCAATGATACATGATGTATCTTATATTTGCAGATCAGGTGGAGATCACTGTAGGCCCAGAAAACAAATCCAGCATAATGAAACCGTAAGAAACCGTAAAACTAATGCACTTACATGAAATACTAATGTACTTATATTAAAAAAAACACATACCCAGCTTCAGTATTGGCCCAATGCCAACATGAAATGGTGGATTGGTTTTTGGGGAAAAGAGAACAAATCCACACATCTTTCCATTAAATATAGCCCATTTAAAAATATGAGAATGGGATCAACTGATAACCAGTTGTCCAGAACTGGCTTCAGATAATGTCTTACCTATTTGGGTTATATATTACTGCAAGATAACACTGTCCATTTATCATCTGTTTATTTCTCAATGTGCTGCAGTCGGATCAACATTGGTGACGATTTTCAAGCAATTATTCCACATATTCAGATTCACTCTAAAGTAGCAGAAGAGACCCATAAGGCTACTCTGTTATGGACACCCTGCCATCTGGATACCACTGCTGACCAACAAAGAGGTAATCTCAGTTCAGGTGCTCATATTAGTCTGGTATTGTGAATTTTTGATTATCACTTTACGCCAAAATAGCTCCTGATTAAGTATCTCACATCAGCACAACTGCTATCAATCATATCATATTTTATGTGCAACCACTTGTATTTCCAATGACCGTCTGAATGTCTCTGTGATCTAAGTGGATGATCTCCTGAAACTGGCCTGCTCTAGCGTGCTCCCGGGAGGAGGGACGAACACAGAATATGCCCTCCATAGTCTCTTTGAGTGCAGAGGAGATGTTATGGTGAGCATGTGCGATAAACGTCTTTTCACAAATGATTTTCATGAAAGCCCAGCTTTATTAAGCATCACTATTTTGTCTGTGGTCTTTGTTTTTCCAGATAACTCTTGAGAAACTGCTTTCGCTGGAGCCGTTGAAACACATATCCAGCCCTCAAACAGACTACCATTACGCAGGTGTGTTACTGTCTTTATGTCTTTTGAAATATGTGGGCCTGTGGTTGGTTTCATTATTTTCTTCTCAACATAATCAGAGGACACAGCTCGTTTTTACAGTCATAGTAAGATTGCACATTTGTTTGTTAATGGCTGAGTACCATCTGGTTATTCATTTTTTCCTCTCACCCCGACCCATCAAACTAGGATCGGATAGATGGACCCTGCAAGAAAAGAGGCAACTGAACAAGGCCTTAGTCATTTACAAAAAGGATTTTTATCTGATTCAAAAAATGGTAATTGCACCAAGATTTGCCTAATAAGTAAAATCATTTTCCTTCATATTACCTTCAATCATTTTCAGAGAAGGCCCTGTGTGGTATCAGCATGCTCTGATATGAACAATGTACTCTGATGCTAGGTGAAGACGAAGACAGTAGCTCAGTGCGTTGAGTATTATTACACATGGAAAGAGAGGCTCCGTCTAGGAAAGAGGCTTAGTGCAGTTCCTTCAACGCCAGGCCCAGAGAGAGAGGTGAGATGTGTTGGTCTTCTTCTTCTTAAGTTTATTTTAAGCTCCACTTTCTCTCTGTTTGCATGCGTTTTTCCAGTAGCCTGCATGCTAAATATAGGACATTCGAAAGACTAGATTAGATCAAATGGAAAATGTCTTGGTTTCTTAAAATATTCTTTAAAATTCAAAAAACATAAAAATAAAGATACCAAAACGTGCCAAGACTCTAGTAAGAACCCTTAAGGTGATATAGAAACTTTACTTTTAGTGTAGGATCTTTAATACCTGTTTAATACAAGGTTCTTTCGGAAATCTCAGTTTCACACCACCCGCCCCCACACACACACATATATATATTTATATATATATGCACATGCATTATAGTTCATGGAGGACATATGCGTTCATTTTTGGTGTTTTAGGAACTCTCAAATCACTGACTGGGGTCTTAGTGATCATTATTATATGTAATTTGTTCTCTTACACCAGGGTGGCTCAGAGGAAACCAGCGGACAGCCAGCTCAAGATGCCAAACCCCAGATGAAAGGCCTGAAGTTCTCTGATGTTTCTGATAAATCATTTGCTGCAGGTGTTTGTGAAGTACCCAGCAGTGGGCCTGTGAGTTATGATGTCCTGTAAACAAGCTTCTATAGCCACAAAAGCTCAACTTAATACGCCTTTACAGTTCAGTTTCCGGCCCTGTGCCCCTCTGTCAGAAACTTAAAGGTCAACTGTGTTGCTTTTCAGTTACTGCTCTTTAGATCAGAGCTGCATTAATTCATGTGAGTGTAATTATTTAATATAAGGATGTGTGTGTCTTTTTTTTCCAATGTAGATGTTTAATGGAGATGAATGGAACCAGAGCAGTCTGGGAGGACTATATAACCCGCCAGCTGATTACAGCAGGCCCAGATCAGCTCACCAGTTAGTCGCGGGTTCTGTAAAAAGCTCTCTCTCAAACAGTACCACCAGTGGAGAAACTGACTCAACTCTTGTCTTCCCCTGCACCGAATGCGGAAAGTAAGAAACACACATTTAAATAAACAAACATATCACCCTTGGTAATACGGCTTGTCTTATCTAACTATCCATCAGGGGACATGCTTATTGTCAAACTAAGCCATCCCTGTGTATCATTCTTGCAGGGTGTTTTTTAAGGTCAAAAGTCGCAATGCCCACATGAAAACTCATCGGCAGCAAGACGACCCACAGTTTTGGCAGCTTCATAGACTTCCTGAACAGGAAAACCAGACTGTGATACCTGCCAACTCTTCTGTTACACCACTTCAGCTACCCACGGCTCCTCATTCCTTACAGTGCAGCAGTGGTGAAGATGTGAAAACATTACTCACTAATAATGCAGAAACACTGCAACAAGTAGACTGCCTCTTGCAGAGCCCAAACTTTAAAGAGTGACTGCAGGAACTGGGTGGTACTGGCTTTTAATAAAGTCACTGTTGTAATACATATTGCACAGGACATCTAGTCTAGAGAAACATAATGCTCTGAATGATGAAATTTATGAATGATGAAATGTTCTGCACTTGATGATAGAAAATATGACATGCTGTGTTTTCAATCCATGTATTTGTTATCCTTCAGAGACCAGAGGGCTGTTGCAAATGTAGTATTACGTGCAAATGTTAGGTGACATAAAGTGTAAAGGTGACTGGTGACTTAAAACAGCAACGCTGGATAATATTATGGTATTAAAATACATTTTTTCATGTCATTTTCTGACATGTCTACAGGTCTAACTGTATTTTGTCAGTTGATACTTGGAAAAGTGCTGTACAATAAAACCAAAGCTTAAAAGTTTTGCATTTTTCAAACTAACAATAAATAAATCCACTCTGCAATAAAATTGCTTTAAGATCTCACACTAAGATCTCTAAGACACACACACACACACAGATGATTTAGGTCAAAGCTAGATCACCTTATTCTAGTTACTTTGCAAAAGGTTTGACTGTCACTTCTCACAACAAAACACTGTAACCCATACCTCATTGGAAGACCTATGGTTAACAGTGTCTCAAAGAACCAAAAACGGTTGGAAGACTTCCCATATACACTATATGAACAAAAGTATGGGGACGCCTGACCTTTACACCAACAGGGAGTTTAATGAAATTGCATTGAAATACACAGACTTTAATACAGAATTGGTCCCCCCTTTGCAGATATAACAACTTCAACTGTTCTTTGAAGGCTTTCCACAAGATTTTGGAGTTTCTGTGGGAATTTGTGCCCATTCATTCTGTAGAGCATTTATGAGGCACTGAAGTTGGACAAGAAGGTCTGGCTCACAATCTCCATTCCAGTTCATCCCTAAGGTGTTGGCTGGGTTTAAGGTCAGGGCTCTGTGCGGGCCAGTAAAGTTCTTTCACACCAAACTCATCCAGCCTTTATAGACCCTGCTTTGTGCATTGGGGCACAGTCATGCTGAAACAGAAAAGGTTCTTTCCCAAACTGTGTCCACAAGTTGAACGCATGGTGATGTCCAGTGTCTTTGTATGCTGAAGCATTTAGATTGTCCTTCACTTCACTGGAAGTAAGGGATTAGCCCAAACCATGAAAAACAGGTATGTCCTAATACTTTTGTCCATACCCTATGTTGGTAGGTAGGTATGCCGTTAAGAGTACATTCAGGTGAGGAATTATATTTAGCCAAATCCTAGAGCAATAGAGAAATTACTTTTGAAGTTTGTGTATAAAAAATAGAGCTAACTGTAATACTGTAACTTGACTTACTGTTGTAACACTTTTTTTCATATGAAAATTGAATGAAAGTAAAGGCCATTAGTTAGCTATGTAGGTGTGCTAACAGTGTTTTATAATTAGCATTTATTTATAACCACTTATAGAGTTTGTATTTGGTTGTACTTTATAACTAAAAAATTAATGTTGCTGTTAATATGAAGAGCAGTATAAACCTGTAACTACCTGGTCAGTCACAGTTCCGAATGGAAACTAATTAACTAGCTAGTATGGAACAAAATTCTTTATGTTTCCAGATGTTTTGAATGTGTCTAAACTAACAGTTATCATATCTCTGGTCTGACTTGCTGGAGCTGGAATTATGTAATAACTATTACATCACAATAATAATAATTATAATACCGTTATTGTTATTGTGATGTAATTATTATGTTATAAGTTGTGTTAAAAATAACCCATTGTACTGCTAGAATGACTGTTTATATTAAAAAATAATTAAGTATTTTAGTGCGTATAGCTTGTGTGATTTTATTGTGCAATCTCTGAATCTTTATATTTAATGGTTCTGCTTTCTTTTCTATTCTCTCACCTATAAAGTAAGACAAGTTTACCTAAAAAAGCAGTGAATATTTAAACACACAAATTTAACTAACAATGGACATTTTTCTCTTACTTTCATACCAGTAAATCCTGCTGTACAACTTTTTCCTCGCCATGTAAAGCAAATCTTCCATTTTTACCCAATTCTGTCGGTACAGTATTCCATTCCATTCTTATGCTACCACATTTACACATTATTTATTTTTATTATTATTATTATTGGTAGTAGAAGTAGTAGTAGTAGTAGTAGTAGTAGTAGTAGTTGTTGTAGGAGAGGGAGGAGGTATGATTATTATTTTATTGTTATTGTTATTATTATTATTGTTGTTGTTGTTGTTGTTGTTGTTTTTATTATTGATATTATTGTCGATATTATTATTATACTTTCTCCATCATCAGTGATACAATTACTGAAGTTATTATTGCTTTAGTAGAATTATTATTATTGACACTATTGACACTTTACTACCTACTTCTAGTTCCGACGTCTGCTGCTATATTTTACTTAATTTTTACTACATTACTAAATGTAGTAGCACTATTAACATCCAGTTCCGTTCAAGTTAGCTTTTATTGTCATCTACCAACACACACAGTATATGACTGAACTCAATTTCACTTCTTACAGTCCCAGGTGCACAGACAGCCCAAAACAATCCCACACAATATACCGTACGAAGATATAAGGTACAAGTATATAAAGGCAGTGCAACAGACATGCCAGTAAACCTATTTGAATTTTACTGAAATTGACTCGTTTTATGCCACAGCACTAAAAAATGACTTTCGAAAAAGGTTGCTGTCAGAAGTGGGATTCGAACCCACGCCTCCAGGGGAGACTGCGACCTGAACGCAGCGCCTTAGACCGCTCGGCCATCCTGACATATACGCCGTGGCGACAAACAGTCATTATAATCTTTCGTATTTCATATTTATCTATAAATATGTTGAATCATTTCGGTTATTTGTTGACCTGAGACTGATATCTACTCCCAGATAACCTGTTTTCAAATAACTCTTTTTTAACGTTAAACTCGTTAACTGACCAATGTTTGTAGCCCACCATTATGCTAGCCAGGCATTTTGGCTTCATGCTAGCTGACTTAGCTGGTTTGTAAGGGATAGACTGTGCGGTTTCTCAGCCGTTTAGATATAGTCGGTTTAGTGTAAGTGTTCATATTATTTAACATGTAGCTGGAATTAACCACAAATCGTCGTTGGGAACTAATTCAGGTAAGTTAGCAAGCACGCTAGCTTTATTGAGACTCGAATGAACAGCCTCATTTAAGCTACTAGCTAGTCAGTTGTCTTATTTAGCAGACATACAGTAGTTCTTTATCGTTTACAGAAAGCCGCTGGATATATGTGTGTATGACTGTTCAAGTAATAAACTCATTTTAGTATAATGCTGTTTCGCTGTCTAAATTAAGCAAGCAGAACATAATATAGTGTGGACAAAAGTATTGGGATGCCTGACCATTGCACCACCTGGGACTTTAATGACAGTACATTCAAATACAAAGACTTTAATATGGACTTGAACTGCCCTTTGAAGCTATAAGAGCTTCCACTCGTTTTGGAAAGCTTTCCATAATATTTTGTGTGTTTTAGTGGGAATGTGTGCCAGTTCATTCTCTAGAGCATTTATGAGGTCAGGCGCTTATTTTGCACGAGAACTGTGTCCACAAAGTTGGAAGCCTGGTGGTGTCCTATATCAGTGGTTCCCAACCTTTTCCCTTGAAGCCCCCCTTGCAGCCCCCCTTGCCTGTGTCCAAGACAAGCCAGCCCCCCAAACCCCAAATCCTACCCGCATAGACGCACAAAAAGAATAGTGATTAATTACAAACACTAAACAGTGGTTGTGGGTTTTTGTTCTTATACTCTTCTACACGCACGTACTAATGTTTCTCAGACATTTTCTGAATTTAATGTGTAGAAAATAATTTTGGTAACCTCAGTGCAGACAAAATAGTGTGCACCCCCTGCGATCTCTGGCGCCCGCCTAAGGGGTGCCTGGACCCCAGGTTGGAAACCACTGTCCTATTTGTCTTGGCATTAAGACTGTTGCGTCCCAATTCCAGTGTAGTTCCTAATCAGAGGTAAAAACGTGTCATGGAAAATTATCATGGTTAATTTTGTTGCAGAGCACATTCAACCATATACTGAACCCATGACAAACCAGAGAAACTGGAAAATGTTACCTTGCTTGAAAAGTTAAATGAGCAGAAATTAGATATGTTACACTAGTAGCTATGTCGTGGAGAGTCAGTAACGTCATGGTGATATTAATTCTGTTAATATTTTTACTGTTTGACAGGTCCGTGAAGGAATAACAACGATGGCATCATCTCCACCTCATAATTTCTCTTGGGTTGAACCTCATAAATTAGCTGGACTGGCAATGCCACGAATGCCTGGTCACTATGAGTACCTGGTGAATAACGGTGTCAAACACTTAGTCACTTTGTCTGAGAGGAAACCTCCTTATCATGACACTTGTCCAGAGTTGAATTTGCATCACATCAGAATACATGACTTCTGTGCTCCCACTTTTGATCAAATCAAGCGCTTCTTGGCTATAGTGGAGGAGGCCAATTCAAAAGGAGAGGTGAAATATCAATATGTTCTTACATATAACAATGTGTGTTATTTGGACTCATGTTTTTAAAAAAAACATTGTTTTTTCTGCTTTAGGGTGTTGCAGTGCACTGTTTACATGGCTTTGGAAGAACTGGAACAATGCTGGCCTGCTACTTGGTGACAGCCAGAAAAATCAGTGGGATTGAGGCCATCAATGAAATCCGAAGGATACGCCATGGATCCATCGAAACACGAGAACAAGAGGAAATGGTAGTGCAGTTTTACCAACAAAATAAGTTCTGAAACTTAATAAATTATTAAATAAAGTTCAAATACTCAATTAAGTAATCAATCCTTTTTCCATCATTAGTCTTTATTGGGACTAATAATGGTTCACTTACCGACCTTAATACCATTGTAAAATAACTTTTTATATTTGAGGCAGGACATCTACACTGTCTACAGAATTTCAACACTTTACTCAGAAACACAGAGCACTTTGACTAAAAGGAATCTTGTGTGTCTCACACATTATTACAAGAAACACTGAAAGTTCTACATTTGAATGTTTGTAATGTGAATTATAAACACTTAAAATTGTTAAACATTATTTCTAAATTTATTGTGAAATACTCATTTATTATAAATGCAGTGGTGTTTTTTAACAGTTTAACATTCTAAACACTCGAGTTAATCTTTAATCTGCTGGTATTTCCTGTTGAGGTTAGCACATAAGACTATCATTACAGTGGAATACAGGAGCACAGCTATGGTACTTTGACATTGTTTGGTTCATTCATCGTCAAAGAAAAGAGCTGCTGGCGCTCCCTGAAGGTCAGATTCTCTGGAGCTCGTATATTCTTGAAGCTCTTGTGATCGAGTTGACTGCAATGAATTAAAACACATATAGCATGCAAATTGTGTTAGAGAGACAAAGGGAGAAAGGTGAATTAAATGTTACCTTAAAGTAAGTAATTGGATAACATTTGCACTTTATTGAATTCAATCCAAAGTTTATCCCATATCACTAACAATTAATCAACTTTAAACCCTTTCTATAGGTTTTCACTTGACTTGGGACTTATCAGATATTTTTACAAATACAATAAAAATTGTACATTGAAATAAAAATGAATAATAGTTAATAAAATTCTCATGAAATATGAAATTAAATGCTAAGAGATCTCCAAAACAGGCCAAAACTGCACTTCTGTGAAGAGGTTAACTTCAGTCACTGAGGGATGTTTCATACCGTACATACTATAAATAACATAAGGAAGCTTACCCGAAAGAAACCCTGACATGCTGCATCCCGTTACTTTCAGAACAACCTCCAGTGGCTGCATCTGTAATAACGGTAGATGCATTTACAATTATAGACATCAGTCAGCTTTTCTTTTCACTGTATTTGGTTTTCAGAAGTTGGTGGCACACACCTTTGAAGCCGTCCTCTTCAGCAGTACATTCTTTCTTTTGCTGTGACATATGATTTCGGCTCTCACACAGCTTCTGTACTTTATGCAGCTCCCCTGCTTTGAGCTGAAACATCAAGATCAGAACTGCTGCATAACAATCCAGCATTTAATAATATTTAACTGCATAATACATTAATAGGTGTATACAGTATATTTATTTGTTTATGTATATATTTCTATGGAGGCATGTTACAAAGATGGATGAGCCAGTTTTGCCGCCTTAAGTCTCGCCATGATATGTACAAGGCCCTAAGACTGACACTCAGAAATGGAATCACCTGCTCAGTGCTTTGCAGCTCAGACTGGGGCATTATGGTCCCAGCTGTGCTGTCTTCATCTTCTTCATCATCATGATCATTCTCGTTCTGCTGAAACTCCTTCAGCCTTTTCTGGAACTGCCATTCAAGGGAGAGCCTGCGCAGACGTTCACTCTCCTCCAGTGTCCGTTGCTCTTTGGCCTTCAGCTGCAGTACTTCTTTTTCCAACAGCTCTACTGCCTGGTGTCTCTGCTGCTTCTCCAACTGCTCCCGGGCTTCCCTTTTCCACGGGTCTGGAGAAAGGCCATTTCTAGAACACTGTGCATCACTCTTCTTGACAAGCTTTTGCCCTTGTGGGCCACTTGAATGTAAGAGGCTCATCTTGCTTGCATTATTGTGAGATTTGGGCTGAGACTGGTACACAGCTTCCGTTGTTTCACAGATCTTGCCAGGTTTAGGTTTCTGAGTTGAGATGTATGACTGAAGTAACTTTGTGGAAGCCAGTGTTGGACATTTGTGTTGTTGCGAATGGTAGCTGTTGTTTTTTGGGTTTTTGTCTTGTCCATAAGCTCTAGTCATAATGGAGGAGTTGTAATTACTGCTGTCTCCAGCCAGAAAAATGCCAAATGAACGCGTGTCAGTCGGGCGAGACACAGGAACATCTATTCGCTTTGGCTGTGACACAGGCATCGAGTGAACCACAGTTAAACTGTTCCACTCTCCATTTCTGCTAATCCTCTCTGGTCCAGAAATGTTACTGTCTGGCGATCGTTGGTCACTCCACTTGTTTAAATACAGTGGTCCGTCCACTAGGAGGCCTCCTCTGTCCACACAGGACAGATTTTCTTGAGAACGGGCCTTTTTCTACATATGAATAAAGAAATGCGTCAGTTCTTACACTGATCAAAAATGAATTCTTTATATTTTAATGAATTTTAATGAACTTCCAAACTGGAACTCGTTTATTAATTAACAACAAGCAGTTTTAAAAATTATAGTACATGCCATGTATGTGATATTATTTTGACCACGGGAGACGAGATGAGATTGTTCTGCAGTATTTGGTGCTTTACAGCCCTGAAGTCCAGACACCGGCAAAGTTAGATATTCCCGGTAAGGTTCAGACTGATCTGGGCAGTGTGAAAGGCCAAATTCAGGCTCCTGCCAGAGGTAAAACACACAACAGGTACATAGTTTATTAATTCTGTTACTTCACATACTTTACATATTCATTAATGTGCCTTTAAGAGTACTGATTTAGGATCAATGGAACTACTTCCGGTCTGAGAAGCTGCAAAAATAGTAGCAATTTTTAAAAATTGAATTAAAGAAATGATAACTCACTGCAGAAATGATATTTTCAGTGGAGGCTGATGTGAGCATCTGCTCATGTATGACTGAATCAACATACATTTCATCAGAATTTTGAAGACCATCTATTAAAAGAAAGAGAAGTGGTACAGTCAATTAAAAAACTACTGCAGAAAGTATGAAGTCCAAATGTTTGGTATACTTGCATGCCAAGTTGGGGTTTGAGCGATACTCCATTCTGTGCTTAAGCCATTTCTTGTCTTGGTTCCTGATTCCTCTTTTGGCTGTGTAGTGATTTCCCTTCATGCCTGGCAGTGTTGAAGGAGCACATACTATCTTCTCTGTAATGTCATTCGCTTCAAGGCCATTGGATTTAGATTTAGATTTTTCTTGAGGTAGCTGGTTTAGCATCTCTTCCAGACCATAATGAACAGCTGCAAATTTTGCAATCTCCAAGGTTACAGATGATCCAGTGCACATCATTATGTCTGCAGCCCTAATATAGAATATTTATGTTTTAATTACTTAGTTGATCAGTGTTAAAATTACTTATCAGTGTTAAATAATTGCATGTTATATATAAGGTTCTAAAATCACCATTCTTGTGATACTCCAATAAGACTTTTGCCATCCACACTGAGCAACTGGTCCCCTGGAGCCAGCCTGCCATCCTAAACAACATGCACAGGAACAAAAGGATCATGCAAAGTCATGTAATTGATTACAAATTGCATCCAAACAAAAAATTCTTAACCAGACTAACCACATATGCTGCTCCCCCATAAACAACAGACTTGATGAAAATTCCCAGCATCTCTTGTCCAGCTCCCTGCATGACAGGCATGTTTAGGAATGAGTTGACACATTTGTGTTATCACTTAGTGAAAAAAAAGATTAGTACACATTAATGACAAACAAAAATGTATTTGTTCTTAGCCTCACCTTAGCTGCTACGATGCTGAGGCCCATTCCACTTTGTAAAGGTTTCTTCAGTGTGATTTTCACAATCTCTGGCTTCTGATATTAACCCACAAACAGAAGTGTTTTTTACATCTTGCTTAACTACTATGGACATTTCAGCATCTCTTACCTTATGAATTGAAGAACTTACACAATTTGAACTTTTAGGGATGCTGTCTGACGTCTGGAAGTGAACAGTCCAAGACCCCAGAGAGAGGTGATGAGGGATTAATGTACATAAACCTAGAGGCAGTGCAAGTGTACAGACCAGTGATAGAGACAGAATAAAAATACAAAGAGATTCAATATGTGGGCAGAAAGTACAATATTAATGTAAAAGTATAACCTAAATATAAATCTATTATGTGATTTTACCATCTTGTTAAATGTTTATGTGATTCCCAGTGGCCTAAACAAGGATCTACCACACAGAATCAAAACTACAGGAAGCAGTGACTCGGTTCAAAAAACACTCCACCATATGTGGTAGAACCAGTGATACTGGTAAGGATGCATTACTATCTCTGCAGGGTAAGGCACTTCTTGGATGTGTTTTTAATGAGCTAGCTTTTGGTATTTCTAATTTGTAAAGGTTCTAAGAAACCTCTTTGGCAATGGAAAAATATTTCAGAGTAATTTGGGACTATCCTAGCTCTGCATATTTAGATCAAATATTTTGTCATTTGCAACAGCTGTGAGTTCTTTGAGATGCGAGCAAAATCAGGCCTGTTCACCTTTATGGCAGATTGGCTCCAGAAACTCTGTAAAGCCCCGTGGAATGCCTTGCAAAATCTCACAAGTGTAACCCTCCTCAGGTAGCAGGAAAGGTAGGTGAAGGTGTAGGTCCTCCTCTGTTCTGATGTTTCTGCCTTCTGTCTTCAGCACCTCATTTTCTGTGCTTGCTGCCATTGCCACCACACTTTCAATCAGACCCTAAAATGATATACAAATGTCCTAGAGCAGTTTCCCAGAATACGTAATATAAGCGGACAGTGTAAAGATAAGACGTTGCCACTCACGTGTGGAATGTGGGGCTGCCTGGGCGCACTGTGATATTTAGTCATTAATGCCCGTAACTGCAGCGAGTTTAACTTGAAGCAAGTGGAATGTATTTTCTGGGCATCTTCAATAGCATAACTCTTCATGGTCAGTAGAGTTGTTGCCTGGGGAAAATCTGATTCTTAGTATGTCTCGACAGACTGGAATTTCTGGGGGGAAAAAAAGTTTGATCCTTAACACAGTTTTCCCATACCTGAATTATACGACTCAAGTGGCAGTCTGCTGCTAGCTCCAGGCCCTGTCTTTCTGCCCAGGCCTCCACATGATGTAGCCGCTGGCGCAAGGTCATGCCCCAGTAGTGAGAGCACAGATTGGAGCCTGAGGCAGTCACTGTGAGTCTGTTCAGGAGCCACGCTCCCATAAAGTGGAAGAGCTGAGAAAAGAGCTGGATGCTAAGTGCAGGGTTGACCCGGAATCTGCGCAGTAAACTCATCGCCCTATTGAAAGTGGCTAATACAGGGTCTAAATGTGAGGAAGGAAAGACAAGAACCTGTAACTAAACTAACCTTTTAGATTTGGAAGAAGGTGTCCAATTTCTCAAAAGAAATGGCTACTGGAATTAGCATATTTAGCATATAATTATTTTTTACCTATTCCTGCTGCCTGGGGTCTCTGTTCCTTGATATCTATCACAAACGAGGGCAGATGACTCTCTAGGTCAGCCAGAAGACGATGTGAAAGGTGCCTACAGAAGCATCAGTACATGATCAAGACTAAATAAGTGGCTTCCTATGCACAGAAAGCTCAGTCTAAAAGTCCTTTATCCTTAAATCTAACCATAAAACCTAAACCATAAATAACCATTTTTTGGTTCTCCTAAGAACCTTCCAAAAGATGGTTTCTGAAAGAACCCTTTTTGTAAATGAGGTGGGTATGAAGAACTCTTTTGAAGTTTAACAAACCTCAATATAAATAAAATAAATTTTTATTTTATTTTTAAAAATATAATCACTTTAATTATTGCTTTGGAATTAATTGGAACTAATGTTTCTTCTATTAGAAATTCAAAGAAACCTTTGGAACACATGTCACATGTGTCAGAGATGTAAGGTATCATACGTGAAAGCTTTCTGAACCAGTTGAGCCAGAACTTTCTGAGAACGGAGTGTTTTGCTGGTCAGATCTCTGTCTTGCTTTATGAAAATCAGGAACTCAGAGGCATTCGACATCCAGAAGGTAAGAGCCACAGTGATAGTCTTCTGTTTCTAGTGTGAACAAAGAAAGCCACTGTTTCAGGAGTATACTTATTGTGTTAGACAATTTCAGTTTAAAAATGATTATATGAACACACAGCCTACCTGTATGACATTGTCCATCAAATGTACAATCTTGTTAACAATAGTAGCAACTCTTTGTGCTGTCTTTTTGGCATTTTTGTTCCTTTCCTCACTCTTTGCAAGCACAAAGCGGCTCGTCAAATAAAAGGCATAGGCAGGAGAGAGTTTAAAGTGTACTGTGGAGCTGTTGGTGTAGTTCACCATAGCATGCAAGAAGGCTTCTTCTTCTGTAACATTGGAAAATGTAAATACCATTTGCTAAATGCAAAACAAATGCTCTTAGTGCCTCTAGATAAGATCTATGGTCAGTTTCCCTTTACTATGTGGGAGAGTAAGCAAGCCTACTTACTTTTTTCTTGTAGTTTTATACTTAGTGGAAGTTTCCATTTTAGCCCTGAGTTGTCTGGCACAATGCTATTAGGAAAAAATATTTCCAGCATGTGTAATTTGATTACAATCATTTCTAGCAAAAGCAATTCATCTGAAAGCCATAAAAAGGGCTGCAGTTATTTTACCTTCCATTCTGGGCCTCAGAAGTCTGATCCTGTTTTTGAGTTCCAGACTCTAGAAAGCCTCTCTTATTGGGTTGCACTCTGCACTCTGTTCTTCCCTGCAAATAGAATGAATAATGAAAATAAATAAATGAAAAGTCAGTTCTACATACACAATATAGACAAAAGTATTGGGATGCCTGATCATTGCACCAACAGGGACTTTAATGAGATTGCATTCAAATATATAGACTTTATTGTGGAGTTGGTCCACATTATATAACAGCTTTCTACAAGATTTTGGAGTTTCTGTGGGAATTTGTGTCGACTGATTCTGTAGAGCATTTATGAGAACAGGCACTGAGGTTCTCGCAATCTCCATTCCAGTTGATCCCAAAGGTGTTGGATGGGTTTGAGGTCAGGGCTCTGTGAGGGCCAGTCAAGCTCTTCTACACTGAACTCATCCAGCCGTGTCTTTATGGACCTTGCTTTGTGCACTAGGGCTCAGTAGTGCTGGAATAGAAAATGTTCTACCCCAAACTGGTGTTTTCTAAAAAGTCTTGGTATGCTGAGGCATCAAGATTAACAATATTACAAAAGAAAATAGTAAAGTTACAAAAACATACTATAGAAAGTGACATTGTGCCATGCATCTTGACATGTAGTAAACAATAAATTGTTTGATTGTGGTTGATAAATATGTATAATGTCTCCCTGGTTGGCACTGCAGGTTGGTATACAGGTAATGGTAAGTCTTATGACAACTTACAACCGGTTTAACAGTGCTGGTAAATGACTTGTGTCTTCCATGTTCTGTAACACATAAGAGATCATTTAAGATTAGTGCATTGTACTTTTACTGTCTACCGACCAATATAAGGGTGCCAGACAGGGTCCTTTTAGCTGTGCCATAAAAGAACCATTTTACCATTTTGAAAACAGGTGATAAACCTTTTAAAGGTATGAAGAATCAAGGACCTTCACGTAATATGGAGGTTCTTTGAACTTTTAAAAAGATTTTCACACTCCCACCACAACCACACATGATTCTTTCCTGGCATTCTGAAAAGAACTCAACCTGACACTTTAATTTTTAAGCGAATGATTCGTTTCAACCTGAGTTCATCTGCTCATTCCTCAGCCCACAACATTCCAACTCTGCTGGATTCGTCACCACCTTGAGAGTCTCAGCCGTTGTTCCTTTCTCTTGTTTGTGACTGTTCTTGCTTGAAGAAAGATTTAATTGCCCGTTAAACAAGACAAAAACATAAAGCATGTTTCCTACTTTCGCCTGAGCTTGATTTCGATGACTTACCATTTGATGTTACCACCTGATAGTTCATCTATCTCTGTCAAACTTTCTTTACTCTTCTGTTTATTTGTCTTTTGTTTCTTTGACAATGTCCTCCTGAAGTTCTGTATCACTCCAAATTTTTCTTTGCCTTCCAACGCCTTATTCTAAAGTGAAAGAAATTTACAGAAAGTAATCCTGAGTATGTTTTGCTAAGTAGCCTGATAGAACACTTAATGAAAGTAAGTGATCTTGTCCTGAATCCTGAACACTGTTGGGGCAGTACCAGAGCAAATAACTTACTTCCAAAATCATGTTGCCACCATTCTTCAGGATAAAACGTCCTTCTTTAGTGTTTTTATTCCAGCTTAGCTGGACCAGCAAGGGTTTCTCATTAAGATCCAAACGCCTTTCTTCTAAACCCCAGAAGATCAGGAAAAAAAATTACACCAAGATAAGCAGCACATAGAATATATGCTTTATATCAGAGAAATAAAAATATTTTACGAACCCACCATTACTTCCACAGACCTCATACATGAAGTATGAGTGATGCTCAGTGCTGACATCAGGCCTAAATTTCTCAAGAAGCGTTTCAATGACCTTTTTTGTGGTAGAAGTGCTGGAGACACGAATGCATTTGGTTGCAAAGTTGTCTTCACTCTGGTCTTGAAGGTAAAATCGCATAACTCCGTGGAACACCAGTTCCTGAAATGAAATTAATGGTTAATTTTATTCACTAATGGCACCAATAAATGACTTTATACTCTTTTTTCTTGTTCAAGAGATGATGAGCAATAGGTATTCCACAACAGTTTCACTGCTCCTTCATCTGTGACACCTTTGGTGTAAAGTACAAACAGATGTTTCAGTAAGTTACATGTCAGTTAAATGTTTAAAATTGTTTTAAAATACAAAATCATGATATTCATTGTATATTCGTCTTTACACGATTTTCAGCACAAATGACTGCCAAAGCAGGGATTCTTAGTCCACGCATATTGGAGTGTTGTCTCTGCTCCAAAATTCAACTGAATTAGTTTTCGCTTTAGTACTAAACTGTGCAGTACAAGGGGCTCATTTTTGAGGAATCTTACGATTATTAATCAAATGATGTCAATTAATTCAAACCACTCACACTTAGAATCATCTTCAGTCAGTTAACCCTATATATTTCCCAAAATAAATAATGTACTGCAAACACACACACACACACACACACACACAAACACACAGATCCAATGCCCAGGTACAATGTGACTATACCTGCTCAAATTAACATTCAGCTGCAGAGGTTTTACAATATCCTGATTCTTTGCGCTTCCCACATTTTTGTGGCAAGCAGAACACCAGTAGGTAGTTAGGGAGTTTTTCCTTGCTACTGTCGCCGTTACTCTTGGCTTGCTCATCAGAGGCACTTCATTCACACACACACATTTATTTCACATTTATTTCATTTTGTAAAGCTGCTTTGTGACAATGACCATTGTTAAAAGCGCTATATAAATAAAATTGAATTAAATTGAATAGAAGCGCCTATTTTGCAGAGGCGCCTATTTTACCTCATCAGGCTCACTGATCTCGAACAGGTCCAGTCGCTCAGAGTTCCATTGCCAGATGGTTGCCTGAAGTCTTTCGCGTTCCAGTCCCCAGTGAACTCGGGTTAAAATGCCATCATCAGCCAGCGAGACAAAACTCCCATCATGTGCCATTTCGTTTTGCTCTATGGACTCTCTCGTTCTGTATAGATTTTTGCCACAGTGGTTCTCCCTGCTTTTGAACACAGCTAAAGCCAAAGACTCACTGGTCCATAGCTCCTGACAGAACAACACTGAAGCATCCAGCTCCTCTTTTCCCACACTAAAATTAAAGCAAGTTTCTTTCTCTGTCCTGGTTTTCATACATATAAAGTGGAGGCCCAGCCCACTATTAATAGAAGACAAGAGGGCATTGTTCTTGTTCAAATAGCCTTACTTAGGCCTATTTAATTGTGCATAGCCTTTTATTCAAATTCTATGGATAATGAGATGCATCTAATTAAGTGACTATAAACATGCTATGGCAACACACACACTATCAAGGACACAGTCTGCATGTAGTTAAATTGTGTGCACATTACAGTATAGAAATGTAGAAATAGTATTATGTAGGGCAAAATGTTGCACAGTTGCAAAACTCTAAACATAAGCATTTGGTTTTCAACTAAAACTATTATTTAATTCTTTTTGTAAATCTTTTTGGTTTGGGAATTCAATAGTGATTCAATAATGAACACTTAATTTTAGGAATCATGTTTTAAAATTGTAATATTATTACATTATGTTCCCAATAGATCATAATTTAAGTGTTTTTATCATTTTTGTTTTTTAAGTAATTACATGCAGAATGTTAATACACAAAATGAGTGAGTCCAATGACTGTACTCCTATTGTCTGTCTGTAAAAGCATGTGAAAAAGCACAATGGTGTTTAACAGTGGGTTATAAACTGTGGATTTCAATAATTTCATGGATGACTGGATGTGAAAGTGACATTTTCAAAACAGACTAAATGCACAGGCCTTATTTTTTCTTTCCTGTCTATATTTCAAAAATAACAATAAAAAATACAGCATTTTTGTCATCAGTAATTTATTCAACTACTTTTTTCTGTAAATGTTGAGAATACAGCAATGGCAACAAAAAGAGTAATAATAAAAGGTGTATCATTTGTAATTAAATAATACAGCTGGTGGCCTAGTGGTTAGCATTTGCATCAACTAGCGAACAAGGTACCGTCCCCACACACAGTTCCCCAGGCCGTGTTCTTGCTGCCCTTCACTTGGTGAATGGGTTAAACGCAGTGAAAGAATTCTGTGCTGTTCACACTGTGCTGTGGTGTGTTTCCATATGACAAATAGGCACTTTACACTTAGCTGTCCCTATAATAAACTCATAAACTATGACAGACATCAACCGCCATACAGTCCTTGTGTGAAATATTGTTTTGAACAGCAACGTGACCTATCCAGGGTGTTTCTCTGTCCAGGTTGTTTCTCTGTCCTTCGCCCTGGGATAGGATCCAGCACCTTTTGGTAATGGATAAGCAGCTCAGAAAATGGATTGATGGTTGGCTGGATGTAACATGTCCCCTTTAGACATCAACTTACTTTATTACTGGGGTCATATTATGTTAGGCTTTTCCACCTTTTGTGTATCTTTTTTCCTAAAAATGTTAAATTAAGCTTTATTATAAAACACTTTTCAAACCTGATGTGCTCAGACATGTAGATAAAACGTTACTGCTGAATGGCCTACCCTATATTCTCCACATCCTCTATGGTCTCCGGAAGATCCACACCTTTCATTTCTGGCAGCATTGTTACCAAGCCACTATATACAAGAGACATGACACCTGCAGAAGACGCATCGCAGACACTTCAGAATAACAGGATAACACTTGTATTGTGTCAGGCCTGCAACAGTGCAGAGTATTATCTCACCATACAGAAAAAGGGGAAGGTCTTGCCACACGCTGGCTAATCTGTAAAGAAGAAACGGTGCTGCGACTGCTCCAATATCACTGGCAGATGAGCAGAGAGACACACCCAAGTTTCTGTAAAATGCAAAAAACACATTTACTAAGCACTACCGCTGCATAACATTAAGGTTAAAATATGTACTATAACTGAGACCATTGTAATACATCAATAATATTTACTCAGAACAGTAAATCTTTATTACCTTAATGGAGTGGGAAACAGTTCAGAGTTGGCAAAATTCACTGTCTCAAACCCTAGGGCAACAGCCATTCGTCCTATTATAGCAATTGCCCTCTTTAGCCAGGAAAGGTCTTGACAGGGAGAATAATTTGTGACACAGTCATGATTCACATTTCGTAATGATAATCATGGCAACGAAATATTGACCATAGTGTTGATAGAATTCTTAAAGATGAACATACTCTGTGTAACAAAAGGCACAATCAAGCAAGCAACTCCAGCAACTATGTTTGCAGTTGCTATTAGAGGACGTCTGCCAACTCTGTCCACCAGGACGTAAAATATAAGCCCAGTAGGTAGTTCCACCACAGCTGAGATGAAGAAATCCAAAAACATGTTATCCCCTGTGATACCCAGACGTAGTAGTAACCCTTGGAATACCACTGTGCTTGTGAACCTCAAAGAAAGATAAAGGGAGAAAGTTTAATAGAATAGCCATTTAAAAAATATGACTTTTTTGTAGGCAAAAAATACTATTAAGCTTTATGACTACACTATATGGACAAAAGATAATAATAATAATAATAATAATAATACATTTGATTTAAAGCACCTTTTAAGGTACCCAAGGACACTGTACATTAAATGACAGAAGAAAAAGAATTAATACGCTTCTTAATTATTGAATTCAGGTGGCCCTGTTAACAGGAATCATAATGTTTCAGTAGTTACGACTTCGTGGACCCAGTTTGGGGAAGAACTTTTTCTATTCCAGCATGACTCTGCCCCAGTGCACAAGCAAGGTCCATAAAGAAAGAACTTGACTGGCCCGCAGACCTCAACCCCAACCAACACCTTTGGGATAAACTAGAACGGATATTGCGAGCCAGGCCTTCTCGTCCATCATCAGGACCTGACCTCCACAGAATGGGAGTTTTCCACTGACTGGTACCAGCTCGGTTCAGTTCAACTCTACTCACTTTTTTGCTTTTCCACAACTAAAATCTGGTACCTGGTACCATTCTTGGTACCACCTTGGCCGAGGTTCCAAGCGTGCTGAACCAATACTAAACAATGATGTGTACTTATTGGAGGTTATTGATTGGTGGTCACTCTGGTTACGCCATTAGCCTAATGTTGCTTCTTTAAGACTTGTCTCGTAAGCCAACTGTCTCCATTGTGTGGCAAACAGTCATAAGCCAAGAATAAGAAATAAAACCCCTCTGATTTCATCCATGGTGACGATTGTAATGATGCCGGGTTGTTTACCTCAGCTTAGAGCGCTCCGCTCGGGCTGCTGCTCCGAATGTTTGGTCGCTATAGCAACCATTTGTCGTGAAAACTGTAGATCCGAAACCAATCTGAACAGAGTAGAACCGAACTGGTACCAGCCAATAGAGAACCCCAGCGTGTATGTGAGCCCGGCTAGCTCAGTCGGTAGAGCATGAGACTCTTAATCTCAGGGTCGTGGGTTCGAGCCCCACGTTGGGCGTTGCACGTGTGATTTTGGGGCAACTGGTGGTGGGTTACAGGTTTCTCAACCACTGGGCCACGGACCTCCGATGGCCCGCGAATATGAATTCGAAACAGGCCATTTGGTCCACATTTGGCTATTGTGGACCAAATTGGCAGTGGGCATTGGCAACAAGCAGAGATAAATGTGGGTGTTAGTAATACATTTAATTACAATAAGGCAGTGCACTGTATTAATAATAAAGAGCAGAACCGTCATTTTCAAATCAGACATGGGGAAAAATATTAGGTTATAAACAGCAAATACCACTGGTGTACAAGAAGAATTGGTTTATACCATGCGTAAATAAAGATGATAGTGTGTTTTCTCATTTTTGGTGTTCTGAACAAATCCTTAAAAGATGGAGGAAGAATCTCCTGATGTTGCTCCACCAAAAGATCCCTCTGTCACAGATACAGAAGACATTAACAACAATAACAGTGACGACACAGACAGTGAAAATGTCATGTCCTACAGGTTATAAATCACCAAAATTTTTTTTTTGTTCAATTATTAACACTTTTTTCTTTTCAAAAGATTTTAAAATAACTTCTGACTTGCATCAGTGGGTGAACGTGGTTTACCTTATCATTTTTATTTATTGGTTTTATTTAAGTATTAATGGATGAATTGAAATAATAATAATAATAATAATAATACATTTTATTTGTGGGCGCCTTTCTAATACCCAAGGTCACCTTACAGAGCATAGGCAAGACAATAAGCATAGACAAAAGACAATAGACACAGACAATAAGCAGTATTGGAAATAATAAAACAAAATAAAATAAAATAATTAAATCATATGAGTAAAATTCACTAGCGATTAATATGTGTATTAAAGTGAGTAAGCCTGTCTGAAAAGATGGGTTTTGAGATTGCTTTTGAATAAGGGAAGTGACTCTAAATTCCAAACTGTGGGTGGGAGTGAGTTCCAGAGACGGGGAGCAGAGCGACTAAAAGCATCCATTAATACCAATTCTCCAGGTGCTTTTGTTTCAACCTTATGTCTACAACTGCATAATCACATTCTGCTGTCCTTTGTTCTCGTCTCATTCTGTTTGGTTTCTGAGTCTGTTTGTTTTTAAATGTATTCTTTCCTTTCTAACTGAGATTTAGCTCTGATTCATCCTTCTGAATATTTACATTTGAAACTGAGTGTATCTGTAAATGTGACTGTAGGTACAATAAATAACAAAAATAATGAACTTGTTTATGTTATGCCAGTATGAAACAAAATACCACAATGACTTTATGCTATTTAAAACCTTCATGTTTTATAACCATTTGCTAATAGTATATACATAAATTATGTTACTGCACAGTTTCACAAAAACAATCGCATTTATGGTACATAAATTAAAAAAATTAATAAATTCAATCATACTCTCTACACTAAAACGCTTCCATGTAAAACAGCTGGTGCATTATAAGTCATCTAAAAACAGCTGAAGCATTTTAGGTTATCTAAACGAACATCAGGTCAAGTATTCAGAAATGACAAAGAAGCCACATCACAAGGTAAACTGCTGAAATTACCTCTGTTAAGTTTTCAGGGAGCAATCTCTTATTGCGCTTGGCAATGCTCTCAACAATACTTGTGGCCTCCTTTGTCTTCTTTTGTGATAGCAACCATCTTGGAGATTCAGGTATAAGCCTGGAGAGAATTCCAAGATGTCTGATCATTTCTACACAAGTAGAACATATACTGCTGGGTAACAGGTTAAAGGAAAAAACAACATAAAGTAACTTGGCTGTAAGGGTTGGAGAGCAGTCTGATCTGTACTTGGGGTCATTATTGTCCTGGAAGAGTCCCCTCACTTCAAGATAGAAATGTCTCATCATAAGATAAGGGTGATCAGTCAGAACTTTGTATTACTTTGTATTAATTCTTAGAACTCCTCTTTCACTTTGTGTGCCGCCACTCTGCCGTTCTTTGGGTCTCCCTCCCCCTGCAGGGTTTTCCTCACCAACCCACCAAGGGTTCAGGAGACTATCCTGAAGGAGACTATCCTGAAAGGTCTCCCGAATTCTGCAGTGACCCAAACCATGCCACAGTAAAATATACCGAACAAAAGTATAAACGCAACACTTTTGCTCCCTCAAAGATCTGGAACCTTTTCTACAGACACAAAAGACCCATTACTCTTAAATATTGTTCAAATCTTTCTAAATCTGTGTTAGTGAGCACTTCTCCTTTGCCGAAAAAATCCATCCCAACTCAGAGATGTGGCATATAAAGGTGCAGATTAGACAGCATGGATATTGCATTAGACTGCCCACAATAAAAGGCCTCTCTGAGATGTGCAGTTTGATCACAGCACAATGCCACAGATTTTGCAACTTTTGAGGGAGCGTGCAATTGGCCTGCTGACTGCAGGAATGTCTACCAGAGCGGTTGCCCGTGAAATGAATGATCATTTCTCTACCATAAGCCGTCTCCAAAGGCGTTTCAGGGAATTTGGCAGTACAGCCAACCAGCCTCACAACCGCAGACCACGTGTAACCACACCAATATTGGACCTCCACAGGTAGCATGTTCACCTCCATGATCGTCTGAGACCAGCCACCCGGGCAGTTGCACGGCCCCATATTGAAAGGATCTGTACACAATTCTTGGAAGCTGAAAACATCCCAGTTCTTGCATGGCCAGCATACTCACCGCACACGTCACCCATTGAGCATGTTTGGGATGCTCTGGTTCCAGTTCCTGCTGATATTGAGCAACTTCTCACAGCTATTGAAGAGGACTGGACCAACATTCCACAGACCGCAATCAACAACCTGATCAACTCTGTGCGACCGAGATGTGTTGAACTGTGTGGTGGCCACACCAGATACTGACTGATTTTCTAACCCCCACCAGCAGGGCAAAACTGCACACATTTCAGAGTGGTCTTTTATTGTGGGCAGTCTAAGGCACACCTGTGCAATATCCATGCTGTCTAATCAGCACCTTGAAATGCCACACCTGTGAGGTGGGATGGATTATCTAGGCAAAGGAGAAGTGCTCACTAACACAGATTTAGACAGATTTGTGAACAATATTTCAGCTCATGAAAAATGGGAGCAAAATAAGAGTTGCATTTATATTTTTGCTCAGTGTACAACAAGAAGACCTCCTGACGATGGAAGTCAAGCACTCAGGCCTGTTTAGTTTTACTGACATAAATTTCACAAGCACTCATCCACTTGTTGAGAATATGGCAAAGAATGAACATATCACCATTTCTGAAGACCTGCATCTTCGGGTTTAACATCACTGGACTGTAAAATATGCATTCGTTTTTATCATGCTGGGTTTAAGCTTTTGAACCTTACTATAATAGCCCTCTTGTGGACGGACTGTCCTGCTGACACAATCTGATCATGTCTTGAATCAATATTCAATATACTTGAGGAACCACTGCTTTTCTGTTTCTAATACAGGAGCATCAAACATACTAAACCTGTGCTTTAACCTAACTGTAAGCATCTGCAGCCATTGTGTTTCTGCACTCTTTTGTTAGGGTTTTTCCTCACTTATCACGCCTACAAGCATAATGAATGGTATCTGAAACCTACATTAGTGCATAGTTTCAGACATAATTACCATAACTTACCAGTAATAGAGCACAAAGACAAAAATCGGGAGTGACATGGTCAGTTGCAGGTTCTTCCAAGAATGGATGTAATAAGCTAGACCAGGAATGAAAACCATACCAGTGGAGTACAGGGTACGGGACATGACAGAAACAAATTTCCTGTTGCTTGATCCGAAGAATTCAATGACTGTTTTGAAGAGAGAACATTAAAATACAAGAATGTTACATCAATCAATGACTGTTTTGAAGAGAGAACATTAAAATACAAGAATGTTACATCAATCAGCGACAGTCATTACATGAATGCAACAGCTGCCCTATAGGGTATTCTATTCGGCTACACCCAAAAGCGAAAAAGCCAAGAATAATAATAGATCCAAATTCACGTGTGACACATTGTTACAAAGTCAGCTGTGTGTATCTACCGACCTAGCACATATGTTGTTGTCCAGGCTCCTTTGGCAAAAAAACCCTGAAAAAATCTGAAGACTAGGAACAAAGGGTAATAAGTTGAAATGATAAGACATAAGCCTGACACTCCAAGGCCAAGCATTGAGCCAACAAAACATGGCTTCCTTCCAAACCTGTCAGCAGAAACATACAAAACACATCATTTTATTATTAATCATCAGTCAATTAAATTTTTCAGATTTCAATTTAAATCAAACCTGTCAGCTATATATCCAGTCACAAAGGCTCCGACGAAGAACCCAGCAGCTAAAGTCGCCTGGTTCAGGTCTGCAAGCCAGGAGTTCTCACAGACCAATGCAAACTTGAAGAAAGAAAGAAATAAGGGATTACAGTCAGTTAATATTGCAGGTACAGCTTTTACTGTTGATATTTTTTGTTGATAGTTCCTCTTTAAAAATGTGCAGATTTAATCACAAAACACACTACAGAAAAACAAGACATATTACTACTACTTAACTACTTAGATTTGATACAAATTATAGAATTATCACTACTTTATTTCAGATAATGGCACTGAAACTTTAGTCAGCAGCCATTACTTTTAGTCTTTTGGGCAATGCCATGCTTCCCAAATTGTGGGCACAGTTTGGAGAAGAACCTTTTCTATTCCAGCATGACTGTCCCAGTGCACAAAGCAAGGTCCATGAAAACATGGCTAGATGATTTTGGTGTGAATTAACTTGACTGGTCCAAAAAGAGCCCTGACACCAGGGCTCATTCAACACCAACATCAGTATATGACCTCATAAATGCCCTACAGAAAAATGATTTACAGAACGGTATGAACACAATTACCTCTGTTACAACAGTAGTCCATGTGGAGTCAAACATCCATCCCTCATCACAGGAAGACAGTGGTGTGGTATTGCTGGGTGTTGACCAGTGACTCAGTTCACCGCAGGTGACAGTACTAAAGTTCCAGGCCACATCAAATTTAGTACATCTACTGTGAGAGCCATGTGGGCTAGTGCGAGGTATAGTGAGGTCCCACACCTCCTCCACAGAGATACTACAGTTCTCTTGCAGTCGCGCAGCACTTGTGATTTTACACCAATGATTTGGTGTCTTTCCAATGAACACGACTCCAACTAGCACAAATGCAAATAGTGAAATGGGTAAAGATCCTAAAAAGGCTATCCTTTTCTGATAGGGCCCGAAGTCCCCAGCATGCTGTAGAAGCTCATCAAAGTTTGCCATTGTGTACTGTGTTTTTCTCAGTTACCAAAGCAGGGAATACCTGGAGTACTTATAAAGATTACAAAAAGACTGTAAACTTGGATTAGGGATTAATTCAAAGTCCATCAACCTCACTGAAAAATGGAGGCCTTATATGAAAAGAACATGGCAAGTGTCCACACTTGTGTCCATCTACAGTGCTCCTGTAGATTAAAATGACAAAAAAAAACATTGCTTCAATTTTTTTTGTCTCTGAAACTTCTAGCAAGAAAAGCAAAAAGACAAATAAAATATATTGTCATAAATTTGCTTTTATTCTCAGATATAACTGGAGCTCTCAATTTAACCACAGGTCAATCAAAGCCCAAATGTAAACATAAACAACTGTTTATGGGCAAGGTTTACAGGATGAGAAATATTACATAACAATCCATTACTCTCATGTTGTAAAACAGCATATTGCATAACCTACCAGGATTCACATTGCTTGGGTTCATTGAAGAAAGAGAGCTCTCGCTGCACAGTCTGCTCAGCCAGGTCGGAGTGTCGGGAATCTGGAGAGGACGTCCCAAAAGGCAGGCAGTACCTTTAGGTAGGCAGTACCTGAGGCAGAGAAGGTTGTGTTGAAAAGGCTTATTGGAGGAAGGAGGTATGGGGTGGGGCCTTCTAGGCACTCTGGCTGAATCCCAAGTGGCTCCATGTCTGAGAGCCATTATTTAATGATGCATGTTGTGCAATGTGCAGGGTAAGGGAAACCATTTGAGTGCCAGCCTCATTTTTAGATATGTCAGTATCCATGTATTTTCTGTGTATACGAATGTTGTGGTGATAATATATGATTGTTCTTTGAGAGAACTTCAAACTTTATGTTAATGAAGTTTCAAAAACCTCTCAGTAATGTCACCAGGTCTGTCATGCCCACATTCTCCAGACAAGCAGACCTGAACATTTTCATATATGAATCAGAGCTCAGTATTTTCAGGTTTGCATTTCAGCATAACTCTAGAAAATGCTGACTTAATGTAGATATGAAAACAAATGGCCATTGGTAATGGTACTGGCCATGATAATTACACTCTAGCATACAAATAAACACTGTCTCTCACACACATACACAACTAGGAGCAATTGAGCACCTCCAACCCTTTGGACTGCGGGAGAAGACCAGAGACGAGTCTCATGCTCTACCGACTGAGCTAGCCGGGCACAGACGCGCTAGCGCTCGTGGTTGGGGAGAAAAAGTCGCTTTTTAAATTAAACGAGAAGCGCTTGATCCAAAATCCATGACCGTAAGTGTACACAGGTTTTTAAAAACCTTTTATAAGCCTTGATGCAGTGACGTCACCGTGTGCTGAAACTTCAATGAAAACTTGTTTATTCTATTATGCTGCCATGACATCTGATTTCTATTTCATGTTACCACAGGATGCCTCGTTTCAACAGATGAAAATACACAATATTTATGAAAGATAAACTCACTTTGCTTTATCACCTCACCTTTCAGGGGTCATTTTGATGAGGTCACAGATTATCATGATTTCAAAATGGTCTCATGACACTGAATGACCCATAGTTGACCAATTTCTAAGTTTCATGTAATAAAGTCTGTTAACATTGACAACGGCTAATTGTATATTACTTAAGGTACAATATTAATTTTATTTTATTTTAGGATATTATCTGGCCCTCACAGTGTCTGCCGAGGAAAGCTCTGACTAACTTTAACTATACATTTGCTATTGCAAAATAAGCCTAATTGTGACGGTTGGTGGCCGTTAGAGGCCACTGTTTTTTCTGTTTGGTTTCTGTCTGTTCCGTTCTGTTTGGTTAGGGC
>JBBPDC010000001.1:28083645-28115928 GCA_037974485.1 Hemigrammopetersius urotaenia
GGATCTCTGCCTGCCTGCCTTGTTCGTGGACCTTCCAGGTAGTTCCGAGTCCGGGTCTTATGGCCCGACCCGTGACACTAATGCTCTGTGAATTACTCACCGACTATTAATTTTCGACTTCTTTACAAAGTCTGGAGAATGACTCTTAGTGGCCATCTTTGCAATACCAAAGTCTTTGTTTTTCCTTGATGGTTATCCTTTTGGATGGTCTGTAGCCCAAAGCCTCATTACACTGACAGAGCTGACATAGCAAAATCAATGCAGAGAAAGGAACTTAATTAAAGTAACAAACACTCTTTTACACACTGGCTGTGTGTTGAGTGGAATTACTTTGTCAGGAATAAATGGTGAAGCGAGGCATTATGGGAAGGTTGATTCAGGGGGAAAGTAATTACTAACTACCACCATTGCTTTTCCACTTTATCAGCCCAATATTCCTTAACATCAGAGTGCATGAACATAGCCAGTGAATTTAATTTAATGATGAGGTCAGTTATTCATTTAGCTGTTTGGGCAGTCATCATAGTATCCCTCTGCAAACATTAATCTCAAGGGGTTGCCGAATGCAGTTTATTATCCTTTTATCTGCCACACGTTTTACTGACCTATCAGCAATGCTAAAGTGCCAGGTTGCCAAGGAGACATGTCACTGTTAATATAAAAACAGAAAGACCAAGAAATATGAATGCAAAATGATATTAACTTTCACATTTAGAAACAGGAATTTCCATTTGCTAAACTGAATGGGAAACTATTCTGCTGTCACAACTGTCCAAGTACATGATCTGTGCATCTTCCCTTTTCATAGCAGAATAAATGTGAGTGCTTCTAATGCAATTTGAGAACTGTAAATTGGACTTCCATGCATGATAAGTTCAGGGACCTCTGATGATCATTTCATGAATGTTTGATTAATAGGCATACATGCCCACTTGCTAGTTACACTACAAAAGATCAGTTATTTCTGCCACTAGGTCCTAATACTTGCATAGAAAAACAGATTTGTATATGCTAAAACAGTTTGTTTGCAAGGCAAGAGAAAAAGAAGCTAGTACTACCAAGAAAAGTATCCAATACAACTTTATTGTTGTCTTCTTGTTAAATTGTGGCATGTTTAACATTTTGTGTAAAATGGCTTATGACAAATTGTATTACAATTTTTGCTGACATATATTTAGTCAACCGTCTCAATTTCTTTGTCTCTGATCTCTTGCTCGTCATTGGACCATGTTTCTGTAGAGAGGATTTCTTCACTAAGTTGAAATTCCAGATCAGTGATGGCTTCTGTGAGGTCTTGGGGTTCCAGTACAGAGTCTGTGTTCTTGGAGTGTTGTGAAACCTCGCTGGCCGCTGCAGGGAGAACAGGCTGCTCAGAGATGTTTAAAGCTGCAGCTGTCTCTTGAAGTCTGGCTTTCTCTGCCTTCAGATTATATAGCTCATTAGTGAGCGATGTTGCAACAACACTGGGCTCACTGAGTGCTTTTTCTGAGGTCACTGGTTCCTGGATGATTTCTTTTGTTTCTTCTGCTAATACCTCTTTGGTTTCTATGTCTTTTGCAGCTCCACATTGTTGGTTCTCTAGGCTGCTTCCCTCACCACCCGACTGACCCAGGTTGCTGTCCTCTGCTCCAAGTTCCAGGGGTTCTAGGCTGCCAGCATCAGCTCCAGGCTGCCCATTCTCCTGAACCTTCTGATAGAGGTTCTTTCTCTCATCCTGCAGTGCCCTGCAGAGCTTCTCTAATTTCTGGTTCTTCAGAGTGAAGAGTTCAATCTCTTTCTCCTTTAGCACTTTCTGGAAAAGGGTAAGTACAAGAAATAGCAGAACGTGACTAGAATTAACACACTTAGACATCCTGTCCCTCAGTACAAAACGCTTAGCATAAGGAGGTAACACTCACAATCAAATAATGATCTGCAAAAGGCAGAAAGGCACAAAAGCTGAAAAGCACAGCCTGGCAATTTCTGTTACTTTTATCTGGATCAAGTTCGGTCATCGTACATGTTATCATTATGAATTTGTGAAATGTGAAATGAGCTTCTTACATCTGCAACCATTTCAACAAGGGCATTATTGCAGCCTTCAAATCGTGATTTCCATGCATTGGCCTCCTTCTCTAGCTTCTTCATCTTCTTTGACATCTGCAAATAAAAATCCATGGTCTAAAAAATTCTGAAGCAGCAACAACAGTAAACTCGTACTACTGAATGATTTTTGGTACAAGGTAAAGGATTATATCGGAGGAAAATAAGGTAGAAAGTAGGTTGAAAGAAAGTGGCTTGTTCGGAATATACCTACTTTATCTATGTCTTGCTTGAAGCTGGCATACACCCCACTGCTCTTTGATACAGTTCCCTTGAATTCATCGAACTTCTCAGAATACAGAGCGAGCTGTAGAGGGAGGTACATTTTGTTTACAGTGGGAACCGCGATGCATGTAACTGATGTAAAGCATTAGTGTTTTTTCTTATTTTACCTGGGCCTTCATGTCATTCTCCTGCTCTTTCAGAAGGGTTGATTGTAGCTTGGCCTCAGCAGCTTGTTTCAGTAACTGTTCATGAATAAATACAGGAATAGGTCAGTGTGAGATGAGCTGGTATTATGCATAGTGAAACTGAGACTGTTGGAAGTTGTGTGTCACGCACAACAAAACTCACATGCGCTCTCTCCAACTTGTGCTTCTCCTCAGCATCTTTCAACATTGCATTTGCTTGAGCAAGTTTTGTTTCCAGCAACTTCTGCTGTAAGTCTCTGTGCTTGAACACCTTTTCAAGATTCTGCAAAGACCAGAGGCCAAATATAGAGACTGTAAATGCAGTAAAATGCTGTAAAAAACATCACCATGCATTGATGGTTCCGTACCGCCTCTCGCTGGTCATATTTAGCAATGAGGCCCTTGAGTTTCTCAGCTAGGTCGCTGTTCTCCTGGCAAAGTTTATTGTTGCGATTGCTGTGCTCCTCGATCTGGACCTGTATGTCTGAAAGTGTGTTTTGGAAATGAGTGGTGATCTCCTTCCTCTTCAGGTCGTCTTCACGGCATCGCTGAATGGTCTCTTCCTGAAAAGGATGTTCTACAGGTCAAAACTCATCAATACATTTTCACACACTTATACAACATACACCAGTGACTGACCCCAAAGGTACTTCTAAGTGTAATCTTATTTGGGCTAAGGGCTAGAGGTGGGCTTTAAGTATTTAACGTTTATTCAGAGGAAAGGCAATTTTCAGTCCCAGACCTACGGAGCTACTGCCCCTCATTTACACTATTTGTGCCCTACACCTAGAGTTACATCTTATAGTACTTTCAAATGAAAATGAGTTTCCTTATACTTCAGTATTGTTGTGAGGAAAGTGATCTCATTTTCACTTTAGCCATTAACAGTGAGTTATTAATTGCCTGTTTTTGTGGTTACCTTAATTCTGTTCATGTTGTTACTGACATCTCTCACTTTTGATCATTAGCATTTGCTATCCCAGAAAAGAATAGCTACTATACTTATTGAAAGAACCTATATTGAAGTTTATATGGAACTCAGTAGAGGTGCACTGTGGAATGTGGAAACTGGGCCAATGCCAATATCTGATTTCTGTTGATGCTGATTTCTTTTTGAAGTACCAAAGTCAACATTTTAGCACAGTAACCCAGCAGAAAACTTCTGTTCTTCTGACTTTAATTTTGGACACAACAGCAGATTTTTGAGTATAGATTTAACTTACTCCACCAACCTCAACTAAAGACCGTAACATTATTTGGTCAGAGGTGTAATACCTTAAGGGTCTTGTTGTGTCTCTGCAGCTCCCTGCAAAGCCCCTCGAGTTTACTGCGGGCCAGCACTGCTCTGCTGTGTTCACTCTGCAGCTGGTCTTTCTCTTTCATCACTTGCAGCAGCTTCTTCTGCAGCATCTTCAACTGCTTCTGCTCCGAGCGATGCTCTTCCAGCTACAGGCAACACACACACACACACACACACACACACACACACAGCATATTTATTCTCAGTGCAATTTAATCACACAAATTGATCTTTCCAAAAGAGTAGCACCTCATGGGCTAAAGATACATATACTCACCAGCTCCGAATGCTTCTTGATGAGGGCTTCCAGTTTCTGCTCTGGAGTACCAAGCTTGTTCAAGCTTTGCATGAGGAGCATGGCCTCCTTGCCTGCAATGACATAAATGCGACGATACGACTGTGTACTTCAAACATTCTACCAAGCAGAACATCTGATTCTTACTCAAATTATGTCTTTTCTTCAGTTCAGTTCTGCTAATGCTCACCAAGGCCTTTAAGCTTTTTCTTTTCCTGCTTCTGGTCCTTGGTCTTGCCAGACTCTTTTGGGTCTGTGAGTACCTCCTCTTCCAACTCCTCAGTCTCAGCTGACTTCTCAGCTTCCTGATAGGTGCTGATGATGTCTTCTAATTGCTTACTTAGGTTCTCAGTGATGTCTGGGTTGACATCCGCCATGAGGACTCTGTCAGGGGTCTGTACATCTGCAGTCTGGCACTCCATTCTTAGGAGGTATCACTAGTTATGTTCAACCAAATCAATTTGTTTATACTGGAGTTAGCTAAAAGAAATAAAAACCAGGTTGCAGAAAATAGAAGGAAACATCATGTATTGTGGATTGCCAGTTGCACATTCTGCAGCTTCACATTTAATATTTTAGATATTAAATAATGGCTCCTAATTGATTCTAATGTAATATTTAACATTAATTTAATGTTCTTTGTATCATCCCACATACACCACATTTTCATATCCTGATGACAATATTGGTTTTTGTTTTCAAAAATGTACTTTAAAAGCTTCATGAATTGCAAGAGTTTACCAAAGAGTCTGTTAAAGGAATGCATTGTTTTCAGTGCTGCTGCTGCTGAAAAATTCCTTTGCTGTAGCACTGAAACAGGCCTACAAGTAGCAGCAAATCCTTATTGGATAAGATATTAAGTTTTGGAGATATTTAAGCTACAGGTCTACACTTTGAGGTTGTTTACCCATAGAGCCACGCTGCTTATTTCCACAGTTCCTCTGGTTAATTTTAGCCCGTCCTCGCTGATCACCCCCCTTCACACATGGCACATGGCACCTGTTCTAGGCCAGCGGTCTATTTTGGGATCTTCTTAATATGGTCAACTTATTCATTAATCCCAAGCATATTTCTGCTCATACTAATGATTGCTGCCATGTTGCATTTAGAAACTGCCATATTTAATTTTTCACTTATTTGTTTATGATTGTTTGTTTTGTTTTAAGCCTGTCAGTTTTCGAATTGATAACTTTAATAAATGCAAGATAGTCTGTGCACTCCTATACATTTAATTGGTTTTTAAGGCACTGCTGCTTTCTACATGTCTACATGAACCTCATGTCTTGGTTATGAATTGCTTATACACTCAATAGACAAGTATGACATTCACTCCTACAGGCAGACATGCTTTCAACTCTCCTCATGCTCAGGTTGTGGAGCAGCACAATCCATATGTTAAAGAAAGACAAACATAGAAAACCAGGGAAAGTAATGAAGAAAATCCATATAAATTACAACATTATTTAGTGCTGTGAGTTCAAAAGAGAAATCAGCTAGTACTTACCGGCAGCAAGAGTGAAGGAGACGAAAGAGGAGTGGAGAGGGGGTCTGTGTGCCTGCTCCTGCAAAGGCAGCAGCTGTGATGGGCAGACCTCAAAATAATCTGGTAGGAGACTATTCATACCCATTATAGAACACACAAGTGAGGGAAAAACAGCAATTAAAATCCTTGTTCTATGTAAGTTCAGTAAAGTATGTAAAATGTTCTTCTTTGTAAGTATTATGTCGCCGTTACTCTTGGCTTGCTCATCAGAGGCATTTCATTCACACACATTCACACACATTTATTTCACATTTATTTCATTTTGCAAAGCTGCTTTGTGACAATGAAAAGCGCTATATAAATAAAGTTGAATTGAATTATTATTAAAGGAAAACATCAAATGTATACATGCTCTTCCAGAGCTTTTGAGTTTTGATATCCAATGTTTTGGGATAAACAGACAATTAAAGGTGTTACCATTGTAGAGCCACTGTTATTGTGCTATAACAGGAGATTGTCTTAGCTGTTTGTCTTAGCTAAGGTTTGTACAATGGCCAAATAAATTCAAAACAATTGTTCAACCCTACCATGTTTTACTTTGACAACAATTTAGCCCATGTCATGATTTCTTGTTTCGTTTTAACGCCCTTTACACGGGGTAAGACTGCACACCAAATGTGCCATGAAAATTTTTTTTTATTTATATTTGACAGAGATTTTGACTCCTAAAAATAATTTGGCTCCCAAATATTTTGTGTTCAGGAGCCAATGGCTCCTAAGGCTTTTATTTTGTCTGGAGACCTGCTAGAGAATGTTGCTTGAAATCTGTCATTTTTGAAAGGTATAGCACTATTTACAACATGTTAAATGCACATTTCTGATCGCCATGGACTGCTGACATTGATAGGGACCACTAAAGTGCCATCATTGTTGCCATTTTCACCAACACAGCACTGGCTTCAAAAGACCTTTTGATGAAGTATGTACCACCCCTCTTTCAGGGTGGGATGCTTTCACAGTGTGGACCTGTGCTTGCATGGATGTGCCTGAGGCCTCTGAAACCTATGTTGATACAGATTATTTCAACAACAGACAATAGACTCCACCACTTCGAAATCAGACCACGGATGAGCATGGCAGCATCACTCATGGACCCTTAAGCTTTTAATGAGTGACTCTGATGCATTGATGCATTGATGGGGTAATGAACGAGCTGTGATTGCTGTCATTGGCTCACAAATTTCTCGGATGTATTATGGGGACCTGCGGCTGAATGGGAAGGCCAAATAACTCTCCACCTGGACTCGGGCTGGTATGTCGACTTTGAAAAGAGATTTTTAGCTAACCACTGATTTTTGGTTCAGTATTAACAGCCATCTAGTTTTGTCTTTTTAAAAATGAAAGATTTTTATGCATAAAAGGACCTTTGAGTTAGCATTTGAGTGATGCCTTCTAGTTTTATTTCCAGTCAAAAAAGTTAATAATTTATTGTGCTTATAACTTATTTTAGTTTTCACATTTTAGTTCAGAAGACAAAAACATAATACAGCCATTAGCTTAGACTGGTTTAACCATAAAGCTACAAGTGCATTGTATTTTCGTTGCCTGTTTCCCCTCATCGTGCATGGTGTTTGCAAAGGGGCTGCTTTTTTGCTGACAAGGTTGAATGGGGATTATGTGAGGACCACATGTCCAGCCCTTTTGTTGATGCCTTTTTGTTGTCTTTTTGTACCTCGTGAGTAAATCGATGTAGGTACTACAGATGAAAGGGAAATATGCATTGACAGGGGCTTTTCTCCAATGCAAAGGTCACCCGGAGCAACAGAGTTTTAGTTGGGTAAGCTACAGGTCGGCAATGAGGGCCAAGCACCACAGTGTAGTTGAGCTTATAGAGCAAAGACAAAGCCATGTCATTAAACTACATAAAGAACTTCTATGAGGGATTTGTAAGTAAACCAAATTCTCTGTGTCTGTTTTGTTTTTCGTCATGCTTTTTAATAGTTAATTAATTTGTTGTTTTTTGTATATCTTTGTGGCATTATTGAGGACCTCCTGGATGACTGACTAAGTTTCATGTTGATTTTATTATTTCCCACTTTTAATGATTGATAAATGTTATAGGCACAAAAACTATTATTTTCTCTTGTTGGAACCTTTAGACCAGTCATATTGTTTCACACGCATACCAAGTTATTCTGTTTGTGTATTTGTATGTTTGTGTTAGCTCCGGCCGCCAACTGTGATTGGTCAATTCCACACCCTGTTCTTTGGCTCTGTACGTATGTTTTTCCTGGGGGTTCTGGGATTTGCAGTTTATGGAAATGAGGCTCTCCACTTCAGCTGTGACCCTGACAGAAGGGAACTGAACTTATTTTGTTACAACCAGTTTCGACCGATAACACCTCAGGTAAGGTTCAGAATGATTTTAAACCATAAGAAGGGAGAGGGAGAAAATGAATCACAATATGTAAAGATATATGTATATTACCATACAGAGTTTGTTTCCCACTCATTTATTTTTGCACCTTTTTTTTTCAGGTATTCTGGGCCTTACAGCTTGTGACAGTTCTTGTACCAGGAGCTGTTTTCCATCTCTATGCAGCCTGTAAAAATATAGACCAGGAGGACATTCTTGAAAAGACCATCTACACTGTCTTTTACATCATTTCAGTTCTTTTGCGAATTGTCCTGGAGGTGGCAGCATTTTGGCTGCAGAGTCATCTCTTTGGTTTTTTGGTTCACCCTTTGTACTTCTGTGATGCCAGTTCACTGGAAAAGGCCTTTAACTTCACCAAGTGTATGGTCCCAGAGCATTTCGAAAAGACTATCTTCCTCAGTGCAATGTACTTATTCACCATCATCACTGTGGTTTTGTGCATTGCTGAGATTTTTGAAATCCTCTGCAGAAGGTTTGGCTATTTGAGCAACCAATGACAGCTCTTGACCACCTCTTGTAAACTTTCATGTGAAATGTCTTCGGGAGTTCTTTAATTTTTCATATTTTAAAGACTGTTAAACATCCATCCAGCCGTTGTTCTCTTATTTCCTATGAAGCATACTACATATTTAATCTCAGGTAGAATGAAATGTGACTGTGAAATGTACTATACTGGAGTCTTCCTTTAGTTACTCAATACTAACAAGATTTTAACTCTGTTTTAGCTTTTTAGAGATGTCCTGTTGTACTGAAATAATATATAGAAGTGTATACTTGTCCTCTCTGACAATGTCATGGAATTGGGTTTTTCTGTAATGTTGCTGAAGCGTGTCCTGATATTAATATTAAACATTTTTAATCTAGTGTCATCAATGGCTTCAGAGTGTTTGTGAATGCTGTGTCAATCATTAATAATGGACAGGTACTGAGGGAGGAAATGTTTTTTGTTCTTCTTTTTTCTTCCTTTTTTAATTTTTAGCAATTTTTCTCCTGATTCAATTATGTACAAGTCCAATAGTAACTGGGACTCCAGCAGTCACACAATGTCACCAACACTGGGAGGGTGAGGTAGCACATGCTTCCTCCAAATTACATGAAGCCTATCTCCTGAAAGGTTAGATACACTATATGGACAAAAGTATTGGGACAAACCACTCAGCGCTCTGACCTCAGCTCCATCCATCACCTTTGGATGAACTGTAACTGAATCAGGCCTTCTCATCCAACATCGGTGCCAGACCTCATAAATGCTCTACTGAATGAAAGGACACAAATTTCCACAGAAACTCTCCAAAAACCTTCCATGAAGAGTGGAAGAAGCTGTTATAGCTGCGAAATGGGGACTAACGTCATATTAAAGTCTATGTATTTGAACGCAATGTCACTTATATCCCTGTTGTGTAAAGGCGTCTCAATACGTTTGTCCATATTGTACCACAAGGGAGTTTTCAGTGTAAGTAAAGTATAAAAGGAACATTACACATTCAAAAAGTGCTGTGGTTGCAAAAAATATCAAATAAAGAAAGGTTTCCTCAGCTTTCCTTATTAAACTTTTATTTGTAAGTAATTTGAGGTAAGAGCATTGCTGACAAATGCTTATCATAGAACTTTAATATACCCCCCCCCCCCATTCCTAATGGACATCTTGTAATCAGAAGAGAAACAACAACAACAAAAAATCCCTTCAGTTTTACAGAGAGATCAGCTGCCTTTATGGGCAATAAATAAATATTTCTCAGTATTTGTGAATGATGCTCAGGTGAGATATATATCAGCCTTTTTGTGATATATCAAATGCAATTAATACATTCAAACTAACTGAAATAAAATATTCTATAGGTTGTAATGTAAACATGACATGACACGTCCTTCATGTAACTAACGTTATGTTTTAACACCCCAGCAATGAATAGAAATTCCATCTATAGCCTATTGTAAGTGAACACTGAAAAGGAACTTGTCCCAAAATATTTTATCATGCTACTAGATTTCCTCTGTATGTCTAATGAAAGATACCGATAATACTTCCCACTGGAGACATTTAATTACGATTTCACCGTAAAACGGCATACAGTCAAACATAATCCAACAGACACACAGCTCATTTGATGGCAAGAGAAACCTGTAAAGACATCAAACCTCTTGCCCATCTGATTCCACACAGTACACACTAGAAAAAAGTAATTACAGTACATGATTGTGTGTGAGTGTGTGTATGTGTGTGTTTATGTGTGTGTAGTGTTGGGCAGATTACTTAGAAAATGTAATCAGGCACTGTTTATTAATTAGTGAAAATTGTATTGATTACACACAAAATGGGTTGTAATCTGATCGGTTTTGCATTATGGGGTGTCTAAATTGTTTCAACTGCAATGTAAATACAAACAGATTTTACTATACAGTTAAGTGCAAAAGTTTGTGAACCCCTGGTCATATTACATATTTTGGGGAGAATAAGTACACATTCTCTACATGTTTAAGCCACATTTAGTGCAATTTACTGCAAATAAAAAGAACTGCACTAAACCTTGGCCATCGTTTTGTGTTTGTATTTTTTCTGGAGAGGGTGTGTAGTTATTTTCACTCACAAAATCAAGGAAACACTTCATTTGACCAGGTGTATGCAAAATCTTGCTCTCGCTTGTATGCAATTTCAATAATTGTGCAATTAATGTAAACATGTTGTGAAATCATATGTATATGCTTACATTATACAAGAAGTAATCATGTAACATTTTTGACATGGCTTAGGTTGATTGCATGTAATGCATTTTTCATACATTTTCAATGCATAATCTATTTTATATGTAGTTATACTGTATGCAATCCATCATTTTGATAACCTGAAAACAAAATCTAATTTGTGTAATCCATTTATCCAACACTATATGTATATTTATGTGCATATAATTGACTTAACAGTGGCTGGAATGTTGTGCCATTTGATTAAATCAGTCATACATTGACTCCAAATAGCCCAAATATCAACTGCACAGCATCAGTCAATTAGTTTACAAGAAAGTGCTTTAAATAGTCATCTAAATGCATAACATTTACTAAGTACTTTAGGTTATCATAGCAATATTATGTTGTCATAAGATAAACTACATGAACAACATCTAGATATGTCACTTTGCATAAGTGCTGAAAAGTAGAAAGATTAAACATGGGGAAAGGTGTACGGCTTTCATAAAAGCTAAAGGTTTAAATAAAAAGAGATATTCAGAGTTCACGTTTCAATTCAAAGTTTCAATGACACAAAATGTAACTACATTTTAATGTTGCACTAGCAAACAGAACATGTACAACTAGATACCAAGCAATATCACTGCTTAATGCAATATTCAAAATGTAAAATGTGAGTTAAGTGCAATTTCAAAAGCTTCAACAGTACCTCAGATCAGGTAGACTTAACACTATAATCACTGCAACAATACATCCAACAATTTTGTCTGGCTGAGGCATAGGCAAACAATTCTAAAAAGGCACAAGCCGATAAGATGTGGTGACTTCGCAGATAGTCATGATCACTCTAGTTTAATTAAGAAGGTATGGAAAGTAAAGGTACTTTTTAGTTGCTGTAAAAATAGAAATAGTTTACAAAATGCAGTTTCTGCAGTTCAGTTTTGAAATACTGATCTCATGTTGTGAATCTGTGGGCTGCATGTGTATGGTTTGTATGGCCTTGAATGCATGAATGAACGAAATGTGGTTTATGGAAATATGAGACCAGTGTGGCAGTCTGACCTAAATATGTGTTGTGCATCTGTATGCAAAAATGTGTGCATATACTCATTTGTTTTTGCCATATATTGCACCTTACCAAAACCAAAGTTTCTCAGTCTTCCTCTGAGCTTTATTATAGTTTGACAAAACAAAATGTCTTGCACAAAAGCTGTTCTAATCAGCTTTTTGAAGGGGTTTCGATGATATCCTCTGAAGTGATCCTGAGGGAGGCTATAGCCTCTGCACAAATGTGAACACTCTCCTCTTGCTTCTTGTCTTTGTTGGCAACACCAGTGTGAGCGGTTGGCTTCTCTTTCCTCTGGGATGACGAAATGCATATTCCAGGTCCAGGAACAGGAACTGATGTCTGGCTGGAATTAGCCATCTCTGATAAGTCCCCCTGTGGTGGAGACTGAGAGTGTCTGTCCACAGGAGCAGCAGATGGTGACACAGAGGGCATTCTTAACCCCCCAATTGGAACCATTGGGATGGGAGGTGGTACCTGCCGTTGAGAGTGTAAGGGCAAGTGGCTGAAGATGTCTCGCTGGGGCAGATCATTATTGCTGCGTAGGCAGTCAGTGACAAGATTCTGAAGAATGCCTTCTCGCTGATCCTGTAATGAACGTAATTGCGAGAATAAATAAATTAAAGAACCAAATCATAATTCTCTCTGAACAGGTACAGGAGAAGACCAAAACGTCCTTTGGATCTAATGTGTGTTAATGTAAAAACAATTTATTCTATGTTGTTTTGGACTATATCTATTGGTCCATTTAAAATAAAAATAGGTAAGTTTCATGTGAAGTTATGGGCAGCTGCTGTATAAAAATGGAAAGACTTGGTTTTATTTGGGCAGCAAAGATATGGATAATAGGGCTAAACTGATAAAATTATTACTGATCTTACTGATTAACAGCTCTGTGCTGGAAGATTAACAGCTGATTAACAGCTCTGTCAACTAGTAGAGAGCCAAATTACATGCAATTTGCCAAAGAATTGATTCAAAGTTTGTCTAAACTTGAGTCTTGCCTGTATTGATTCTAGATTCAACTTGAGACTTGACTGTACTGCCATAGAACTCGACTTGGAACTTATCTGCACTGACTTGAGACTTGAATAATAAGGATCAAGACCTAAGATATGCCTGTTATTTGCTTAGTCAGTGACTTGTTCCAACCTTTGCAGAGTGCTAAACCACATCAACAGGTTTGCACCACATTAATGAAGACGTGAATGCAGTTTAAGTGGGAGAGTTTTCGAGTGACTACTTAATTCTCATGTTTGTTAGCGATATTAGCCTTGTAGCTCTAGTACTAAAATAAAGAGCATAAATCTGGACTCCAAATATATTACATGTGGGGTAGGTGTGTAAGTAAAGAATTGTGTAAATTAGACTGGTCCTTTAAATCGAACAGGATGAGGTTACATACCATTTCCGGGTGCATTCCAATGGCTTGCCTGAGGTGAGAGGCTTCAAATCTCATGCACCTGCCCTGATCCAAGTAGGTTCTATGGTGGTAGGATCCCCTGCGTGGGGAAGTTGCCCTAAGCATGCCTCTCTGCCGACCACGTGGGGAGGGTGCTCGGTGCCTAGACACATCTGTTCCAGGAGACATGGGTCTTACAGGGGAGAGCTGGCGAATGGGTGAGAGATCTCCTCTGATGCTTAGATCTCTTCTTGGTGAGATGGCCCTGAGGGGTGATGTATCCCTTCCTGGAGACAGATGACCTTGTGGTGACAGATCTCCCCTTGGACATATGTACCTTTGATGAGGTGAATCCCAGCAAGGAGAAAGCAGATGAGATGGACAGTGATCATAGGAGCTGCTTGCTTGCTCTAGAGTCAGGTCATCTTCATTACTGAGAGAGGAGGCATCAGATCTTTCCTTAGTGTCCAGGTTCTTGGTGAAACAGCTGGAGGGAGAGGTTTTGTTAACTGCACAAGCTTGAGGACTTGTGCTCCTGGAAAGGGTTCTTGGTGTGGAGTCGCCATCATATTCATCCTCCTCGTCATCATCTGGTTCGTCTCCGTCTTCATCACCACCATCAGAGTCATCCGCATCTGAGAACTGATGTTTAATGGTTGTATCAACTGCTAGTCCAATGTCTGAGGATTTCTGCATGTCATCTTCATGATCTGAAAGCAATACACAATCAGATTAACAGATCTTTTTCTTCTTTGGAGATCAGTTATAATGAGACATTGTTTGCATTTCTAACCTTTAGAAAAATTATGATACAGATTAAACAGATTTTAAAAAGAAAAGAGGGAGCGAACATACCAGCACCCTCTGTAATGTCCATGGTCATAGGTGAAACTCCAAGCTCAAGGCATTTTTTCATGTGAGCTTTTGATTTCATATGCTTGGTGAGGTTCCCTTTATAAGAAAAGAACATTTTTCAACCTCAAAATACCTGAAAACCAGCTATTAATATTTATTATTAAATGTAGTGAAACAAACCTTTAGTTTTAAAGGCAAAGTTGCAGCACTTGCAAACATAAGGCCTTACATCTGTGTGAGTACGGATATGTTTCTTCAGCATGCTAGGCTTCTTGCAACGAATACCACACTCTTCACAAATATATTTCCCTCGCCCACGGCCTCTGACATACACATAGTCCTCATTTGACTTGTACCTGAGTGATAAAGTCACAATGAGACAACACCTTCATTAGCAAACATTTATGCTAAGGACACAGTCATCCTCCTTCAAACAGAATAAATTCATCAGTAAACATTTTGGCAAGGAGGCTACTTACCCCCCTTCAAAAATTTTTATTCGAAGAGGCTCGGTTTGCTTTACAGAGGCTTCACTGTCTTTGCTGTCATCACGTGCACATTTACTTTTGTGCCTAACATCTTTTGTTTTTGTGTCATATCGTATATCATCCACTGTACTCTCTACAGCACCCTGTGAAATTCAGAAATAAGTATATCGAAAATATCTGTACTTTTTTAATGGACATGTATGTTTTACATATTTATCGATTAGCTCAATAAGGTTAAAAATACTAACCTGCTCCAGCTTGTGACTCCACATAGTTGAGTTAACAAATATTCCAGGTTGATACATAGCTGCAATTGTATATATGGTATTTTGGCTCCTCTGCCTGGATCGGAGAAGAGCAAGAACCATTCCGGTACTAAGATTTGGTGGATTCGGGTTATGGCATCTCACAAACCAAGAGGCATACGCTGAGAAATGAGAGGATGAGGGAGTGCTGTTTGGCTTAGCTGAACTAAGATAACACCAGCTCACACATGTTGTAGTGTGAAGACTTGGGCACTGCGACATTACCCAAGCATTGGCAATGTCTCTGGGCAATGCAGCTACAATATGTCCTTGACTGGTGGCTATTTGCATTGGCAATGGCATATTATTCACTGCTTCTTGAGAAACACTGCTGGACAATGATAAGCCAGATTTATGATAAAGCTCCATATGTGGATCATCCATATCCATCTCCTGTACAGTCACTGATGGATCCTGGATATTTGTTGACTTGCTGTCTTTCTTGTTTTTTTCTTTTCCCCCATCAGGATGGCCCAGTTCTACAGCACTAAGTTCTTCCACAATCTGGCCATACATTTTCTCTTCTTTGACTCGTTTTTGCTGCTTTGCCTCAATAAAAAGTTCAATGCTACTTGCAGGAGAAAGCATACGCTTGTTAGCACCACCACTGGGGGCCTCTGTGGTTGAGATGGTTCTAGAGGTCAAGGACAGAGGTATGCCTGTATTAAGCTTTGCAGGTGATAATTGTGGGTTGTGAAGCAGTTCTCGGGGGTGTCCTGATATTTGAGATAGATCAAAGCCTACCCTATGCTGTGATGTGACACTTACAGGCTGACTTTGAGAAGTGACATTACTGTTTCCTAAGCCTGTGGTATTCTGAGAATCCAGAATATGAGATATACTTGTATATGTGATATTTCCATAGCAGGGCACTTGCATCTGGATTCTTACTGGAACCAACAAACCACAAGGTCTCTGACTGGCTAAAATAGGCTGAGACTGTGAAAGTACTGCTGTTGTTGACAGAACATTGGCGATGATCTGTGGATGACCTTTGGCTATATCTGTCATAGCAATTCTGGGATCTTCAGCTGGTTTTAATTCTTCAGGATCTTTCTTTATTTTCTGCTTTAGACCACGGAATTCATGTCTCTGTAAAGTCTGGGAGAGTTGAAATTGTTTGTGACATGGGATTTGCACAGATTTGCATGATGAATCTAAAATTTGCTGCTGTGGAGACAAACTTCCATGCATCAAAGGGTGCCTCATTTTCTCAATGCCAACCAAGCATCCTTCTATGAAAAACGGTTTGTCTGGTGAAGACACTGTCCTGTAAATTTCAACAGAATCTGAGCTGCCTGGAGTGACATTAACATCTAAAGGTTTGTCATGTGTTAAAACCTCTGGATCACCACTCAAAGATGCCTGTCTAACCAAATAGCCTCTTCTTCGCTCTTGGTATTTGCATGCACTGTCACTTTGCATAGAACCGGATGAAGAGGAAAGGTTGCCATAGTCGAAGGATTTGCTTCTAAACTCTGGATGCTCCAAGGATAAATTGCAGGGTGCCTGTTCTGATGCTGAGCGCCTCATCTCTCTGGGATGACTTAGTGAGCCCCCTGGCACTGCTAAGAACTCCAAGGGTTTACTAAATTCATCTGATTTAGCTGGAGATGCAACATTAAGACTTTCTTCTTTGTCGAGTGACTGAGAGAAACTTGAGCTGTGGGACAAATTACTGTCTTGACTTGGGCTTCTGGAAAGACTAGTACAAGCAGATTCAAAACTGGATTCACCAGAGGAATATTCCATCTCAGCCAATCGCAAACGTTTCTTTTTTGGAGGTAGCTTTTCAACTGGGAATTTTGATAAGGTTTCACTCCTCTGAGGCCACTGGAATTCCTCCCCATGTTTTTCCTTGGGCTTTACCTGCATGTCTTTCTCTGGTTTCTCAGGCTCCTCAGTAACTCTTATCTCTGGAACTTGGATACCAGACTGAGATGCAAGTTGCCTAGATAGCTGAGACCGCTGGTATAGCAAATTACTGCCTCCCCATTGCTTCTCTGTTTTTCCAGCCTTAGGGAGTTGGTCAGTTTTGTGTCTTTCCTTAATTTCCTCCTTTTCCAGTAACTGGTAAAGAGCACTTTTATCAAACTGATGAGATTCAAAGTCAGTAGACCTTTCTGCAGAGCTTAGCCTGCTTAATGAGTTGGTGTGTTGAATTACAGAGATAACATTGCTGCCAGCCCTTCTCTCTGTGTCAGTATATGTAGCATCTTGAATATCTTGCTTTATATTAAGGTCCCCTGAGAGTTCAGACAGCCCTAATGGCTTATTTTGGATCAGAAACTCTTCCTCTTCCACAACGTTCTTACATTTTCTACGTTTCCTTGTGGTATTTTCTATCATGTGGCTTTGAAATGTGAGAGATCTCTCAAAATCTGGACAGTTCCCTATTTTAGTTTTAGTGTCATCTACTCTGTGAATTTTCAGCTCGGACTTCAGGCCATAAACCAGAGAAGAATGGTTGTCTGATTCCGAGTGCCCTTCAAGAGCAGAGTGCTCAAAAGCAGCCTGTCTCATAAGCTTCCTCATGCCTATTGAGCCACGATAGGAGACTTCATCATTTGTCATCCGCTCATCAAAAGAATTACTACTCCTTAGTCCTTGTGGTGCATTTAAGTTGGAATCAGATGTGGTTGGAAGTGAGTTGCTTCGTAAAAGTAAACCACTTTCTTGTGGGGTTTCTAAAAGGTCTGCACCACACTGGAACATTTCGGCAACTTCCTCATAGTCTTCTTCTTGAAAAGAGTCGGATTCAATTTTGATTGATCTCACCAGGTCTTTCTTGCGTCCATGCAAATGAGATGCCGTTTCCCCAGACACCCTCCCCTTCGTCAATTTAATCATAAAACTTGAAGTCTCATTTATGTCTGTCACGCAAGTTTGTACCGTGATTGATTGCCTTGGCTTGGAGCTCGGTCTATAACACTTCCCAAACATTATTTCTTGGTATGACTTGGCACTTGCACTTGGTTGATTGAACTGCTGCTCTGCACTCTCTGAGCGTGAAAAGTAGCCAGAGTCTGTGCTGCCTTTGCTGTATGAACTGGGAAGGGAGAGAGACTGGTCTGATTCCTGGCTCCTCTTCTCTGAGAGCCTAAGGGCGAGTCTTTGCTTGATGGTGGAAGACTCGACTTCTTGGTCCACCTGTGTGACAACTGCAGGTGGCATCATTTCTCTGAACTGCCATAAAGATATTTTTCCTGATGGTGGTACAGGCTCCTTTTTAGAAGAGCTCTGCAACGAGCTCATCGCAGGCTTATTTTGAGTGAGTTTATTGGAATCTTCTTGTGCAGTGTCCTCTGGACATTTCATATGGATAGAACTCTCTGTGCAAAAGTCTTCTATCACCTCTTCATCTGTGTCTGTGCTCTGCTCAGCATCCGAGTGCATCTCCCCCTCTCCGACTCCCAGTTCTTCATCCATACCAAAATGCTTACTGTCTTGTTCTGAAAAAGGAACCAGGCCTGCTTTGACAGCATGTGTGTGAGACTTTCTGTGTTTGTACAAATTGCTTTTTGTTTTAAATGAGAAACCACAAGGAACGCAAGGATAGGGACGCTCACCAGTGTGAGAACGTATGTGTTTCTTCAGCACACTAGGTTTTGCACATGCTCTCCCACAGTAGTGGCAAACATACTTTCCTGTCTTCTTTGGTTTCTGCTCTTTTTTGTGCAGACCTTCTGACGGCAAGTCAACACCTGACTGAAGCCCTCGTTTGCCAGGTGGGGCGTTACTGAGTGTCTTTCTCCAGGTGTGGATTGGATGCTGCTCACTGGGCTGTAATGAGGAACTAGCTTCTGACCCCACCGTCTTTAGCTCCTTACCAGAACATGAGCTTGTATCTCCTGTGTGGGGTCTCTCTGTCAGTTTTATTTCATCCTCAGTGCCAAGATTATGGGCCCTTTGACATATTTTAGATTCAGAGTGTTTCTCTTCTCTTGAACTTCCTCCTTTTTGGGAACATCCTGCTCCAGTAGAGAGTTCAGAGGTCTCCATAATGCATGTGTTCTTTTTTTTCCCAATAATTATGCTTGCTACATTTTTGCTACTTCATGTTGTCATGATAAGTGTCAGGTCTGAATCAATTGTCCCACTCAATTAGGTTTAACGACTGCATCTTTCTAAGTGCCATTAAAGTTCCTTTGGATGAATGCAGACTTCAGGCTGATTGCATAATTTTCACAAAACTGAATAATTTTCTTTCTGGATTCATGTCTGGATTTCTCTTCATTGCACTCAGTCTTCGGTGGACCGTTTAATGCTGCTTACCAACACCAGGTTATCTATGGGGAAATATAAAAACAGAAGTCAAATTTTCAATCAATTTGTGTCATAAGCAATAAAATGGTAAGGTACTCTCTGTACTAATATGGACATTCACATTTTGTTTCTGTAAGTAAAAAGCCAGCCTACACCAAGCAAATAGTTAAAAAACTTACCATGGCCATATAAGACAGATGCAGGATTATCTGCAGGAATCATCCCTGGCATAAGAATGTCATGAGATGTTCCATCTGAACTGCAAAGCCAGTAAGGAGGGGAAGTTAGTAATTCCAGTAAGGGGCTTAATATGACAAGTGCATTTTTTGTCATGAGCAAAAATTATTAACTGTATGCTAATCTATATGCTAAAGACATCACATCTGTGAATTGTTCTTCATATCTATAAATTGCACTTACAGGTGTATAAATGGCATTTACAGGTGTACAGAAAAACATCTAACACCCTTTGCTTAAAAACATCCTATTCAATAATACAACCATAAACATTACTGACACAATAACTTAAACATGAATGTCAAAACTACACTATATAGACAAAAGTTTTGGGACACCTGACTATTACACCAACATCAACTTTAATGACATTGCATTCAAATACATAGACTTTAATATGGAGTTGCTCCCCCCTTTGCAACTATTACAGCTTCCACTCTTCTTGGAAGGCTTTCCACAAAATTTTGGAGTGTTTCTGTTGGAATTTGTGCCCATTCATTCTGTAGCGCATTTAAGAGGTCAGACACTGATGTTAAACGAGAAGGCCTGATTTACAATCTCCGCTCCAGTTCATCTCAAAGGTGTTGGATGGGGTTGAGGTAAGCTCTTCCACACCATCTCATCCAACCATGTTTTTATGGACCTTGCTTTGCGCACTGGGACACATTCATGCTGGAATAGAAAAGATTCTTTCCCAAACTGTGTCCACAAAGTTGGAAGCATGATGTTGTCTAAATTGTCTGGATATGCTGAAGCATTAAAATGATTGCCCTTAAGGCCTCGTCCACACGGACGTTCGAAATGAACACGCTCTGAGCGCCATAGGCGTTTTTGTGGCGTTTGGTAGCGACGCTTGATCGACACCAGCAAGGCGTCCGACTGGCGTTAGTCTGACGCCGTTTAACGCCAGCCTGACGCCCAGCTTGTAGTTTGGTGTATTTACCTGTGGGGGCAGTAATTACTCTGGCTGGATCAGTGTCTGACATTTTTCTTAAACATGGTTTTTGGCAGTTGCTATACAGAATCATGGGACATATTCAGTCCTCCAGAACATCAACCGAACTCCATGTAAATGCCACAGCGACGTTTTCCTCGCGTTCGTCGTGATTTTGATACCAAGAAAACGCTGCATGCAGCGTTTATTTGACGCCATCCGAACGTGCAGCCGGCCAAACGCCGGTGCTGAACGCCCGTGTGGATGCTTTGATTTGCTTCAATGAGCAGAAAAACGGGCGGCGCTCAATAGGCGCTCACCTGGAGTCAACGAACGCCAGAAAAACACCTGGTTCAGACGTCCGTGTGAACGAGGCCTTACTGGTAGTAATGAAAAACAGGTTTGTCCCAATGCGTTTGACCATATAGCGTATGGACTATATGATGTTAAGGTGACCGAGCACAATCTAATAACCACATCACAACTCTGCTGAATGAATGGCAACCTCAAAGCCAGCGATGTGTTCTGTATTTTATGCCATATACCCATGACCAGCCAAGTGTTACTCTAACTCCTTAGAAGTAGCAGCATAAGATTCACAGCTTAGTTTGACCACATAATTGCAGAAATTGCTACAGCATCAAAGCACTACTAGTTTCTTTGCCCATTTGTAGTGATGTACAAATGCACTTGCCCCTTTTGACCCAGGGTTACAGTAGATAGCCAGTAGATCTACTGTAGAAGGTTGAATTATGAATTCACTTCTGATGTGAAGCTGCAAGCAACCACTGCAAATTTCCCATTTTTTATGTATTGTTGTATAATAAGCAATATAGACAGCAAACAAAGTCCTCTGGCTTTAAAACTTTTTTGCTGCCTTACAATTACTGCAGTTAATTAATCCTGGTTGGCATATCAGGACAGTAGTCCATGTTCACACGCATATTACGATGTGACTTTAATGAGGTTATATAAGATTATCTGGTTCAGACCTCTGAGCTCATCTTAATTAGGACATCCAAAGACTTCTCACCATTGTATCAGAAAGGAAATATCAAGCAAATAGATCAGTGTACTTTAAAACACTGTCTTCATGTCGACTCCGCTGGGTAGAATCACAAATGTCCAGCTGTTACACGAGCACATTGGAAGTGGTGTGACCAGTGATGAGGGGGTGACAGGAGTCAGCAGTCAGAGTGTGGCCTTTTCAAGGTCACTCTGACCTCATTCTTGGGTTTCCCTCTGTACTGGATCATGAATGACTGAGTGATTATATGAGTGATGAAGATTATAGAGGTGTTTCAGTGCTCTCTCAAAAACAACGAGCATCTCTGAACCACAAAAAAAGACAGGCAAGAGCTTCTAAACACGGAATCGTGGACTATATGAAAGAATGAACACAGTTCAGCAAATCTATTTGGGTTGTCATTATGACTGTCAACATGTTCTGAGAGTGTCCTAGGAGTCCATGGGTGGAAAGTGTAAAAGTTTAACCAACAGTTTTGGCTTCTCCTTTGGACACCATCCCAACACATATGTATGGACACCATCAGTGACAACATGAAGAGTGAAACAACAAGGAATAGCAAGTCACAGGAAAACATTTCCAGACTCAGGGGAATGTCATTACGTCATGTATCAGCCCCCCACAGTATCAGTGGCCACAAGAGCCAAAGCATGGCAACTCATAAAATAGAGCAGTCGTGCAGCTGAAAACTACAGCGGCATCTCAGCCAGGAAAGGACCGCATGATGGGTCACTACACGATGAGTACGAGCAGAGCAGTCAAGGGCAGACTCAAGCCGGCAAGTCACCCTCCAGCAAGCACAGATAAAACATCAAACATAATGATTGCCATCAAGCTACAAACCTGGTGCTCAAATACAGCCTTGTCCAGTACCTCCAGTCATATGGAGCCCTCCTCATAATTCCTGTCTGTCATAATCCAGCACATCACCAGCGAGAACAGCATTAATAGAGCCAAATCTGCATCCCATTAATGATCCACTTCTTGCTTATTGAGAGTACACTATAAGACCTACTGATGTAAGCGAGTCACCACAGAAAATACCTCACTGAGACGTGTATCCAGGAACAAAAATAGCAAAGGGGCCCTGTTAAGGGTTATGCAACAGCCCACACTGGAGGCCACTTTTGAAGCAGCAGAAAGCAGCGCACACAGATCACTCACCCACTGTCCCCCATGGAGATGCACTTACCCCAGAAACACTAAATCTGACTTTTTCTCAATGAAGTGTTTACATCAACATGTAAGAACAATGAGTCCTGTAAAAGCTCTGGTACTGTAACAGCATTCTGATACACTATATGACATTTTACAACAATGTAATAACAAGTCACTTTATAACAAGCACACATTCTAAACAAATCTCTTTGTGATCATTCCACCAGTCATTCCACCATATTGACTGAATAATAGAACATTTTTAAACATTAGATCTGATCCATATCACCCTTGTATCCGATCATCACTATGATTTGATCCCTACCTCCAACCTTGACTTTTAAACACAATACAATTTGCACTACTAATAATATTTGACCTGCTGTGGCTATCATCTTAGGTTTCGATACAGAAAAACAGCTGGGTGCAGTTATGGTTAGGGGTATTAACATGATATGATATGATGATATGATGCAGATGCTGTGTTGTGTGCAAGTCTGTTAATATTAGGCTCCTTAGGTAGTGTAAGTAACATTAGACTCTTCTAACATAACATCACTTGTGTTAGCTTTTTTCACTCCCATTTCTTAATGTAACATGAGATTTTGCTATGTCTGTTTAGGGGAGACATGTCTGTGTAAGGGGGGCATAACCGAGCCCATTTAGTTTTTTGCTAAATAATTTATTCAGTATTTAAGACAATATATCTTTTATGTATATCTTTGAATAATGTGTATTTTTTATTTACTCATCAAATACAATCATAAAAAAGTTTAATGAAATATACTTGATTGAGAACATTCATTTTATTTTAAAACATTAGCACTATTTGAAAAAACTTCCATTTAACTAAAAATTCAAGATGCACAACTTTATTGTTGTTGTTGTGTGACAAAAAAAATATCTGGGATTTAAAAAAAACAAAACAAAACAGCAATATTAATGTAAAGACTTAGTGCTTCCCTTGTATGTCAGAAGATTTTGTAACCACACACCTACCTAACAACAACAAATGTGCACAGTAATTTGCAGCAAGCTTCCCCCTTTAACCCACTTTCACAGTGTTACTGTTGACTGCGGTTATTTCTTATGCAGTTTTGTTGCCAGTGTATTACTAGGCCATGGTATCAGTATGTATCACTAATGTCATTTCAGAGCTCCTCCCAATAATGCGGCATTTCTGAACAAAACAGTAAACCGTAAATAGCACAGCACTCAACTGTTAATTTGTGCTTGTTTTGCTGCACAAATTCTCTCATCACGGAACAGCAATTAAGCAATTAAGAGCACTTTTAAATGGAGTAACGGGTTCTTGTCAGCTGGTGTAATGACGTGAGCATTTTTCCTCAACAATAAATAATATTCAAGGAAATGAACATGGAACAAAACGTCAGCCTCTAATGTAATATTCAGAAACAATGTGAAATTTGAATATTTATCTTCTTTTTAAATAGAAATAACAAAGATGAACAAAAAATCTAAAGCAAAATGCAACAATATTATTCACAAAATGCACAAATAAGAATTTGTGTAAATAAATTACATAGAATTCATTCTAGAGTTGTGAAGTCATCTACAGCTTGGTCCATCACCTTTATTTTATTGAGAATGGTTATATAATTCTTTGAACACTAGAGTATATGCAGGGACGTGAGTAGCTGTTACTGTTAACTCAGGTCGGTTTAGTAACACCATGCTAAAACAAATGATACTGTACTTTAACCTGACTAGCTCTTGCTGAGAACTGATTAAATATTTTAAAATCATCCTATGTTACGGCCACCAAGAGGGTGAATACAATAAAATAGGTTTATAAGTTGTGACTCAGTTACTGTTATTGAAAAACAGATAATGCAGATGCTTCCACGAACCAAACACAGTGTTCATATTGCATCTAAACTATTATTTGTCAGTGTTTATAGATGATGCTATTATGAGAATACAAAAAAAATGCTTGTTGAAGTGTTGAAGTTAAATTATGTAACGTATGACATATTTTACCTTGCAGTATGTTCCCTGAACCTTAGATTTATGATTCGTGGTCTAGTAGCACTGGTCAGGTACAGAAATTCTAAGACCATGACAAAAAAAGGCAAATTATAATTTAGCAATCTAAGTATTACATAATTATAACATTGACTCAAAAAATATGATCATTTATGCATACCAGTAATAAACCAGTTATCAACTTCCCAAAGCCAAGGCCTAGAAAACATACATTTACAGCTCTCGACAGATCTGACGCTGCACTTAGAGCTTCCTGGCTTTATTGTATTGAGTATGTGGTGGGATTGCCCCGAAATGGCTGATCCTCAACGAGCAGTGAAGGTCAAGCCTCTCGTCTCTCTCTATAAATATGATGGTCTGTCCCACTGGGTCCGCTTCACCGCCCGGCTTTTCCACTGTCTCAGGCACACCACACTGCTGCTGACCATTTACATGTGATTCGATACCACACACACACACACACACTTTCTGTCTCTGTCTCTTTCTCTCCCTCCCTCTCTCTCTCTCTCTCTCACACACACACACACACACACACACACACACACACACACAGGCTGGAATGTCCTTACTGTAGCAGGCTGTGTACAGACAAAGCCGATCTCCATGGCTATGATGGCCACAGCCCCAGTATAAAATCTGCTGCACATAATAATTATAACGCTCAGGTTCAATATTCTCCATTCTACTTAAAAGTCCCCACATAGGAAATGGCAAAAAGCTGTTGATTTAAAAATAGTTTTGCATTGTTTTGACTAATGTACAATTTATCATGAATTTTTTACACAATGTAAATAGAAAACTTTTTTTCAAATTGTCAATAAAATGGAAATATTATGGTTATGGATAATAACCATAACACACTTGCATATTCACCCATCTGTTGGGTCACTGTGTATAGCCATTTGCAAAGTCAAATGAGTTTGCTAATAAGTGAAAATAACAGGGGACAAAGTTTTATTTTTCTTCTCTTTTTTGTGCACAGTTTGACAAAACATAGGACATATAGCACATTACCCAAGTACATTTCAGCAGGCTACTGTGTAATTACTTCTTTCAGAATTTTAGAGGATGTGAAAGAATCATTAATTGCTCCCAAATGTAGACTTAAGCAAACAGCCTCCTTAATCTCCTTATCATACTGTAAACGTCATTCATCCTTTGGTGCGAAGAAACGAGGAGTGTTCCCATGGCAACAAAATGCCTATTTCTGCCGTGTTTCATATGCTTTTGTCTCATCCAGTGGGTACACACAGATCAAACCATGCTACTGAACTGCTGAATGAAGCACACTCAAGTAGGCTTCTGTCAGGGCTTTGATAAATGCTCTCAATTTCCGTTTAGTAGGACCCACTCTAAAAAAGCTGGTCAGTTTATGTAGCTGGGATGTGCACGGATGGGATAATGGTGTACTTCAGCCTCTGTAGGCATTTCACACCATGAGAAGGTCAAGAAAATGAATATGAAAATGCCTTCAGGTGCTGGACGTCATTTGGCACTACAGTTCTGTAGTCATCGCCATGGCAACGCACAATGCTCTAACCTTAGAGTTCTTCATCTGTGGGTCTTGCAAGCCAAACTGTACAGTAATTTCAACAAAGCATGCACTCAGAGCACTGTTTAACATAAGTGTGAGAAAAATACACATAATCAAAGTTTTACAAACATAAAGAACATGTAAGACACCCTAGTACTGTGGATGTGCAGCTCATAAGATTTAGTAAGGCACATATCTCAGCATCCTCATACCTGTGGTTCATCACGTCCTGTTCTGAGGAAACAAGTAATTGATGTAGAAGCAGCTTTAGGCAGACTCTGATACACATACATATGAGAAGTACCCTCCAACTTGCGCGTGACCGAGGCCACTTCAGCAAAGGCATCAACCTGACACAAGCCAAACCTTCTTGATATATCTAAACAAGGTTCATGTTTTTAGACAGTAAAATGTATTCCAACTTATCTAATAAAGCTCCTTCTTCACAGCCTAGGCTTGAAAACCCAGTTCATCTTGCTTCTCACCTTGATGGATCCATTCAGTTCAGTTCCCTCCTCCAAGGCTAAACACTGCATTTGCCATCATCAGAGTGCCACTGCCAAGGGTCCTATTTTTCACTGTGTGCTCTTCACTAGGATCTGCTACTAATCTCTTACTCTCATACAAGAGGAGTGGGAAGGAAATGGAAAATGATCATGTTTCTTGGCATAAACACCTGGTGTGTTCATTGGCTGAGGGAGGCTGGTGGAGATGTCTATCACCGTGACAACGCTATGCTGGCTGGCAGCAGCCAGAGGAGAATATACAGGGACAGAAATAGATTTCAGCTTGCTGTGGAGCTGCACAAACCCGTCACAGAGGAAGGGAGGGAAGGCCAGGGGGAATGCGAGATGAAAGATGAATACAGCTATGAGAAAAGATGAATACAGCTTTGCGAAAGCAAGGACATTAGCTTTGAATATGACAGCTGCATCTCGGCTGTGGAGTGGCTTCAGAGTGCTTGAGTGTCTGTAACTACGGGTTACATCCGCCACAGCCTCGCTCTTTACGTACTCTATGCTGGATAGACCTTGCCTAGGCGCTGACTAAGTTGTAGGACGGTTACAACATGAAGGTGTGGTCGGGTTTCTGTGGACAGGACTGCCATCTTCAACGATGGGCAACTGCATTTCCAGCATCCTGATTATTCCTGTCAAAAAGATGAACGCAGCTGTGGTTTACCAGCCAGCATCATAACTCTGTTTGCAAACAGCCACCCTGAAGCTGGCAGAACTGATAGTGGCCTAAATGACCCTGAAACTCATTTATTACCCCTGAATGTGTCATGCTGGGACTGCGCCAGGGCCACACTCTTGCTAATCCAGAGGGGGAGGCAAAGAGTGTGGGTTTGTGTGCATGCTTTCATTAAAAAGAGTCAGTAATTAATTCCGGTCTTGGATGGATACCTGCCTTCCAGGACAGTCTGAGCAGACAGGACTGGAAAGGACACTAAAAAAAACCCCGTACTTACAGCAGCAAGTTCCAGAAAGAGTTAGCAAAAATAATGTCTAAATTTAATGTTAAATAATGTAAAGTTATGTAGTGCATTTAATGTTAAGTAATGCACAGTAATGGTAAATAATGCTGCCTTCACTATGTCTCATTTGGGCAGAATATACAGATACGACCTCTGAAGCACTCCCCCACATACACATACACAAACACACACACTAGCATGCTGGTAGATGGCCTTCCTTGTACCCATTCATCCAGTGTTACGTTCAGAAACCACTACCAAACAGCACAAAAGGGAAGCTGGCAGAGAAGCAATTCTGCCTGCAGCACTGGGCTAGAAACACAATATAGGTAAGAACACCTTATTATTCATCCAAACACTTTAACCCCAGTATAAGTTGAAGGGGCCTGTGATCTGCATAAACAGTGCAGCGCTATTCTTGGCACGGCTGTCCTGAATAACTCAGATAGGGAGTTTCTGGGGGGAGGGAGGTAAGCACGTGTGTCTCAGTGTGGCATGTGACGCTCTCGGATTCCCAGCCCTTTCGTAAGTCAACTATGGCAGGTATTTCAAACTCCCACACAGGGGTCTATGAGCTTGTTTATGTTCTTCTATAATATTACTGGAAAAGTAAGAAGAAAAAATAGATACTTTAGCTACTTGTTCACAAAGGTTCTCTGAGTTGGAGTGCTGATCTAGGATTAGATTCCTGTTAGTACAGAATCCGTTTCTAGAGCAGTAGTTCTACACACAGAAGCTTGACAAATACAAGGGCTGGAATACATTAAACTAACCGAAGCATTAAAAGGCAAGACGTTGTGTCAGTAGGATTTCATTTCTTACAGTGATTTTCTGTTGGTAAGAGATATTTAATATACAGTTATACATTTCAAAAGAGCAGGCACCCGTCTAGCGATTAATGCGTTAATAAGCGTGTTTCCGAAAAGCATCATAACTAATGCCATTCAAATTCTGAGTGATGGCCCCTCCAATTATAGCCCATCAACAAGTAGCTGTATGCGAAACAGACAATCTTAAAATGTAACAAAATTTATTTGTGCAGTTCAGAGCAATGATTTAAGATGAATCCTCAAATACAAGGTTTCTTTATAAAACGATAAAGTGACTTTTTATATTCCATTTTCTCACTGCTGAAATTCCCTCACGTCATCCTAAAACAGAGATGAATTACCACACACTCCGTATTGTGGAAAGAAAATTAACTAATAATCATCCATACATTACAATATAGAAAATGTAAGAAAAGAAAAAGCACCTTAAAGATAATTACACCCATAAAATCTTTGTGAAAGGTAAAACTAAATCAACAAAAGCTTTTATATTGATACAATGGACATATTGGTTTTCTTTGACATTCTTATTACCATACAATCAACTAATAGCAGGTGCCTTGTGAGCTCTAAGACAACTAATCTACGCAGCACTGGTGATTCGCAGAGTCCAGGCCCAGGAACAAGGCATTTCCACAGGAGACAGATTGGGCAGGTAAACCTGCAGACCAGTGGGTTTTAACAGGTCCCACTTTAGCGGTTTATAACCCAGCAACACCACCTGGTTTGGATGAAGAGCAAAAACGGTAAGCACAAAAACAGGTTTAGAGCACAAATGTTCTATATAAATTAAAAATGTGCTACAAAGTGAAATTTGCAATATGTACAGTTACCTGTGTACTGGCCTCTGATGCAATAGGATCATGCAGAACAACATAACCATTAGTTGGCCATGAAAGCAAAAACGCATAGACTGCCTTCTCCTGTGGTTTCCATGTGTACCTTTTGGATGAAACAAATTTAATTTAAATTGAAATATGCAGACCAGGTCAAAACAGCTGAAAACAGATTCATTTAGCATGAGAACAGATCCTGATGATACTTTATTATATGATTTTAAATACATTTCATTTTCAAAAATGCTTTGATAAAGGAACACACCAGACTCCGGGTGTAACAGTGTCATTCTGAACTCTCCATGCAGTAGTGTTGTAAATTCCTTCCCCATTAACTTTCAGCCATTGACCCATCTGTTTAAGCCTCTCCTCAAATATGGGAACGATGCGGCCATCGTGTGTTGGACCCACGTTCATCAGCAAATTCCCGCCACAAGACACGGTCTCCACAAGTGTCTACAAAGGAGACAGAGGAGCACATACATGTTTTACACATTCATTAGTCTTTGGAGAATAATTATAGACATTTTATTGTGCATTTAAGTCCATCTTTAAAAGAAAATTTTATTTTATAATGACAAACAACACCTATTATTGCCTGAGGTGCAGAAATTTCTGATGAATGCAAGCCCTCAAACGAAATTACAGGAGATGTTAAACGGATTTCGAAGTACCACTCATAACTCAACTCACATTAACCAGCTGTTCAATGGTAAGGTAGTCACTGAGTGTAGCCTCTCTTCTAAATCCCCAAGAGCGCTGGTCAATGCTTATACAGCTCTCCCATTTGTGTTTCAACAGATGTCCAGGGGTGTACCGGTCACTACAGGTGTAGTATCCACCATGCGTACAAATACTTCCTCTTCCCCAGCGATCATTAGTCACAATAGTGTCGCGAACAGGGCTGCAAGTATACACAAACCATTGGATATATTTGGTTATACTCACAATGATTATTAAAGTACCAATGACTGCTACATGTAAAAATGATAGATTATTCACCTCTGGTTGTATAGCCAGGCTAGAAACCCAGTGCTGTTCCAGTACTGGTCAGGAGCATTTCCATCTCCATCAGACCACAGCAGCTCAGGTTTGTACTTGTTCACTAGCTCATAAAGCTCAGGCAGGGACTTCTCATCTGCGAATACCGTGGTGGTAAAATTGTTGGCAGCATCAGCTTTGAAAAGAGGGTGGAACCATTCAAACTGAGAGTGGTAGAGTCCAAGGCGCAGATCAGTGTTCTTCCGCAAAGTGGTGGCTATCTCACCCACCAGGTCTCGCTTTGGCCCAACATCTACTGCATTCCAGTTCCATGAGTACTTTGAGCCCCACATGGTGAAACCTGAAACAGGAAAGTTTATTTTACTTTCCATGTACAATGCAACAGTATTTTGCCTGGTCAAACTCACGTGCCACTCAGTCTAGTCAGAAAGAGCTTTCCCAGAGCCAGTTTATGACCAGCCAGGTTACTCAAAGACAACTAGAGGCCACCTAGAAGTATAGAACTGTTAAAAAGAGAAGTGGCAAAATCAAAATGAGAAATACCCTACGACTGAATGAAAAGAAACATTGGTGTGTCCTGAACAGGAAACAGAGCAGCTCTGTTCCTTCAAAAACAAATCTACCTCACAACAGGTTACACAAGAAGAAGTGAAAACTAATACATGCCTGGGCTGTTTCATGCGCTTATACAGTTACTGAAACATGAGGTTAGATAATAAACATTTATAATTGCCTTTGTTTATTAGGTCTGTCATAGGTCTGTTTATGATGCTTTTCAGGAAGTTTACCATTATACAGCATGAGCCTCTTGACAATTGGGTGGAACACATCTTCTTTGTAGATCTTCAAATAAATTGAGTGGTGCTAATTTAATGTGTACTCTTTAAAAGATGAATAGGAAAATGTACTCAGAGGTACAAACATTCCTAAAAATGCAAGCATAAAAATTATCTGCAGTTTCCCCACATTTTCACTGGCCTACAACTTACTTTAGCGGGGCTTTTGGGAACATGCAAACATCTAGGCCTACTACAGCACCATCTGCTGAACTGGTTTGCTTAAAGCAACATTTGACACATATACAGCCATGGAAAAAAATTAAGAGACCACTTCCCCCTTTTTTTCTGTTCACTGTTTGTACAGTTTTCAGCAGTGTGTGTGTGTGTGTGTGTGTGTGTGTGTGTGTGTGTGTGTGTGTGTGTGTGTGAAATGCACAGTCTGCTATTCTTTTGTAAACTATTGCAGTTTGAGAAACACCTCAATATGTGTTGAGAGTGCAGTAGTGTTTGTATTGCAGCTATTATATGTGCCCAATTCCAGCAGCTTCACTCCCGATTCAGTTTCAGAGTCACACAGTCTTCTCTTAACATCACTATTTTAATTTTTGCCGTTGTAAAATATTTTAAGAGTGTTGCGTTGTTTAGCATTTCCAACCTATGGCATGCACATTTTCCACAGGCACACTCCCACAAATCACAAAAGCAAAAATTAGAAAAAAAACATGCTACAGTCTCTAATGGCTGTACTGTTACTTTCCATCACATATAAAAGCACACTAACCTTCATGATGTTTAGTTGTGAGGACAATATACTTTGCTCCTGATGCTGCAAAGAGGTCCGTCCACTGCTTGGGATCAAAGAACTCGGCAGTAAACTGAGGTGCAAAATCTTGATACTGGAACTCAGGGGGGTAGTTTTTTGCCATAAAGAAGACATAGCTGGGTATTTTCTGGCCTTTCCAATACCACCTGCAGACACATTTATTTTTAATATTTTGTCCATCACCACATCACTTACAAAACACTGTAGTAGAGCCCGACCGATATATCGGCAGGCCAATATTATCGGCCGATATTAGTCATTTTCCAAACTATTGGTATCGGCATTTATGATGGCCGATAAATTAATTTTTTGAATATTTCAAAAATAAAATAAAAACGGACGAAACACCCTTCCACCATCTCACGAGTGTTGGCGTTGTATAGTTTGTACACGAGAAGGCACTCTACACCGTCCCTGTTGGCAACACTCGTGTATAACGCGCTACACATCCTGCAACCTGCTGATCGGGCAGAGAGAACCAGTTGTCCACGAGTGAGATCATCGGTGAAGTGTGTTCAATAACTAATGTTAGGGAAATCTGTTAATGTTTTATTGCGCGTTTCTG